>JAWNPL010000188.1:0-66522 GCA_035047545.1 Drosophila paranaensis | reverse complement strand
AAACTGTCTGACCACCTCCAATGAAAAGTTTTAATCTGCAGCTAATTTGAGTGGCGACAGTGGGGATTTAAGGTTAAATTTAAAAAAATATAATGTGATAGATGCCCCTGTGTGCTGCTGGGACGTGAAATAGTATTTCGCTGTCTGTTGCGTCCGACAGCAACGTTCTTACTTGTTTTTTTTTTGTATTCATTTATTTACTCTTTAAAATAAATACATACAAATTTAGAATAAAATAACGCTCGATGCTTGCGGGACTGCCGTCAAGCATTACTTCGCATGCGTTTTGCGCTATTTTATACATTAGTGGCTAGTCGTCGGCTTCGCTCAACTCTGCGAAGCTCCACCATAATCAGAGCAGCGAAGGGACTGATTTGGTTCCAAGCTGCCTCAGACTCCAGCATGAACGCGACCAAGTTGTCCCGTCTAATGGGCCGCTCCACTGTTGCTTCGAGGGCACTCCTCTCCTCGTCGAAGCGTCCACACTTGAATATTGCGTGGTTAGCGTCTTCCACACCAGTTACACTCATCTGAGTCGTCGTGGCTACACCGCTTCAAATAGCTGCGGAAGCATCCGTGTCCAGAAAGAATCTGTGAAAGATAGAAATTAATCTCGCCATGCTTACGATTGACCCATGGTTCAAGCTGCGGTATGAGCGAGTGAGTCCGAATACCTGGTTGCAGAGCAATGGCCAGCTTTAGCGCCCTATTGGGAATCCCGTCTGGGCCAGGGGCAGAGTTGGGTCTTAGTTTCCTGGCAGCAGCCATAACTTCCTCATCAGTAACTAGAGCTGCATCAGAGCTGCTCAAATCCTGGCTTGCTGATGTAGAGTCACGACCATGAATGGAGCTCAGTCTATCTGGGAATAACGCTTCCACGATTGACTTAAGCTCTAATCGATCCGTGGGCTGCATTTGTTTGCCAGCGTAGAGTCTTTTGACTACCAAGGTCAGCTTCGGCGGAGTCACATAGATCTAGGAAGTAGTCCCGTTTGCTAGTCCAAATGGCCTTCTTCAGCTGCCGCCTTGCCGCCTGCTTTTCAGCGAACGTAGGCCTTCCACGAGCACGCTGATAGCTTCGTCTCGCGTGTACGCATATACTCCGGAAGTTGCTTATCTGCTCATTCCACCAGTACATAGGCGCTTGGTGATGCGTAAACTGCTTGCGCCGCTGCATGCTAGCGTTGCAGGCGCTCTGTATTTGGCTAGTCATTTGGCAAGCTTTGGCCTCAGCGTTGCCAGATGTGCCCAGCGACTGGATGCCCTCCGAAAAGGCTGTCGGTATAAAGGTATCTAGGCGATACCCTTCCCTCCACAGAGTTGGCGCCCTGCCAGATGGCTCGCCGATTGTAAATAGAAGCGCAGAGTGATCGCTGCCCGTATAGCTTTCGCTGATGCTAAATGTTACCTCTCGAAAGAGGGACGAAGCGACGAATGTAAGGTCGATTATGGATCCATGTTCATGTTCGTCGAGCACCTCCGTGAATTCATTTATATGCATGCTGGGTGCCAGGTAACAGCTATATATCCATATGCTGCCGTATCGTGCGCGCGCGAACATTTCCACAACGTTGCTTTGCCACTGGTGTCTATGGCCCATGACCTGGGGCAGCAGGTCATGCAGTGATGGAGCTCGCTGTGGAAAGCTACTTCTATTAGTTTTTCTCTCGCTGTCTGCTCTAGCAGGTCTTGAGCAACTATGCAGTGATTAAGGTTTAGCTGTAGAAATCTTAACATTTCATTTTTTGGACAGCTTCGCGATATGATGGGCACTTGAAACTACCCGCCGCATGATCCGTCCGCTTTTCACATTTGCGGACGCAGAGACTGCATTTTGGTGGCTTTTCGCAGCTTTTAGCTGCGTGACCCATCAATCCGCACCTGAAGAAAGCACCTTTCAGGTCGCATTCGTTTTTGCAATTAGCAGCAATGTGCCCATAGTCCAAGCATTTGAAGCAGCGTTTTGGCTGCTCCACAGTTCGGATACGGCAGACAATCCAATGCAGATTTTGGCGAGCTCGACCAGCGCTCTGGCCTTGGCACCTGGAAGGACGACTGTGGCTCTTTGCTGTCCTCCGAAAGCTGGATGTAGAGATTTAATGACGTGCATCGAGAGCGAGCTGTCTTTCAGCGCATTCGACTTGCTCCTCTTTGCTCACTTGTTCGTCCGGATCGCGGATCTCGATTTGCGCGGCCTTGCCAACAGCTGGAGCACCTCAGCACTATGCTCGGGCTTCTTGCTAAGCTGCAGCAATAAATCGCCCTTTACTGTCTTCCTGATCCCCTGGACATCCCACTAAGATGCTTAAGGCTCGGGTCAGTTCTGACAACTTTCAGCATGTCAGCATAACTACAACCCTCTATTCCAGAAACTGTAATTGCGTCTGTCCTTGGTCGTTTGTGGTGCTGTTTGCGCCCCTTAACCTCCGTCCAGTTCACTGCTCTGGCCTGCTGCACTGCCTGATTCGACCCTGCCGAGACTGTCTGTGGAGTCCTTTGATTCTTTGCTCCCACTTCACTGTGCCCATTGGGCCTAGATTTCTTTGGGAGAGTCCTCTTTTGCTCATGGGCAACGTCCCTCGAGCGTTTAGGCGTATAACAATTCGCCTGGAGGGGCATTCGCTATGGCAACTTTAAAGTGCGGTGTTGTCTGCACCTCGCAGTTTCTGACCCTACGGTTGCAGAGCAACTGCGCCGCCCCGTGAAGCTTAACTATTCTGGCTAGCTCTCTCATTGGCACAGTTATATGCCGCTGACCCCCGAATAAAGCCGTCAGGCCCTCAAGTGCTGCTCCTATCTGCTGGATAGTACCCTTCAATGTAGTTGAAGCCTTCTGCTGTGGCCCTGTCTGCTGTTGCGGCGGTGATCGCTGCAATGCAGAGCGGCTCGCAAGGGCTTGTAGTTCTTCCTCCCCTCTTCCCTCCATCGTGCACCGACTACCAAGGCAGCGTACTTGGCCCTATATTGTACACTCTGTTCACCGCTGACATGCCGCTACCTCCATCCAATAATGGTATGCTGATCGCCACATATGCTGATGATACTGCTATTCTCAGTCGGAATAAGTTGAATAAGATGCAAACGTATCTTCACGAGCTCCATAGATGGCACAAACGCTGGAGCATTGCTGTGAACACTCAAAAATCAGTACACATCACGTTCACAATAAGAAAAGGTGACTGCCCAGACGTAGCACTCTGACATACAATACCGAGGGCTAATAAAGTAAACTATCTTGGAGTCACTCTGGACAAGAGACTGACGTACGGTGCCCACATAAGCCAGATGGTGAAGAGGTGCCAATTCAAATTTAAAAAACTTGATGGGATGCTAAGCAGCGAGAGTAAACTGTTTCTCTTTAGCAAAAAGATTATTTATAGCGTGATTGTGGCACCAGTGTTCACATACGCTATACCACTATGGGGATCAGCTGCCCAAACGCACATTAAAACAAGTAAGAAAACTCTAGTCGAGACCGCTCGACTAGGGTATACCCTGAACCCTGCGAAGAAACGCTATTCCGTGCATTCTCCGTTTCTTTTATAAAACATTTGTATATGTATGTTCACTACAAGCAACACATACACACACACATACATAGGCGAACGCATACACAAACGCCAGTCGGTGCGTCAGCTGTTCTTTGGCTGCTATTTGCATGCCAATGACATGGGAAATTAAATGTTTAATAACTTTTTTTGTAGAGTAACGATTTTGATCAAATTTGTTGGGCGTCATCATGTCATCCATATGTATGTATGTGCCAAAGCACAGTCTCTAGTACTTGAAATACGTGATTTAGCAATTTGAGGCGAAGGGGTAATTTGAGGGCGTGGCATCCAAAATTTAACAAAAACCGAAATTGCAGAAGGCTCAAATAACACTAAATGCAAAATTTGAAGACTAGCTAGAAAGATGAATTAAATAGAATTTTATAACTAAATGAAGATATCGGTTTTTAATCGATAACATTAAAACGATTATAGTTATCGAATATTTGAAACAAACTCGATCGAATCGTACTATACACGAACTTCCAAAAACTTACTAGTTTCGTTATATTTTGAGCACTATTGATGCTAGCGACTTGAGACGTGATATATATACTCGGATTAACATCCCACAATCGAAAAGGTATGGCGGATATATCTACGCCTTCAGGGGGCGTGGCAACTAATATCAGCTCTATCAATTCCCCAAAAATTATTGTTACGCCTCAAAAGGGGCGTGACATACAGAAAAATACCCTGTAATTTTCGCATTTTTCGAATGTAAGCATCCAAACTTTACAGTTATATTCTTAAACGCCCACTCGATGCACATGCCAAAAATGATTTGTTAACGGCCACTGGGGGCGTGGCAAATCAAAACTGAAACATCTGCAGCTTCTGAGCCAATAACGCACCACATAATGACTTAGTGACCTTTGACCTTGTCTTTTGATTTGCCAAATTTTAAATATATGTTTGAAAAGACTATTTTATTAATACAAAATATCTACATATATAAAGAAAATATAACAAAAATATCAACGTGACCGCACCGGGGTTCGAGCCCACACCTCAACGCTCGCCAACGAACTTAAATCACATTTTCAGAGTTGCCACCTCTCTTATTTTGAGAGATGCCACCTCTCTCGATTTAGGTGCGTGTTTTTGCTAAGGTAAGGGTTGTAAGCTTCGATCCGAACTGAAACTGTCTGACCACCTCCAATGAAAAGTTTTAATCTGCAGCTAATTTGAGTGGCGACAGTGGGGATTTAAGGTTAAATTTAAAAAAATATAATGTGATAGATGCCCCTGTGTGCTGCTGGGACGTGAAATAGTATTTCGCTGTCTGTTGCGTCCGACAGCAACGTTCTTACTTGTTTTTTTTTTTTTTTTTATTCATTTATTTACTCTTTAAAATAAATACATACAAATTTAGAATAAAATAACGCTCGATGCTTGCGGGACTGCCGTCAAGCATTACTTCGCATGCGTTTTGCGCTATTTTAGACATTAGTGGCTAGTCGTCGGCTTCGCTCAACTCTGCGAAGCTCCACCATAATTAGAGCAGCGAAGGGACTGATTTGGTTCCAAGCTGCCTCAGACTCCAGTATGAACGCGACCAAGTTGTCCCGTCTAATGGAGCGGCCCACTGTTGCTTCGAGGGCACTCCTCTCCTCGTCGAAGCGTCCACACTTGAATATTGCGTGGTTAGCGTCTTCCACACCAGTTACACTCATCTGAGTCGTCGTGGCTAAACCGCTTCAAATAGCTGCGGAAGCATCCGTGTCCAGAAAGAATCTGTGAAAGATAGAAATTAATCTCGCCATGCTTACGATTGACCCATGGTTCAAGCTGCGGTATGAGCGAGTGAGTCCGAATACCTGGTTGCAGAGCAATGGCCAGCTTTAGCGCCCTATTGGGAATCCCGTCTGGGCCAGGGGCAGAGTTGGGTCTTAGTTTCCTGGCAGCAGCCATAACTTCCTCATCAGTAACTAGAGCTGCATCAGAGCTGCTCAAATCCTGGCTTGCTGATGTAGAGTCACGACCATGAATGGAGCTCAGTCTATCTGGGAATAACGCTTCCACGATTGACTTAAGCTCTAATCGATCCGTGGGCTGCATTTGTTTGCCAGCGTAGAGTCTTTTGACTACCAAGGTCAGCTTCGGCGGAGTCACATAGATCTAGGAAGTAGTCCCGTTTGCTAGTCCAAATGGCCTTCTTCAGCTGCCGCCTTGCCGCCTGCTTTTCAGCGAACGTAGGCCTTCCACGAGCACGCTGATAGCTTCGTCTCGCGTGTACGCATATACTCCGGAAGTTGCTTATCTGCTCATTCCACCAGTACATAGGCGCTTGGTGATGCGTAAACTGCTTGCGCCGCTGCATGCTAGCGTTGCAGGCGCTCTGTATTTGGCTAGTCATTTGGCAAGCTTTGGCCTCAGCGTTGCCAGATGTGCCCAGCGACTGGATGCCCTCCGAAAAGGCTGTCGGTATAAAGGTATCTAGGCGATACCCTTCCCTCCACAGAGTTGGCGCCCTGCCAGATGGTTTGCCGATTGTGAATAGAAGAGCAGAGTGATCGCTGCCCGTATAGCTTTCGCTGATGCTAAATGTTACCTCTCGAAAGAGGGACGAAGCGACGAATGTAAGGTCGATTATGGATCCATGTTCATGTTCGTCGAGCACCTCCGTGAATTCATTTATATGCATGCTGGGTGCCAGGTAACAGCTATATATCCATATGCTGCCGTATCGTGCGCGCGCGAACATTTCCACAACGTTGCTTTGCCACTGGTGTCTATGGCCCATGACCTGGGGCAGCAGGTCATGCAGTGATGGAGCTCGCTGTGGAAAGCTACTTCTATTAGTTTTTCTCTCGCTGTCTGCTCTAGCAGGTCTTGAGCAACTATGCAGTGATTAAGGTTTAGCTGTAGAAATCTTAACATTTCATTTTTTGGACAGCTTCGCGATATGATGGGCACTTGAAACTACCCGCCGCATGATCCGTCCGCTTTTCACATTTGCGGACGCAGAGACTGCATTTTGGTGGCTTTTCGCAGCTTTTAGCTGCGTGACCCATCAATCCGCACCTGAAGAAAGCACCTTTCAGGTCGCATTCGTTTTTGCAATTAGCAGCAATGTGCCCATAGTCCAAGCATTTGAAGCAGCGTTTTGGCTGCTCCACAGTTCGGATACGGCAGACAATCCAATGCAGATTTTGGCGAGCTCGACCAGCGCTCTGGCCTTGGCACCTGGAAGGACGACTGTGGCTCTTTGCTGTCCTCCGAAAGCTGGACGTAGAGATTTAATGACGTGCATCGAGAGCGAGCTGTCTTTCAGCGCATTCGACTTGCTCCTCTTTGCTCACTTGTTCGTCCGGATCGCGGATCTCGATTTGCGCGGCCTTGCCAACAGCTGGAGCACCTCAGCACTATGCTCGGGCTTCTTGCTAAGCTGCAGCAATAAATCGCCCTTTACTGTCTTCCTGATCCGCTGGACATCCCCACTAAGATGCTTAAGGCTCGGGTCAGTTCTGACAACTTTCAGCATGTCAGCATAACTACAACCCTCTATTCCAGAAACTGTAATTGCGTCTGTCCTTGGTCGTTTGTGGTGCTGTTTGCGCCCCTTAACCTCCGTCCAGTTCACTGCTCTGGCCTGCTGCACTGCCTGATTCGACCCTGCCGAGACTGTCTGTGGAGTCCTTTGATTCTTTGCTCCCACTTCACTGTGCCCATTGGGCCTAGATTTCTTTGGGAGAGTCCTCTTTTGCTCATGGGCAACGTCCCTCGAGCGTTTAGGCGTATAACAATTCGCCTGGAGGGGCATTCGCTATGGCAACTTTAAAGTGCGGTGTTGTCTGCACCTCGCAGTTTCTGACCCTACGGTTGCAGAGCAACTGCGCCGCCCCGTGAAGCTTAACTATTCTGGCTAGCTCTCTCATTGGCACAGTTATATGCCGCTGACCCCCGAATAAAGCCGTCAGGCCCTCAAGTGCTGCTCCTATCTGCTGGATAGTACCCTTCAATGTAGTTGAAGCCTTCTGCTGTGGCCCTGTCTGCTGTTGCGGCGGTGATCGCTGCAATGCAGAGCGGCTCGCAAGGGCTTGTAGTTCTTCCTCCCCTCTTCCCTCCATCGTGCACCGACTACCAAGGCAGCGTACTTGGCCCTATATTGTACACTCTGTTCACCGCTGACATGCCGCTACCTCCATCCAATAATGGTATGCTGATCGCCACATATGCTGATGATACTGCTATTCTCAGTCGGAATAAGTTGCCACATGTTGCCTCCATCAAGATGCAAACGTATCTTCACGAGCTCCATAGATGGCACAAACGCTGGAGCATTGCTGTGAACACTCAAAAATCAGTACACATCACGTTCACAATAAGAAAAGGTGACTGCCCAGACGTAGCACTCTGACATACAATATCGAGGGCTAATAAAGTAAACTATCTTGGAGTCACTCTGGACAAGAGACTGACGTACGGTGCCCACATAAGCCAGATGGTGAAGAGGTGCCAATTCAAATTTAAAAAACTTGATGGGATGCTAAGCAGCGAGAGTAAACTGTTTCTCTTTAGCAAAAAGATTATTTATAGCGTGATTGTGGCACCAGTGTTCACATACGCTATACCACTATGGGGATCAGCTGCCCAAACGCACATTAAAACAAGTAAGAAAACTCTAGTCGAGACCGCTCGACTAGGGTATACCCTGAACCCTGCGAAGAAACGCTATTCCGTGCATTATCCGTTTCTTTTATAAAACATTTGTATATGTATGTACTACAAGCAACACATACACACACACATACATAGGCGAACGCATACACAAACGCCAGTCGGTGCGTCAGCTGTTCTTTGGCTGCTATTTGCATGCCAATGACATGGGAAATTAAATGTTTAATAACTTTTTTTGTAGAGTAACGATTTTGATCAAATTTGTTGGGCGTCATCATGTCATCCATATGTATGTATGTACCAAAGCACAAGTCTCTAGTATTTGATATACGGGAGATACAAATTTGAGGCGAAGGGGGCGTGGCACCCAAAATTTAAGAAAAACCGAAATTGCGTAAGGCCAAAATAACACTAAATGCACAATATGAAGACTCTAGCTAGAAAGATGAATTAAATAGAATTTTATAACTAAATGAAGATATCGGTTTTTAATCGATAACATTAAATCGATGATAGTTATCGAATATTTGAAACAAACTCGATATGAGCGCCCTATACAGCGACCTACAAAAAAAATTTTAAGTCTCTAGCTATTGTAAGTTCTGAGATCGACGCGTTCATACATACGGACAGACGGACAGACAGGCGGACAGACAGACAGACAGACGGACAGGGCTAAATCGACTCAACTTGTCTGCCTGATCAAGAAAATATATACTTTATGGGGTCTGCCACGCCTCCTTCTGCCTGTTACATACATACGCCTTCCAACAAAAACATTATACCCTGATTTCCCATTTTCAATGGGTTCAGGGTATAACAAGTAAGAGTGCTCTAGTCGAGACTGCTCGACAAAGAGATCCCCTGAACCCTGCGAAGAACTGCGATTCCTAAGAGCCGCTAACATTCTCCGTTACTTTTATATGTATGTACATATGTAGCAAGCAATACATACACACACACAGACGCACGCACAAGAACACACACAGACGCACGCACCAACACACAATTTGCTAAATGTGCATTATGACTCATCAGCTTCGCTGCTGCTGCAAGACGCCGATAATATGAGATATTAAACGTTTAATAACTTTTTTTCTAGTCAAACGATTTTGATCAAATTTGTGGGGCGTGATCATGACATTCATATGTGTGTAGGTGCCAAAGCACAAGTCTCTAGTACTTGAAATACGTGATTTAGCAATTTGAGGCGAAGGGGTAATTTGAGGGCGTGGCATCCAAAATTTAACAAAAACCGAAATTGCAGAAGGCTCAAATAACACTAAATGCAAAATTTGAAGACTAGCTAGAAAGATGAATTAAATAGAATTTTATAACTAAATGAAGATATCGGTTTTTAATCGATAACATTAAAACGATTATAGTTATCGAATATTTGAAACAAACTCGATCGAATCGTACTATACACGAACTTCCAAAAAAAAATTTGAAGTCTCTAGCTCTTATATCTTCTGAGATCGACGCGTTCAAACATACGGACAGACGGACAGACGGACGGACGGACGGACGGACAGGGCTCATTCGACTCGGCTTCTCTCCCTGATCAAGAATATATATACTTTATGGGGTCTGCCACGCCTCCTTCTGCCTGTTACATACATTTTCACAAAACCATTATACCCTTTTTTCCCATTTTCAATGGGTTCAGGGTATAAAAAGTGCAAATTTTACAGAACAAAGCTCTAAGAAATTGGACCGGAGCAGAATGGTTCGTAAGGAACGAAACGCTTCATACCGACCTTAAGATGCCGACAATAGCAGAGCTCATTGGCAGACATAGTTAGAGGTATGCGGACCGACTGGAAGCGCACCCAAACCAGTACGCATCTAATCTGGCCAACAACAGAATCAGGAGAAGACTTAAAAGTCTGCATCCCCTCGATCGTCGGGGAATTTAAAATAAAACAAGTAAGAAAACTCTAGTCGAGACCGCTCGACTAGGGTATACCCTGAACCCTGCGAAGAACCGCTATTCCAAGCAATCTCCGTTTCTTTAATATACATAAGTATATATATGTTCATTACAAACAGAACATACACACACATACACAGGCGCACACACACACAAGCGCCAGTCGTTGCGTCAGCTGTTCTTTGGCTGCTGTTTGCATGCCAATGACATGGGAAATTAAATGTTTAATAACTTTTTTTCTAGAGTAACGATTTTGATCAAACTTGTTGGGCGTGATCATGTCATCCATATGTATGTATGTACCAAAGCACAAGTCTCTAGTATTTGATATACGGGAGTTACAAATTTGACCCAAAATTTAACAAAAACCGAAATTGCGTAAGACCTAAATAACACTAAATGCAAAATTTGAAGACTCTAGCTATGAAGATGAATTAGATAGAATTTTATAGCTTAATTTAAATTTTCGTTTTTAATCGATAACAATAAAACGATAACAGTTATCGAATTTCTGAAACAAACTCGATATGCGCGGCCTATACAGGGACCTACAAAAAAATTTGAAGTCTCTAGCTATTGTAAGTTCTGAGATCGACGCGTTCATACATACGGACAGACGGACAGACGGACAGACAGACAGACAGACGGACAGGGCTAAATCGACTCGGCTTGTCTCCCTGATCAAGAATATATATACTTAATGGGGTCTGCCACGCGTCCTTCTGCCTGTTACATACATACGCCTTCCAACAAAAACATTATACCCTGATTTCCCATTTTCAATGGGTTCAGGGTATAAAAAAAAAAAAAATCTGTATATATAATTAGAATAATTACTACCGGCGTACCTGTCAAAAATATGTTAAATAAATAAGTAAATAAATTTACATAAAAAAACAAGTAAGAAAACTCTAGTCGAGACCGCTCGACTATGGTATACCCTGAACCCTGCGAAGAACCACAATTCCAAGCAATCTCCGTTTCTTTAATATACATAAGTACATAGATGTACATTACAAGCAACCCATACACACACACAAACACAGGCGCAAGCACACACAAGCGCAAGTCGGTGCGTCAGCTGTTCGTTGGCTGCTATTTGCATGGCAATGCTATGGGAAATTTAATGTTTAATAACTTTTTTCTAGATGAACGATTTTTATCAAACTTGTTGGGCGTAGTCATGTTATCCATATGTAAGTTAACGTAAGAAGAGTCTCTGCAGTACAGTCGTCGATTGCGGTTCTTTTACCGCTACTTTGCATTCTTCTTTCGTCTTCTTTTTGATCGCTACGTTTATTATTGCGCTTTAGTTTTAGTTTCATCTTTATAAGTTAACGTAAGAAGAGTCTCTGCAGTACAGTCGTCGATTGCGGTTCTTTTACCGCTACTTTGCATTCTTCTTTCGTCTTCTTTTGGATCGCTACGTTTATTATTGCGCTTTAGTTTTAGTTTCATTTTTGTATTCAAATAGACAAGTCGCTTCGCTGCGACAAATTAAAGAAAACAAATCGTTTTTTAACTGGCGCCCGAGCAGGGACCAGCGCGTACAATAGAATACCCAGTTTCTAAGTGCGTAATCGGTATAACAATATAGCCCCAAAGTGTTCATACGTTTTTACCGTCGCTGGTTCAAATAATTCTCGCAGTGAAACTCCCATAAATGTATTTGTGGCTGCGAAATTATTAAAATTAGGCACGACAATTAAACAATTATTAAGTGCCAAAACAAACAGCGCGACAATAAAACAATTATTAAGCGCCAAACAACAAAAAATAATTAAAGCACAACAATAACGCAACTATTACGTGCCAAGCAGCAACCGTCAAGGCTATAAGACCCGCTCCTAGCCAACCACTGGATGAAGTGAAGGCCCCGAAACCGGAGTAGGACAACACGACACCAAAAAGGAGATTTTCGACCTTCCGCAGAGGATGACCACAGCTGCTATAATATTGCAAGTTAAAATAAGAAAAAGTAATCAAAAATAGAATTAAAAGAGAGAGAAAAAAAAATAATAATAAATAAATAAAAATTAAATATTTGTGTTAAAGATAGAAATAGATCAAATAAGTAATCAAAAACAAAATTAGATAAGTAAATAAGAAAAAAAAAAAAAAAATTTTTTTTAATTACAGTTAATCATGGCAAACCCAAATAACTTAATAAGACCATCATTGCTGTCCGATGATGCGTCATCCTCCAGACTAACACCCCCCAATAACGACTAAATGACTATAGAGCAACTAACACAACTAGTTTCGAAAATTGTCATCGAGACTCTAGCAAAAAACAATACAGCCGAATCACCCAAACCAAGCCCTTTCGACGCCCCAGACGTATCAATCAGACCCGAATATAGTAATAGAATATCTGAATTAGACAAGGTACCAGATATAGTCAAAGGCTTAAGAGAATTCAATGGAAATCCAGCTGAGTTTAGCTCCTGGAAGAAGAGTGTTGACAGAATAATGGAAATTTATACCGGACAGGAAGGTAGCCCTAAATATTTCGGCATCCTTCATACAATAAGAAACAAAATAACCGGACTAGCAGATACAGCATTAGAATCTTACAACGTACCACTCAACTGGAGTGCCATTACCAAATGCCTGACTTTACATTACGCTGATAAGAGGGATATTACAACCCTAGAATATCAGATGACTGGACTGACTCAAGGTAATCAATCTGTTGAAGAATTCCATTCAGACGTTTATAAACATTTATCACTCATTCTTAACAAAGTGGGTTGTATGAATGTGACCAAAGAATCTGAGCGATTACTAACCAAAGTATATCGTGATAAGGCACTTGACACTTTCGTAAGAGGTCTCCAAGGTGATCTTCCTAGACTTCTAGGAATTAAACAACCCACCGACTTGCCACAAGCCCTTCATTTATGCCTCAAGTTAGAAAATCAAAAGTATGTCGCCTCCCAAACCAACCAAAAAGGCCGTATGCAATCATTCCGAGCTCCTCCAATAACACAAAATAACATGCCACGTCAACCAATTCAATCTTATAGACCAAACCCCAGTTTTCAACAAAATAAAACAACACCTTATGGACAGCAGTTCAGGCAACAGCCAAGTTATACCTTCCCAATAGCACATCCTCGTCCGTCCGGACAACAATTCTCTCAACAGCCAAACTACAGTTATCCTGTAGCACCCCTCGTCCGTCTGAACCAAAACCTTACCCTCGTCCTGAACCTATGGACGTAGATAAGTCTATACAAACAAAGCAGGTTAATTATGTCAATCGCCCAAATTTCGATATGGGAAAACGACCTCCATACAACACAGGACCAGAATTAAAAAAACCACGAAATTATAATATAGAAACAGCCGAAGAGAACGAAAATCAAACTCACATAGAAGAACAAAGACAGGCGGAATTGGAACAATACGGTAACGAACACTATGCAGACGTAGAAAATCTAGCCGACAACTCACCACACGAGTACGAATACTCGGCTGAAGATTACCAAGTTGGACATTCAGACA
Organism: Drosophila paranaensis; assembly: GCA_035047545.1. Classification (NCBI taxonomy): domain Eukaryota; kingdom Metazoa; phylum Arthropoda; class Insecta; order Diptera; family Drosophilidae; genus Drosophila; species Drosophila paranaensis. The sequence goes on along the minus strand of JAWNPL010000188.1, from coordinate 52,905 downwards.
TACATTTTTTAGAATAAAGTCCTCCTCACTTCCATACTTTGAATGCAAGCTTGGAGGAGGAAAGACCTTGAAAATTTTAATTGACACTGGCTCGAACAATAATTATATCAAACCAAATTTAGTAAAAAACCCAAAAGAAAATATAGAACCATTCGATGCAATCTCTGTAGGAGGTAACATAAAAATAACACAGCACATAGAAGCAAATCTGTTTGACAGTAAGGACGTAAGAATTAAATTCTTTCTACTGCCGACTCTAAAATCATTCGATGCCATTCTAGGAAACGATAGTCTTAAGCAGCTAAATGCAGTAATCTTTTCTAACAACAACATTATGACTCTAAAAAACAAATACAATATTCCCATCAAAGAAAAACGAATACAAGCAGTTAATAATTTAAACATTAGAACTGAACACATGTCTAAAGAACAACTCACTAGCATTACAAATTTAACAAAGAAATTCTCGAGTTTATTTTCAAAACCCAATGACAGATTATCATTTGCCACCTGTGTCCAAGCAGAAATAAGAACCACCTCAGACGCTCCAATTTATACGAAATATTACCCTTATCCCATGTCTTTACAAGGAGAAGTAGAAGCACAAATACAAAAACTGTTAGACGACGACATAATACGCCCCTCTCGTTCTCCATATAACTCTCCTGTAATAATAGTACCAAAAAAGTTAGACGCATCTGGCGAAAGGAAATATAGATTAGTCATTGACTATAGGAAGTTAAATTCCATAACCATCGCCGATCGGTATCCCATACCAGAAATAAACGAGGTATTAGCACAGCTAGGGGACAACAAAATATTCTCCGTACTTGATTTGAAAAGCGGATTTCATCAGATCCTATTAAAAGAAAAAGACATAGAGAAAACTGCCTTTTCCATAAAAAATGGAAAATATGAGTTTAAACGACTCCCCTTTGGTTTGAAAAACGCGCCATCCATATTTCAAAGAGCCTTAGATGACATACTAAGGCAACACATAGGAAAAATCTGCTATGTGTACATAGACGACATAGTCGTGTTCAGCAAAGATGAAAAATCCCATCTAGATCACCTCGAAACAATATTCCATACGCTCCACGAAGCTAACATAAAATGCCAAATAGACAAATGCGAATTTTTTAAAACTAGAGTAGAATTTTTAGGTTTTATTATTTCAGATAAAGGCATAGAAACTAACAAAAAGAAGGTAGAAGCAATTGCCAACTATCCACCACCAAACACGCTTAAACAACTTCGGTCATTTCTCGGCCTATCCGGCTACTATCGCCGTTTCATCAAAGATTATGCAAAATTAGCAAAACCTCTCACCTCGTTGTTACGTGGTGAGGACGGCAGAATATCAAAGCAAGCTTCAAATAAGATATCCATAAAATTAGATTCAGTTGCCCTAGAGGCATTTAATAAATTGAAAAGTTCATTAATATCAGACGATGTTATTCTCAAATATCCCGACTTCAAAAAAGAATTTCACCTGACTACCGATGCATCGAATCACGCAATCGGTGCAGTTCTCTGCCAAGACGGACACCCTATTTCGTTCATATCTAGAACATTGTGTAAAGCAGAAGAAAATTACGCAACAAATGAAAAAGAAATGTTAGCTATCGTTTGGGCTCTAAAGTCCCTCAAGAATTACCTTTACGGAAATTCAAAAGTCAAAATATTCACAGACCACCAACCTCTTACACATTCCCTTAGTAGTTGGCATGGGAACGCCAAAATTAAAAGGTGGAAGGCAATCTTAGAAGAATACGACTACCAGCTAGTTTATAAGCCAGGTAAAGAAAATATAGTCGCCGATGCATTGTCCAGAACCCCTAACCAATTAAATAACCAAATAAATTCAATGACAGCCACCATTCATAGTGCAGATAGTTCAAGCCATCATTTGATACCAAGCCTTGAAGCCCCTATCAACGTTGATAAGAATCAAATCATAATTGCAAAGGAAAACAAAGAAACTTACGAATTTAGCATTCCGTTCCCCACCTTCCATAGACACTACATCGCGAGAGAACAATTTTCAGAAACCAACCTTATCAGCTTACTAAAAAAGTACTTAAACCCATCCGTCATAAACGGAATTCTCACAACTGAAGACATCATGGCCAAGCTACAGAATATCTACCCGTCTCACTTCAATACTTTCAAAATACGATTTTCACAGAACAGAATTATAGATTTAGAAAAAGACTCGGATCAAGAGGAAGAAATATTAAAAACACACAATAGAGCACATAGAAACGCATACGAAAACCAAAAACAGATCGCGGAAAAGTATTACTTCCCAAGAATGAAAGCCAAAATTACAAACATAGTGAAACAATGTAAGGTTTGCAAAGAAGAAAAATACGATAGACGACCAACAAACCCAAGTCTGAAGGAAACACCGATACCCGAGTATCCTGGCCACATCATTCATATAGACATTTATTCTACCGAAAAGCACCTCGTGCTCACTGCAATAGACAAATTCTCAAAGCTTGCGCAAGGTAGAATTATAAAATCTAAAGCTATAGAAGATAGCAGACAACCATTACATGAAATACTTTTCTACTATGGAGTACCAAAATTTGTAGTAGTAGATAACGAAAAATCACTTAATTCGGCTTCCATCTCTTTCATGATGAAAGATCAGCTCAACATTGAAGTATTCAAAGTACCACCATATAAGAGTTCAGTAAACGGGCAGATAGAACGACTACACTCCACTTTATCAGAAATAATGAGATGTCTTAAAAGAGAACGAAAAGATAGAAACTTCGCAGATCTCCTGCAAAGAGCTATTTACGAGTATAACAATTCCATACATTCAGTCACTAAACAACGCCCACTAGATATTTTCTTTGGCAGAAAGATTACAACAGACCCCGAACAATTCGAACAAGCACGCAAAGATAACATAACAAAACTAAAGGAACAGCAGACCAAAGACAAACAAAACTGGACAGATAATTTACGTAAAAATCAACACACGACTAGGATCTAAACTTTCCCCCAGATACAAAAAAGAAATAGTTAAAGAAGACAACGGCACAACCATAAAAACAGAGTCAGGAAAAATAGTACATAAAAGCAATATTAAAAATGACTTTTCTCTACAGGATACTGGGAATAATCCCAATACAGGCACGAGTGGAAATGACTAATAGTCACATACTCACCCTTCATGACGGATTAGGTAACTAGCTCCTCAACCAGGATAATTCATTTGATAGACGTATTACAACTAAAAAAAAAAAAGCTTTGGACAAACTTGCAAATCACATAGACATAGTCGCTATAGAAGATAACCTAAATAAACTCATTCAGAATACTAACCAACAAACCATCATAAACACACAATTTCAACAACGAATAAATAATTTCACTTAAATTAACAATATTTTAACTAACGCCATTCAAAAACATTCGTACCCTACTAACAATTTAGATACTAACATACAAATACAAATCCGTCTGACTAAAGAGGAAATAACAAACATAAAATACGCCATACAATGGGCTAAACTAAACATAGTAAACAGCATCCTTTTAAATGATAAAGATTTAGGCCTAATACAAAAACAAATAAATAAAGCCGAAATAGATCTAACAATAGAAGAGATGCTAGAGTTAGCAGACGTATCCGTCTTACGTAATAATACCATAATCTTATATGTTGTCAAAATTCCAAATCTAGAAAATATAAATTATGAGAATATAATTATTAGACCTATAGTTAACGACAATACTATGTAAACTTACAATTCAAAGAAATTTTCAAACATAAAAACACAATGTTAGGATTAAGAAACAGCTGTATAACTTATAACAACATCAAAATTTGTAATCAAAAAGATTTAATAGATTTAATAGAAAACGAAATTAATGTTACTACTTTACAACTTCCAAGGCATAATAAAGTGGGAGGACACCGATCAAAAATTCCAAGGCACTTTACTGATAATATACCACAACTGCTCCATCACGATCAATGACCGAATATTCTCCAATACAGAAGAAACACGAATTTTCAATCCACCAACATCCCGTTTTTTCTGACACTTGAGGACAACTGTCAAATTGAGGGTGGAAGAGTTAACGTAAGAAGAGTCTCTGCAGTACAGTCGTCGATTGCGGTTCTTTTACCGCTACTTTGCATTCTTCTTTCGTCTTCTTTTTGATCGCTACGTTTATTATTGCGCTTTAGTTTTAGTTTCATCTTTATAAGTTAACGTAAGAAGAGTCTCTGCAGTACAGTCGTCGATTGCGGTTCTTTTACCGCTACTTTGCATTCTTCTTTCGTCTTCTTTTGGACCGCTACGTTTAGTATTGCGCTTTAGTTTTAGTTTCATTTTTGTATTCAAATAGACAAGTCGCTTCGCTGCGACAAATTAAAGAAAACAAATCGTTTTTTAACTTGTATGTATGTGCCGAAGCACAAGTCCCTAGTATGTGATATACGGGAGTTACAAATTTGAGGCGACGAGGGCGTGGCATCCAAAATTGAACAAAACCCGAAATTGCGTAAGGTCCAAATAACACTAAATGCAAAATTTGAAGACTCTAGCTAGAAAGATGTATTAGATAGAATTTTATAGCTTAAATTAGATTTTCGTTTTTAATCGATAACAATAAAACGATAACAGTTATCGAATTTCTGAAGCCAACTCGATCTTTTCGTGATATACAGGAACCTACATAAAAATTTTCAAGTCTCTAGCTATTGTAGGTTCTGAGAACGACGCGTTCATACATACGGACAGACGGACGGACGGACAGACGGACATGGCTATATCAACTCGGCTTGTCATCCTGATCAAGAATATATTTACTTTGTGGGGTGTGCCACGCGTCCTTCTGCCTGTTACATACATACGCCTTCCAACAAAAACATTATACCCTGAATTCCCATTTTCAATGGGTTCAGGGTATAAAAACTAAACTCTAGCGTTTAGGTTGCTGCCTTTGCTAAGACTCAGCAGCACACCAAATTTTTGGTGAGTAGCTGATTGTCCGCTGCAGTTTCCAGCACTACTAACAGCTGGTGAGTGAATGCACCTGATGTTGTTTGTTTGCATAGACGTGTCTAAACTTTTTTACAACTTTTCGCACGAAAATGGGAAAAGTCGAAGCTGACGCTACTAATACCACAACACCACCAATACCTACTCCCCGCTCCAGAGCTATTGGCATCAACCGCCACTGAAATACTCCACGTTTTGCCGCACAGTAAGTCAGTTGTGACCGCCGTTTGTTTTGCTAGGTGCGCCATGTCCGCAGCATACACGTTTATTAACACGACTTGTTAACCCGACGATTTCATCAATGTTTCCGAGGAACATTTTACATTAGCGGCCGTACTCCACGAAAACACACACTCTGTGTGTGTGTGTGTGTTTTTTAGACTTTTTCACGAAGTGTAAAAAGTATATTGGTTTTGTGCAATGGCCGTCATGCTGTCCGTCCGTCTCTCAGTCTGTCCGTCTGTCCGTATGAACGCAAACCATTTCCACGCTATTGAAGCTAGAGACTTGAAATTTAAAATATATACTCGTGTATGCCCTCGTGAGATAAAGTGTCAAGATTTTCCCGATACGCCCACTCGGGGCGTAGCAAATCGGAAAATGCATTTTCCTGTATCTCAGAAACACTACTTCTAGAAGAGCTAGTTGAGATCTTAAATGAACACATCCCAAAATCAAAAAGCTATGGCGGATATATCTACGCCTATTGGGGCGTGGCAAATCGGGTCAAACTGTATATTCTACAGTTTTAAAGCTAGAACGGCCAAAAAATGTTATGGCCACGCATACTAGGGACGTGGCAAATCGGATCTGAATTTACTAGTTTCGTTATATTTTGAGCATTATTGATGCTAGAGACTTGAGACTTGGTATATATACTCCGGTTAACATCCCACAATCGAAAAGCTATGGCGGATATATCTACGCCCTTAGGGGGCGTGGCAACTAATATCAGCTTATGTCTCCCACGGTTTTAGTGAAGCAGCTTCAAAATTGGATGTTAAGTTATTGGGGGCCTCCTCTATCGATTCCTCAAAAATTATTGTTACGTCCCAAAAGGGGCGTGACATACGGAAAAATACCCTGTAATTTTTGCATTTTTCGAATGTAAGCATCCAAACTTTACATGCCAAAAATGATTTGTCTACGGCCACTGGGGGAGTGGCAAATCAAAACTGAAACATCTGCAGCTTCTGAGCCAATAACACACCACATAATGACTTAGTGACCTTTGACCTTGTTTTTTGATTTGCCAAATTATAAATATATGTTTGAAAAGACTATTTTATTAATACAAAATATCTATATAGTTACATATTCATAGCATCCAACTGTAGAGTAGCATGCTGAGAGTATGTAATTACTCCAGAGAGAAAGCTTTAGTCTCTCTTTCTGATAACCTTTTTATGCTCAACGGCGTAAAAGAGGTAGCGGCAGAATCACGCCACGCTGAGCATTAAAACGGTGTGATCAGGCCACCCTAAGCTTTGCAACGGCAAAGTCAGGCAATGCGTGAACTTTATCGCTGCTTGCTTTGAACTATTACTAATTATACTATTTCACGTAGTGATATAGTATATTGGTTTTGTGCAATGTCCGTCATGCTGTCCGTCCGTCTGTCCGTCTGTCCGTCTGTCCGTCTGTCCGTATGAACGCAAACCATTTCGACGCTATTGAAGCTAGAGACTTGAAATTTGAAATATATACTCGTGTATACCCTCGTCTGATAAAGTGTCAAGATTTTCCCGATACGCCCACTAGGGGCGTGGCAAATCGGAAAATGCATTTTCCTGTATCTCAGAAACACTACTTCTAGAAGGGCTAGAGAGTTGGGATTTTAACTGAACACTCATGTCGACATCCCAAAATCAAAAAGCTATGGCGGATATATCTACGCCCATTGGGGGCGTGGCAAATCGGGTCAAACTGTATCTTCTACAGTTTTAAAGCTAGAACGCCCAAATTTGGCACGTGGGTTACTGTTACGATCCTATAAAGATCGCCCAAAAATTTGTATGGCCACGCCTACTAGGGGCGTGGCAAATCGGATCTGAATATATAGTGATTTTACTAGTTTCGTTATATTTTGAGCACTATTGATGCTAGAGACTTGAGACTTGGTATATATACTCGGGTTAACATCCCACGACCGATAAGCTATGGCGGATATATCTACGCCCTCAGGGGGCGTGGCAACAAATATCAGCTTATATCTCCCACAGTTTTAGTGCTAGAAGCTTCAAACTTGGATGCTAGGTTACTGGGGGCCTCCTCTATCGATTCCCCAAAAATTATTGTTACGCCCCAAAAGGGGCGTGACATACAGAAAAATACCCTGTAATTTTCGCATTTTTCGAATGTAAGCATCCAAACTTTACAGTTATCTTCTTAAACGCCCACTCTATGCACATGCCAAAAATTATTTGTCTACGGCCACTGGGGGCGTGGCAAATCAAAACCGAAACATCTGCAGCTTCTGAGCCAATAACGCGCCACATAATGATATTCTGACCTTTGACCTTGTCTTTTGATTAGCCAAATTATATATATGGGTTTGAAAAGAATATTTTATTAATACAAAATAACTAAATAAAGAAAATGTAACAAAAATATCAACATGACCGCACCGGGGTTCGATGCCACACCTCGCCAACGAACTTATGTTTATCACATTTTCTGAGTTGCCACCTCTCTCATTTTGGGAGCTGCCACCTCTCTTATTTGGAGAGATGCCACATCTCTCGATTTAGGTGCGTGTTCTTGCTAAGGTAAGGCAATCGAGATAAATCGAGAGAGGTGGCATCTCTAAGCTTCGATTCTAATTGAAACTGTCTGGCTACCTCCAATGAAAAGTTTTAATCTGCAGCTGATTTGAGCGGCGACAGTGGGGATTTAAGGTTAAATTTTAAAAAATGTAATGTGATAGATGCCCCTGTGTGCTGTTGGGGCGTGAAATAGTATTTCGCTGTGGGTTGCGTCCGACAGCAACGTTCTTACTTGTTGTAAGTTATTGAAGAGAATGTTAGATCAGTCATAAGAAGATATTGAATAAAAGAAGTACTCGCTCGACTCAAAAAATTAAAATATGTTATTATATAAAGAAAGGTTCGAGCCCACACCTCTACGCTCGCCAACGAACTTATATCACATTTTCAGAGTTGCCACTTCTCTTATTTTGAGAGATGCCATCTCTCTCGATTTAGGTGAGTGTTTTTCCTACGGTAAGGGTTCTGTGGGCTGCTGCCGCGTCCGACTGCAACGTTCTTACTTGTTACACCCTGAACCCATTGAAAATGGGAAATCAGAGTATAATGTTTTTGTTAAAATGTATGTAACAGGAAGAAGAAGGCGTGGCAGACTCCATAAAGTATATATATTCTTGATAAGGGAGACAAGCCGAGTCGATTTAGGCCTGTCCGTCTGTCCGTCCGTCTGTCCGTCCGTCTGTTCGTCCGTCTGCCCGTATGTATGAACGCGTCGTTCTCAGAACCTATAAGAACTAGAGACTTGAAATTGAAAACTTATTTAGGTTCATGTATAGCACGAAAATATTGAGTTTGTTAAAAAAAATCGATAACTTTTTTTTTTTTTTTTTTATATATGTGAATTTATTTGCTGCTTGTTGTCAGAGACTCTATAGCGCATTTATCTCTTAAACCTTAACATATTTTTTGCAGGTACGCCTGTAGTAATTATTCTAATTATATGTACAGTTTTTTTTTATACCCTGAACCCATTGAAAATGGGAATTCAGGGTATAATGTTTTTGTTGGAAGGCGTATGTATGTAACAGGCAGAAGGACGCGTGGCAGACCCCACAAAGCAAATATATTCTTGATCAGGATGACAAGCCGAGTTGATATAGCCATGTCCGTCTGTCCGTCCGTCCGTCTGTCCGTATGTATGAACGCGTCGTTCTCAGAACCTACAATAGCTAGAGACTTGAAATTTTTTATGTAGGTTCCTGTATATCACGAAAAGATCGAGTTTGTTTCAGAAATTCGATAACTGTTATCGTTTTATTGTTATCGATTAAAAACTAAAATCTAAATTAAGCTAAAAAATTCTATCTAATTCATCTTTCTAGCTAGAGTCTTCAAATTTTAAGTTTAGTGTTGTGTAAGCCTTACGCAATTTGGTTATACTAGAGACTTTTTCTTTGGCACATACATACATATGGATGACATGATCACGCCCAACAAGTTTGATCAAAATCGTTACTCTAGAAAAAAAGTTATTAAACATTTAATTTCCCATAGCATTGCCATGCAAAGCAGCCAAAGAACAGCTGACTCAGCGACTGGCGTTTGTGTGTGCTTGCGCCTGTGTATGTGTGTGTGTATGTGTTGCTTGTAATGAACATATATATACTTATGTATATTAAAGAAACGGAGATTGCTTGGAATTGCGGTTCTTCGCAGGGTTCAGGGTATACCCTAGTCGAGCGGTCTCGACTAGAGTTTTCTTACTTGTTTTTATATTCATTTATTTACTCTTAAAAATAAATACATAAAAAATGTAGTATAAAATAACGCTCGATGCTTGCGGGACTGTCGGCAAGCATTGCTTCGCAAGCGCTTTGCGCTATTTTAGACAGTAGTAGCTATTCGTCGGCTTCGTTCAACTCTGCGAAGCTCCACCATAATTAGAGCAGCGAAGGAACTGATTTGGTTCTAAGCTGCCTCAGACTCCAGCATGAACGCGACTAAGTTGTCCCGTCTAATAGAGCGGCCCACTGTTGCTTTGAGGGCACTCCTCTCCTCGTTGAAGCGTCCACACTCGAAGATTGCGTGGTTAGCAGAAATTAATCTCGCCATGCTTATGATTGAACCATGGTTCAAGCTGCGGTATGAGCGAGTGCGTCAATCGTCCTTTCGTTGAGTTGTCCCATTTTCTTTGCCATCGTGAAATGCTTTTCGCCCTGGATGCATTACGTGGCCGCGTACAGGTTCGTTTGTACTGCGCTCCACGACTTCGGCGACCAGATCCTCCAGTGGAAGCATTCCGGCGATGACAAGCGCAGCGTCATTTGAGACTGTTCGGAATGAACAGCTGACTCAGATTGCGCTTAATCTATCGGTGGCTCGAGTATCTCTGCTGTAGCTGGGAGTGGCAATTTCTCTTGACCAGATTGGCGCTGCGTAAAGGATGATGGACCTCAAGCCGCTCACAAGAAGAAGGCGTCGTTGTTGCTTTGGTTCCTGTGTGCTCAGCATGATTCGGGCGAGTGCTCTACACGACTCAGCTGCTTTTTTATGCACGTATTCCAAGTGCTCACGGAAGCTCAACCTTGTGTCAATCATGACCCCAAGATACTTAATCGTCCTCTTTAACGCAATGCTGATGTTGCCAATCTTTATATGGGCCGTTTCCACTTTCTTGCGACTGCTGACTAGCGCGACCTCCGTTTTTATTTATTGTCAAAATATAATTGACAAGTCGAGAGTCAACTTAAGTGTAAACTAAACAACTTTGTTTAAAGCCTAAAACAAACAGATAAACAATTTCGAAATATCACCAACCCGTTGGGGGTATTTTATTTGCCAGTCCGGCCAGCTATGCCCCAATTCACAGCCCGATGTGGTTAGTGATATTATTGAAATAAAGAAATTTAAGAAAGAGGCAATACAGGAAAATTAAGAGTAAAATTATAAATATATAATATAAATATGTAATAAAAAAATAAAATTTCCATCATCACGATTGAGTGATATCCCTAAGATAAGCTGAAAGCAAAGATTTGATTAGAGGAAGAGAGAGTTCAGAGGAAAAAACGTGATAAAATTTATTATAATTCACGCATAATACGTGAAAAGCACTGTGCAACGAGTAATCCGATGTGAGCAGAGGTAAAGGGCGAAAGGGCGAAAGTGTCTAGTTGTTCTTGAAGGGACCGAAAAATGAAGTTTCATTAACAAGAAGGACGAATCAATATTACCTTCAATTAAATTATGAAGAAAAGTAATCCCAAGGATTGTTCAACGGTTTTTTAATGAAGGAAGATCCATAAGAAGGAGACGACTATGATAAGACGGTAGACGGAGATTCGGATCCCAGTTTAGATTTCTTAGAGCAAAGAGAAGAAACTGTTTTTGGACCGATTCAATACGATCCTGGTACACTTTATGCTGTGGAGACCATATAATTGAACAGTATTCTAAAATAGGTCGTACCAATGAAACATAAAGGAGTTTAGTTACAAAAGGATCATTGAACTCTTTCGCCCAACGTTTAATGAAGCCAAGAACACTTTTGGCTTCATTTATAATGGTTGAAATATGAGTATTGAAGCGAAGTTTTGAATCGAAGAGTACACCTAGATCTTTGACAGAAAAAATGCGTTGCAAAGAATCGCTATTAATTGAATAATTAGCAATGTATGGAGTAGTACGACAGAAGGTCATTGTCATACATTTAGAACAGTTTAAACGCAACCTATTGGCCAAGCACCAAAGTTGGAAGGAATTAAGATCATCTTGTAAGCATTGATGATTGATTGCGTTAGAATAAGAAAGGCAAAGTTTTACGTCATCAGCATACATGAAAATCTTTGAATAAGAAATACAGCTGGGAAGGTCATTGATAAATAATGTAAAAAGTAAAGGCCCAAGATGACTACCCTGAGGTACACCTGACAGAACAAAGATTTGTTTTGAAAGAGATGTTCTCAATATAACTCTTTGGGTTCTACCCTTTAAATAGGATGACATCCAAGATAAGAGTTGAGGAGAAAACCCTAAGAGATCAAGCTTATGAAGCAATACTTCATGGTGAACTGAATCAACTTTGCTAAAATCTGTATAAATAACATCAGTTTGCATTTTATTTAAAAAACTATCGTTTACTAGGTAAGTAAATTCAAGCAGATTAGTAGAGGTTGATCGATTAAGAACAAAGCCATGTTGTAGTGGCGAAATAATTGAATAATTTTGTGGGCCTCTAGGTCAAGTCCGGCTCTTGTCAACCAGTCTCGAATGTGGCTGATACTTGCGCTGCACATATCTTCAGTATCTTTCAGCTCCTTTCCTTTGGCGACGACGGCGACATCATCATCAAAGCCAATGGTGTGCGCACCCACTGGTAGCTCCAGGAGCAGCACGCCGTCGTACATAGTATTCCATAGGAGAGGCCCCAGGACTGATCCTTGGGGGACTCCAGCTGACACTATGTGAGTTTGGACTCCCTCACTCGAATTGTACATAAATGTCCTTCCTCTGAAGCAGCTCTTTATTATCTCTTTAAGATATTTAGGGATATTATATTGTGCCAGGGCATCTAGTATCATATCCCAGCCCATCACCTTCTCACTACTGACTCCAGACTGCCCTACTCGCCCTTCGGCCGATCGCGCACCGACCTCGGCAACGCAATATGTCGCGGCCGCTGCTTCTCACCACGAAGCTCTCAATTTGCCGCGGCGCGCCTAGCTACATTGCCGATCATCGGCGCGCTTCTAAGGGGGGTTCCTCCAGCAACGCACGTCTTGGTGGGGCCTTCCGCCTGTCCCTCGTCGTCCGTAAGTCCCGTGGCGTGTTCACTTCCGACTCGGAAAAATGGCTTCAACTGCGCCACGCTCGCCCTCCCTCGCAAGTCGCACGATGTTGAGGGAAACAAATTTAACGACCCGGTAGGGGCCGTCAAGCTTCGGGGCCAGTTTCGCTGCGAAGCCTTCAGCTGCGTTGGACAGCTGGTGCTGACGCAGCAGGACTAGAAACCCGATAGTGAGCCTCCACTCGGGCCTGCGAAGATTATAATAACGCCCTTGGTCCTTCGACGCCTTTTGCAAGTTGCTGCGTGCGATCGAGAAGATCTCTCGCAGTCGATCCTGCCTTTCTCGGGCGCTGATCTCCTTAGTCGCTGATCCCGGGCTCACCTCGTCATACAGTGCGGCCGGCAAGCGTGGTTCCCGTCCCAACATCAGAAACGACGGGCTGAAGCCAGTCGAGTCCGCCACACTGGAATTTACTGCCAGCGCTATCTCAGGCAGCAGCTCGTCCCACGAACTTTGATGGCCCTCGATGAATAGCGCTATCATGGTCTTCACCGTGCGGTTCGTCCTCTCCGTCGGATTCTCCTGGGGGCAATACGGGGCAGTATACTGCAGGGTGACTCCCAGCGATTCCATAAATGTCCGGAAACTCCTGCTCGCGATCTGCACCCCGTTGTCACATACGAAGGTCTTCGGCACTCCGAACCTGCCGACGATCCGTTCGCGAAATGCTGCCTGCAGAGTCGCGGCTGTCGCCTTCCTCAGGGACACGAGTTCCACCCATTTGGCGAGCGCATTATGGAACACTAACAGCATCGTGTTGCCATGTTTTGACCGAGGCAGAGGGCCTACGAAATCTGCGCATAGGACCGCCATCGGCTCAGCCACTTGCCTCCTTAACATCTGGCCTGCCGGTCGTCGCTGTTCGCTCTTGAACTTTTGGCACGGCTCGCAGCACCTCACGTACTTGGCGGCGTCCCGAAACATGCCGGGCCAGTAGTAACGCTGGGCGAGCCGTCATGCACGCCTTGATGACCGGCCGTAGGGGCGTCGTGCCACTCTTGCATCACCCGTCCTCGCTGCTCCACGGGGACGCACAGCTTCCATGGGACGTAGTCCTCTTCGTCCGTCCGATGTCCCAGGTTCCTGTACAGCTGTCCGTTCTCTTCTCTTCTCGGGTTCTCGAGCGATCCTCTCCCGCATCATCGCGATCAACCTACACGTTCTTCCACCCGCCACTGCCTGTTGGCAGACCTCAAGAGGCTGCCTCGAGAGGGCGTCGGCCACCACATTCAGCTTCCCTCGCCGATACTGAACATCGAATTGGAATTGTTGCAATTCCAGCGCCCACCGAGCAATTCTTCCTGTGGGGCTCTCGATCGAGTTCAGCCACTTGAGCGCCAGGTGATCCGTTACTACCTCGAAACTGTAACCCTCCAGGTAGCAGCGCATCATCCTGATCGCCCACACGATGGCCAGACACCCCTTCTCGGTTGCTGAGTAATTCGCCTCCGCTTAACCGTCTGTGTCAACCTGGCGCCCAGACCATAATCGCTGGCGTCGGTCTGCAACACAAACTTAGAGGAGAAGTCTAGGCATGCCAAAACGGGTGCGGTCGTCAACTTGTCCTTGAGCCTCTGGAGCGCCTCTTCCTGTTCTTGGTCCCACTTCCACTTGACACCTTTCTTCAGGAGTGACGTCATCGGCTGCACCAGGGATGCGCAGTCCGGTACGAAACGCCTGTACCACGATGCCATCCCCAAACATTGCCGCAGCTCTTTGAGGTTTGAAGGAGCTGGGAGTTTCCGGATCGCCTCAACCTTGGCCGGATCCGTACTGATTCCCTCCCCTGTCACCACATGCCTCAGATAGACTAACCTTTCTCTGAAGAAACTGCATTTCTTGCGATTAACTTTGAGGTTGGCTGCTCTCAACCTCCGAAACACCTCCCTCAAGTTCGCCATATGCTGCTCTTTATCAGCGCCTATCACCACAATATCGTCCAGGTATGCAAACGCGTACGGCTCCATCTCCGGCCATATGACCTTGTCGAGCGCTCTCTGCAACGTCGCCCCGGCCGAGTGCAAACCGAATGGCATCACCCGCCATTGAAACAAACCCCGTCCCGGCATAGTGAACGCCGTGCATTCCCTACCACCAAGACTATTGGCGCACTGTGCGGCTCAATCGCTCCAATTCGAAGCAGCTCCTCCACCTGCTCGTCAATCACCTTCTGCATAGCGGGATTCTTGGGATAATACCTCTACTTCAGAGGCCTCTCAGCCCTCATCCGGATGCTATGCTCGCCGACGTGGGACACCCCTTCGAGGTGTTCGAACAGTGCCAGTTCGTCCTCTTTATCCCACTTTCTAGATCAGCCGGCCACTCCGCATCCCCTGCGTTCGGCTCCACCTCGTTCTCGTCCTCGCATCCGATCCCTCCTGCCTCGGGCAAGCGCTCGTCTATCGCCAGGCCTGTTACAATCTCCTCTTCGTTGGTCATCTCCCTACCACTGCATTCGTTCCTCGGCGGCGTCGTCATGGATCTTGCCTTCCTCCTCCCTGGTTGTCGTGCAGGCGTCTCTCGTCTTTCTCTTGGGGCACCCTCTAACGACTTATCCTTGGAGACGGATGGCAACTCTTTCCCTGGTGGCGCGGCCTCCGTCGTCATATGTAGCTCGGCATCTCCGCAGTGCACAGTCGTCCCCATGGCTGCCACGAAGTCCATCCCTAGGATGACCTGGTCCAACATGGTAGGCATGATGAGTAGTGCTATCTGCACGGCCCTGCCGGCGAGATCCATCTGCACCCTCATCAGCTTCCTCACATCTAACGACGACCTGATGCGCGAGTGCACCTTCCCTACCTTTCCCGCGATCGCCTTCTTCCTCACACAGTCTCCGCTCATGAAACTACGGCTAGCCCCTGTGTCGCGCTACGATCCGGCCTTCCTTCACGACCAACGGACGCTCACGCAGCTCTCCTACGATCGGTTGGCGTCGCCCCTTCCTTGAGGGGGGCACCCTTGCCCGTTTCCCGAGTCTGTTAGGTTACAGCAGTCTCGCGTGTCGATCCCTACTTTCCCGCATTGTTGGCAGAAGACCACCCGCTCGTTAGGACATTCTCGCGCCAAATGACCTGGCTGCGAGCACCGAAAGCATACTCGCCGCGCGTCAGAACCAGTCCGGTTCCCAGGAGCCATGGCCTCGGCCGGCCTCGCGCCGATCGACATCGGGTTGCCGGCCCTCGGCTCGCTCGACCGCTGCTCCATCGGTTGAGACCGGAACGGGTTGTTCGGTCGCGCTTCCGGCGGGTTGACCCACTCGCCACCTGCTTGAGTCGAGCCTGGCTTCTGGCCCATTCCTCGCGTCTCTTCCCCGAATTCTGCTCTCTGATCCCTTACGCTTTCATATTCGCCCGCCAACTGCGTCAGCTGGGACAGAGACGAGAAATCTTGGCGCCGCACATACATCCGATACTCAGGAGCCGTATTCTCATACACTCGATACAACTCCTGAGCCGGACTGTAGTTAGCATGGCGCATCAACAACCTGATTTCTACGAGGTAGTCTTTGAAGGCTTCGCCATTTCGCTGCCTTCGCCCCCTGATCTGATCTTCTAGGTCCTCGGAATCTGACCCAAGACACACTCCTCAACCCGCTCGTCAGGAACCATTTCGGGGCCTTATCTACCAGTACCTCGCTTACCACCCGAGGTAGGTGGTCGAGATCGATGCCATATATGATGGCACTCTCCTCTAAAATCTCGAGAAAGCCCAAGGGGTCCGCCTGGCCATCATAGCACATGCCTCACCTTCGGACCTGTTCGGCTTCGCACCTATGCGGCCGACCTTCGTGCTCCACGTAGGACATCGGCACTCGCGATCCTACCTCCGAGTCAGCGCGTTGCCCCGGTCGTTGGTCGCGACCTTGGGCTCCCCTCGCGCATCGTTAACTCGAATCTCGGGCACATCGTTAACCCCCGGGGCCCTCAGACCGAATGTCGGGGCCGGGATATGTTCATACAGCTGAGATTTTCTTAAGTCGGGTTCGGACTTGCAGCAAGAGTGGTGCCCAAGTCCCGATACGGCACTTCCTGGACTGGGCTGGGCTCCAGCGCCTTGGCATCTTGAGACTCTAATTCGGCTCGCCGGACCCAGACCTCTGCGGAATGCCCACCGCCTTGAATGAAGCTAAGCGCCTGCGCTGCTCCTCCACGCGACCGTCTCTCTCTAGCCCGAACTCTTGGGCCACGAACATTAACTCCTCTTTCCGCCGTAGGTACACCCAACGGACGCCCACCCCCGGATTCTGACATTCACTCGGATCCATGGTAGTGTTAGTGAGAATTTTATTTATAAATTTTTTTTTTTTTAAATTTATTTATTCAATTTTATTTATCTAAAAAAAATTTATTTTTATTTTATTTATTTTTATTTATTAAAAAAATTTTATTTATTTAAATTTTTATTTTATTTTATTTAATTTTATTTATTTTTTTATTTTGGTAAAATACTCTATTTATTTAAATTTATATTTATTTAAACTTTTATTTTATTTTATTTATTTAAATTTTATTTAATTTGTTATTTATTATACCCTGAACCCATTGAAAATGGGAAAAAAGGGTATAATGGTTTTGTGAAAATGTATGTAACAGGCAGAAGGAGGCGTGGCAGACCCCATAAAGTATATATATTCTTGATCAGGGAGAGAAGCCGAGTCGATTTAGCCCTGTCCGTCTGTCTGTCTGTCCGTCTGTCCGTCCGTCGTTCCGTCCGTCTGTCCGTAAGTTTGAACGCGTCGATCTCAGAAGATATAAGAGCTAGAGACTTCAAATTTTTTTTGGAAGTTCGTGTATATCACGATTCGATCGAGTTTGTTTCAAATATTCGATAACTATAATCGTTTTAATGTTATCGATTAAAAACCGATATCTTCATTTAGTTATAAAATTCTATTTAATTCATCTTTATAGTTAGAGTCTTCAAATTTAGCATTTAGTGTTATTTGAGCCTTCTGCAATTTCGGTTTTTGTTAATTTTGGATGCCACGCCCTCAAATTGCCCCTTCGCCTCAAATTGCTAAATCACGTATTTCAAGTACTAGAGACTTGTGCTTTGGCACATACACACATATGAACGTCATGATCACGCCCAAATTTGATCAAAATCGTTCGACTAGAAAAAAAGTTATTGAACATTTAATATCTCATATTATCGGCGTCTTGCAGCAGCAGCGAAGCTGATGAGTCATAATGCACAGTTAGCAGATTGTGTGCTTGTGCGTGCGTCTGTGTGTGTTCTTGTGCGTGCGTCTGTGTGTGTTCTTGTGCGTGCATTTGTGTGTGTGTATGGTGTATGCTTGCTAGATACATATAAAAGTAACGGAGAATGTTAGCGGCTCTTAGGAATCGCAGTTCTTCGCAGGGTTCAGGGGATCTCTTTGTCGAGCAGTCTCGACTAGAGCACTCTTACTTGTTTTTATTTAATTTTATTTATTTAAATTTTTATTTTGTTTTATTTATTTTTATTTCACCCACTTTATCATGGCCCTCGGCCCACTGTTCCCCACATTCACTGCACAAATTTCGAGCCGCCGCGCACAGAAATTTCACCACTTGTTTGCGCGGTCTCGACCCACGGTCAGCCTCTCGCTCTCGGACATACGCACCGCGACCAGCCAACGGCACCGACAATGCTCTCTCTCGCACGCCGATCATAAGCCTGCCGAAATTTTCGGCACCTCTTCCCCTGCCCGTTTTACTTACGTCTCTGATTCCCACATTCGCAATTGGCGCGCCAATTTGGTCAAACTGCATGCAAGATATATTAAAGTTTTGGGCCGAATATGCGCGTATGTATGCGCGTATTTATTTGGGCACACGATGCGGGGCTTTATGCCGCCCGTGTACCACACTCCCCAACGACCCAGGGTCCCTGCTCGGGCGCCACTTGTAAAGGTACGTTTTTCTAGCTGGGGCTGACTCAGCCTGGCCCAGGGTTACCTACAAGACAATTTATAGGATGCTGGCACGCACTGGGGTAGGGGACGGGAAATACGGCAACTCACGGCCGCTGGCGGAGCGACAGCGATTGCTGCACCGCGCCGATCAACTTTGGCTGCGGCAGCAGGTTCGAACTTACCCGCTGGTCTTACGCTCTGACGGACAAAACACCAACGTAGGGGATCTGGAGTTCGTTAGCACTTATACATACGTTTGCCGAAATTAAAACACAAAGATTTCGGTTTCTTTTCACTTTATTTCACTTATATGTATATATGACTCACGATTTTTTTACCCTCCTCCAATGTCTCCTTTCCTTGTTCTCTTGAGTTTAACTTTCCACTACTCTAACTTTTCAACTTCACTTGTGTCTTCCTCTTCACTGGCGCCGATACGCCATCACCTTCTCACTACTGACTCCAGACTGCCCTACTCGTCCTTCGGCCGATCGCGCACCGACCTCGGCAACGCAATATGTCGCGGCCGCTGCTTCTCACCACGAAGCTCTCAATTTGCCGCGGCGCGCCTAGCTACATTGCCGATCATCGGCGAGCATCTAAGGGGGATCGCCTTCTAACTTAAACCTAATAAGGGCGGGCCCTCCAAGGGCCGCCTCTGCGCTCCATTGCGCCTACACCTAATATTCTCTATACTTAAGATTACTTATAATTATACAAAATAAGCTTATAACTGACTTACTACTAAATGTGAGGCGGCAGATTCATCGCCGCCTTACAACCTTTCCCAAGGTGTCCAAGAGACAAATTGGCCTGTAGGATGATGGCTCCTCCGGTGGTTTTCCAGCCTTGGGTAGCAGTACCAGGTTCTGTATCTTCCAGCTTGCAGGGAACGTTTCTTGTGTTAAACATGTATTAAATAACTCAGTAAACGCCCCTGGTTGCAGAGCAATGGCCAGCTTTATCGCCCTATAGGGAATCCCGTCTGGGCCAGGGGCAGAGTTGGGTCTTAGTTTCCTGGCAGCAGCCATAACTTCCTCATCAGTAACTAGAGCTGCATCAGAGCTGCTCAAATCCTGGCTTGCTGATGAAGAGTCACGACCATGAATGGAGCTCTAATCGATACGTGGGCTGCATTTGTTTGCCAACGTAGAGTCTTTTGACTAGCGTTTTGTATGCTCTGCCCCAAGGGTCACCTTCGGCGGAGTCACATAGATCTAGGAAGTAGTCCCGTTTGCTAGTCCAAATGGCCTTCTTCAGCTGCCGCCTTGCCGCCTGCTTTTCAGCGAACGGAGGCCTTCCACGAGCACGCTGATAGCTTCGTCTCGGGTGTACGCATATACTCCGGAAGTTGCTTATCTGCTCATTCCACCAGTACATAGGCGCTTGGTGATGCGTAAACTGCTTGCGCCGCTGCATGCTAGCGTTGCAGGCGCTCTGTATTTGGCTAGTCATTTGGCAAGCTTTGGCCTCAGCGTTGCCAGATGTGCCCAGCGACTGGATGCCCTCCGAAAAGGCTGTCGGTATAAAGGTATCTAGGCGATACCCTTCCCTCCACAGAGTTGGCGCCCTGCCAGATGGCTCGCCGATTGTGAATAGAAGCGCAGAGTGATCGCTGCCCGTATAGCTTTCGCTGATGCTCCATGTTGCCTCTCGAAAGAGGGACGAAGCGACGAATGTAAGGTCGATTATGGACCAGAGTTGAGCAGAGCCACGTCCAGCGTCGCGAAGATTTCCAGTAGAGTGTGGATGCTAAGGAGCGAGAGTAAACTGTCTCTCTTTAGCAAAAAGATTATTTATAACGCGATTGTGGCACCAGTGTTCACATACGCTATCCCACTATAGGGATCAGCTGCCCAAACACACATGAAAAAAGTGCAAATTTTACAGAACAAAGCTCTAAGAAGATGGACCGGAGCAGAATGGTTCGTAAGGAACGAAACGCCTGGGGGTGGGCGTTCGTACATATAAAGTGTACGGTAAGAGCGACCCTCGCGAATGGAAAGGGTCAAAGACGAGTGATAGATTCTGGAAAAGAACTTCGAGGGACAACGAAGGACAGCAAGGTCATCGTAGGACTTCAGCAAGGATTTTCAAAGGGGTATCCTGGACGCATACCCAGCAACACACAAGGATACAGGATCCTGCAACCAGGAGTAAGAGGTACTTGAGAGTAGCCGTGCTGAATAGCGTACGTCTTTTGAGAGTCAGTCTAGGTGCGGTAGCGAGCGAAAGCGCAGTGCCTATCCGTTTTCTGTAGTTCTCAGCAACCCCTAGAAGGCTCAGAGGCTGACCACTCCTCAACGGGAGTGCTCCTCACGGCAACCTACGATCCTGTGGGTAGGTATGCGCTAGCCAAGCCAGTCATAACCATAAGCTCATATTCAGTGTATCATATATATATCCCCAAATAAACTATTTATATACTATTTTAAAGCAAGACTTATTTTTTTTTATTGCCAGGCGCTCAACATACAAATTTGTTGGCACGAGCATACAGTCGGCTGTAAAACCGGGTAAAACCGGAGGTTTATTACGACTGTCGCCCAAAGTGGGGCTTTGTGATAAATAAAATATGTTTATTAGTTTTAATATATATAAAATTGGTGAGAGCTTGGGTATATAACCTCAAGAAAAAGGATGTGGTACGCTACGGCCTGGAGTTCGGAATGAACTTATCAGGCACCCTGGATACAATGCGGAGGAAATTTGGCGAGTGGGTCAACGAGAGTGAGGGAAGGCTTCAGTATTCTTTGAGGATCGCTGACATGGCATGTCTCCATGGACGCCAGTCGTCGCACAGGGGGAAAAGAAGATCTGGAAGACGATCTGGAGGATCGAGGAGAGATGTCCCTGTGCAGTGATTATCACTGCCATCCACCAGTGCCGCAAGCAGCTCAGCTGAATCAGGCACAGCGAGGATCCTGGAAGGCCACATCCACTCCACAACCGGAAACCAGGACGCGAGAGCCGAGTTATATAAGGCTCGAGTACCCGAAAGTTGCCAAGCAGGTGCGTGAATGGGGCTTTCGAGTCGATGGCACATCGAAGCCATTCGAGTTCTTAGAACAAGTACAGAGGTCGGCCGACACATATGGCGTGAATTTGGATTTGATCCCGAAAGCGATTCCGGAGCTGCTTAATGGCATATATATATATAACCGACACTGGACATCGTGGGAGGCGTTCGTGGGCAGCTTCCAGGGGTTTTTCGTGCCTCGAGATTACCTGAAGAATATTAAGGAGGAAGAGTCGGAGCAGAGGCAGATGCTGGGCGAGGCATTCAAGGTCTACATGGTGGAAATGCAGACACTATGCGGCCACTACGCTATGCGTCGGATCGGAAAATGAAGCTGACCTAGAATGGCAGTTTGCCGGCTCTGCGCTCCTATGCTCGGCCCTACCAGTTGCGGAGTCTGACGGAGCTGATGCTGCTAGTGGACGAGTTCGAGGACTTGGAGAAGGATCCAGGGGCGAGCGGGAGCAGCGCCGCGGCGGCCCCAGGCATTGATAGGCCATCTCGTGGATGAAGGCACCCAGATCTCGGCGATCAAGGTGGATGAGCTACTGGCCAAATGATGCATAGAGCCCTTGAAAAACCCGCCCAGCGCACCGATAGTAAAGGTGCGGAAGAAGATCGGCAAATGGCGGTTGTATATGGACTTTCGGCAGTTGAACAGCCGATCCATTAAAGATGCATAGATGATTTGGGTGCATTATATTCTGGATCAGCTGCGAAAGGCACGTTACATCGCGAGTCTGGATTTGCAGAAAAGGTGGCTGCGATTGCGGAACTGAAGCCGCCAGCGAACGACCACAGTTCACCCACTCAATGCACTGTTGAAGAAGCGTGTCAAGTGGGAGTGGACCGAGGTGCGTCAGAAGGTTTTAAAAGCTAAAATGACGAAATCATCGGTCTTGGCGTGTCCAGATTTCTCAAAGCTCTGCCAACAA
The DNA here is from genome assembly GCA_035047545.1 of Drosophila paranaensis. Lineage (NCBI taxonomy): Eukaryota > Metazoa > Arthropoda > Insecta > Diptera > Drosophilidae > Drosophila > Drosophila paranaensis. The sequence goes on along the minus strand of JAWNPL010000188.1, from coordinate 30,470 downwards.
ACGGATGCGAACATTTATGGGCTCGGGGCAATCATTACGCAGGCTTCGGAGCATCTCATATACAGGTCGGACACTGAATAGCGCGGAGCGGATTTATCCAGCCATGGATCGCCAGATGTGCATTGGAGCTACAAGAAGTTGAGTTCGAGATCCGGTACAGGAAAGGAAAGAAGAATGTGGTAGCCGGTGCTCTGTCGCGACAGCCTCTGGAGGAAGCAGTGTGCCGCAAGCAAAAACCAACCAACTCGGACGGGATGTCGCTGGATGGCTAAGCTATGGCGAGACCTCCACCAAAGCGCACAGAAGTTTCCAGGCTATCGAGAAGAGGCACATTCCTCACCAAGCCGGCCATGCGTTCCGATCGAGCAGCGCAAACAGGTTCTGGAAGAGAATCATGATGCAGGCATCCAGATCAAAGCATAGAAACACTATGCTATTGGTGTTCATTGCCCGGGAGCGGATCATGACAAGATTCGTAGTGCCAAAGGTACTCATTACCGACAATGGCAGCCCGTTCACGAATCGCGCTTTCAAGGGATTCTTGGATGCATCATCAACTGACGGTGCCATACACGCCACAAGAGAATCTCACTGAGAGAGCCAACCACACCGTCAAAACAATGATCGCACAATATGCGGGCAGCGATTAACGTTGTTGGAACGAAGCTCTACTAGAGCTGACACTGGCCGTCAACAGCAGCGTCTCGGCCTCTACAGAGTATACCGTGGCCTTCGTCTTCCAAAGGGCGGGAGCCAAGGTTGTCTTAGGCCTCGTTCGACGCACTGACCGTGGGAAGAGAGCCACCAAAATGGCCGTAGTGTACCAGATATTAAGGCGAAATTTGGAAAAGACGGCAGGATCAGGCGCAGCATTACAACCTAAGGCGGCAGTGGTTTGGGGAAAAGAGCGCCACCTGTCTAATGCCTCTGAAGGATTGGCGAAACTGGCTCCAAGATACGGTGGACCGTATAAGGTGGTATCAGACAGAAGCTGGTGAGTCTAAGTTCATTAAAAAAAAAACCAAACAAGTAAGTAAACTCTAGTGGAGACCGCTCGTCTAGGGGATACCCTGAACCCTGCGAAGAACCGCTATTCTAAGCAATCTCCGTTTCATTCATATATATTATATATGAATATGTATGCACATTACAAGCTACACATACACACACACAGGGGCACACAAACTCAAGACGCTGCGTCAGCTTTTGTTTTTAGGCGAACGATTTTGATCTAATTTGTTGGGCGTGATCATGTCATTCATATGTGTGTATTTACCAAAGCACAAGTCTCTAGTATGTGAAATACGTGATTTTCAAATTTGAGGGGAAGGGGCGTGGCATCCAAAATTTAACAAAGACCGAGATTGCGAAATGCTCAAAGTACACTAAAAGCATAGCATAGCATAAAGGCATATATAGCTATAAAGATGAATTGGATAGAATTTTGAAACCAAATAAAGATATCGGCTTTAAATCGATAATATTAAAACTATGATAGTTGTCGATTATTTGAAACAAACTCGATCTATATAAAAAATTTGAAGTCTCTAGCTCGTATATGTTCTGAGATCAACGCGCTCAAAACATACGGGCAGACGGACAGACGGACATGGTTAATTCGACTCGGCTTCTGTCCCTGTTCAAGAATATAAAAATACCAATCTACTTCAATTTAAGTCAACTCAAAAAAATGCTCCGTATATATAATAAAAAAAATTATGTAAAATATTTTCAATCGAAATAAGTCTCTGGGACAGTTTCATAATTTCCAACTTGAAAAAATCGACAAAACTACTAGAATTTTTTTTTAAACGTAAATTTATTTTAAATACCAATAAATGTTCAATACTTTCTTGCTGGTTTGATATAATTCGATTTTGGATAGATAGATTCTCTATTGGATTTCAGTCCGGGCTGCGTGTTGACCACTCCAAAACAAGAATTTGTCAATTTTTAAAATAAGCCTAAGCCAACTTTTCTGTGTAGTTGGGTGCATTATCCTGCTGAAAATCGAATCGGCAACAAAAGTCTTTAAAACATACTCAAACAGTTCAACAGCAATTTGAGCATTCATTCTATGCGTTACAAAACATATTGATCTATTTTCAATATATGCGAACACACCCCATAGCGTTAAGGACCTTCAGTGAAAGTTTCTGGGCATGCAAACATTTTTTTGAGTTGTCACATCGGTATAATAATACCGGAAGCCATGAGAATCATCTAAATTGAGCTTTTTCTCATCGCTAAAAATTAAATTGCCATTCAATGTTCCAAAATTGATGTCTTTGGCATCCTGTAATTTTGCTACCTTATGTCAAGCCAATAGCTCCTGTTTAAGAAATTTTTTTCATATGAAACATTTTCCGATCATTTAAAGATTTCTTGTGCAGATCTTTTGGATATTGGCAGAAATTAATCCACACTTGAGATGCACTGATAGTTTTTTTATACCCCGAACCCATTGAAAATGGGAAATCAGGGTATAATGTTTTTGTTGAAATGTATGTAACAGGCAGACGGAGGCGTGGCAGACCCCATAAAGTATATATATTCTTGATCAGGGAGACAAGCCGAGTCGATTTAGCCCTGTTCGTCTGTTTGTCTGTCCGTCTGTCCGTCCGTCCGTCTGTCCGTCTGTCCGTATGTTTGAACGCGTCGATCTCAGAAGATATAAGAACTAGAGACTTCAAATTTTTTTTTTAAGTTCGTGTATATAACGATTTGATCGAGTTTGTTTCAAATAATCGATAACTATCATCGTTTTAATGTTATCGATGAAAAGCCGATATCTTCATTTAGTTATAAAATCTATTTAATTCATCTTTATAGTTAGAGTCCTCAAATTTGGCATTTAGCCTTACACAATTTCGGTTTTTGTTCAATTTAGGGTGCCACGCCCCCTTCGCCTCAAATTTGTAACTCCCGTATTTCAAGTACTAGAGAATTGTACTTTGACAAATACACACATATGAATGACATGATCATGCCCTACAAGTTTGATCAAAATCGTTCGTCTAGAAAAATAGTTATTAAACATTTAATTTTCCACAACATTGGTACAAATAGCAGCCAAATCACATCTGACGCAGCGACTTGCGCTTGTGTGCGTGCACATACATATACATGTGTATATAAAAGAAACGAAGATTGCTTGGAGTAGCGGTTTTTCGCAGGGTTCAGTCGAGCAGTCTCGACAAGAGTTTTCTTACTTGTTTGATTTGAATTTACTGTTAAATGAGTTTGTGCTACATACAAGTTGTAGAGTCCATTAGAAATCGCAGATTGGGAAGGGCCACGGTATCACCTAGTCATGCACGCGACTTGTTTATTAATTGTTAACTGGCCACTTTTAAAAGTAGGAAACTAGTATATTTTAAAAATTTTCAGTACTTTGATACGATACCCTGTATATACATTCTTTAACTCCATTATCATGAGAACAAACTGATTCATTTTAATGACTATATTTCTGAATATATTAAACAAATAAACCAATTATGTATATTAAATATACAAATGTGTGCAAACTCAAAAAATGCAGTATCTTATAGTCGACAATTAAACAAACACTTATATATATATATATATATATTTATGTACATATATATATATAAATTTAGAAAAAAATATTAAAAAATTAAAATTATTTTGTTCATGCAATTTTTTCAAGTTTAACCTAAAAATTTCAATACACTGAAGATATTTTTTTTTTGGAGAAATACACATTTAAAAGACATGTGAATTTACAAAAAAAATTAAAATCAAAATTACTTAAAATAAATAAATAAAAAAATTTATTAAATAAAAGTATACACTACTAAAATTAAAATTAAATTACATGTATACATATATACATATATAAACGAATAAATAGATAAATAGATTTTAAAATACATAAACAAATTACTGCTCTCTTATTGCTCCCTTTATTATTATTGGAAATGGAAAAAAAACCTTAAATTTGGAATGTACCTTAGATACAATCTTGTTTAAGCTGCACATGAAATTTTGTTTAGTGGTATAAAATTTGATTTATAGTTTATAAAGTACAAAGATGAAGTTTATAGATACCTATTATTTTTAGGGATAATATTTGAATAAACAAAATGTGTTAATATAAATTGAATCTGGCAATATAGGAGAGGGTCGGGAAAAATTTTTTTTCGGAATCATCAAACCAAATTTTACTATGATGATCATGGTTGGGAAAGGGTATAGACAGCGCGAGGCCCCTCACATCTTTCGCTTCCGCGCTTAGATACCTGTTCGTGTTCGCTTTATTTTTTTTTTTTTCCTTTATTCCTTTCTGTATTCTGTCCGTCTCGCTTAGTGTCAGGGATCCTAAAACAAAATAATTTTATGTAAGTTGGGAGGAGTATGGCATCCCACCGCCGAAGAGTTAGATGCCCCAGAGGATTCCGTCCGCCATGCTTTATCCAACGAGGGGAGATGATCGCCACCCGATTTTTTTTGGAGCCCCCCAAAGTGCAGACCATGCATAAAACCATTATAATATATGCGAAAGTGTAACTTGCAAAGATTTAAAGTTACTCACTCAAGATGACTTTCGCATCCGCTTATTATTAATTTGGATGAGCAGGTGACGGATCCAGGTCAAGCTGTAATGTACAGGCCAATGCAGACCTATTCTGATGCTGGGTTTCACCTCCACACTGGTGACTGTCACTGACAATTTCGCCTCCACTGGCTCGCTGTGTTGCGTATCTCTCGGCCCGATCCTCAGGCTCAAGCCGCCGCATTCCAGCGTGCAGCCCATACTGGCCATTAAATCCCAGCCCAGTACCAGGACCAGGACCTGCTGTGCCCCCAGCCTGATCTCCAACTCCAACGCTGCCTCCACCTGACAACAATTTCCGTCCGCCAACCGGATGCGCCTACGTGTGGGGCGCAGCACACCAAATCCTCGGAGCCTGCCTGCCAGTTTCTCACTCATGAAACTGCTGGTGGCTCCCGCGTCGATCGTAGCCTTATGCTGATCTGCTCCGATGGCTACGATCGCCGAGATCTGCGTGCCTTCATCCACGAGCTGGGATATGCGTCCTTGGTCCTGCCACACCAGTTCTTGGTGCCGGCCGTGGGCACGCTTCTTGGGCGGCCATGCTGGACTCACCTTCGCATTCAGCGTCACATATGGCCATCAATTTGGACTTGCTCTGCCTGTGTAGCTGCCTCAGTTTCTCTCGATCCCTCTCCAAGTCCTCTCCAACTCCTCCGCAAGCATCATCAGCTCCGTCAGGCTCCGGAACTGGTAAGGCCGAGCATAGGCAAATCCGGCAAGCTGCCATTACATATCAGCTTCATCTCCCGATCCGCCGCATAGCGTAGTGGCCGCATCAGGGTCTGCATTTCCACCATATATAACTTGAACGCCTCACCCAGCAGCTGCTTCCGCCTCGAGACTTCCTGCTTAATGTTCTCCAGGTAGTCTCTAGGCAAGAAGAATCCCTGGAAGCTGCTCACGAACGCTTCCCCCGACGTCCAGTGTCGATTATTGGCCACGTACCATTTCAGAGCCATGCCGTTGAGCAGCTCCGGCATCGCCCTCGGGATCAGATCCAGGTTCAAGCCATACGTGTCGGCCGACCACTCCACCTGCTCCAGAAATTCCAGAGGCTTCGATGTGCCATCGAATCGGAAGCCCCATTCGCGCACCTGTTTGGCCACCTTGGCATACTCGAGCCCTGCCAAACTCGGCTGAATGTGGCCCTCCAGGGTCCTTGCTGGGTTTCATTAAGGCAGGCGGCGGCGGCACTAGTGGATGGAAGTGATACTCGCTGGCCTTGTGTCCTCTACTCTCGATCCTCCAGATCCTCTTCCTCGACGGCGGTTAAAATTTCCTCCCTTCGTGGGGACCGTCGCCCATGGAGGCGATCCTCAGAGAAATAGGAATCCTTCCCTCATTCTCGTCGACCAACTCGCCGAATTGCCTCCGCATTGTGTCCAGAGGGCCTGACAGGCTCGCTCCGAACTCCAGGCCGTAGCGTATCACCTCCTCTTGCTTAAGATTATATAGCCACGCTCGCACCATATTTAACTAAAAGCACTTAATTGACTCAATTTATCGCAGGGCCCCACGTTGGGCGCCAGTTGTAACGAACTTTCGGTTTGCCCCGAGTTTAAACCGGGCCGCACTCAGCCGACTGTGTGTTCGCGCCAACAAATTTATATGTTGGGCGCCTGCCGATAAATAATAAGTCCTGCTGAACACGCCTGCACCCGCAGGATTCGTAGGTGCCGTGAGGAACAGTCCGGCTAGCGACCGATCAGCCTCTGAGCCGTCTAGAGGTTGCAAAGCACCCCAGAGTACGCCAGGATACGCGTTGTGTTCTCTAGCGGATCGCTGAGAGTACCACAGGCACTCCTACAACTGGATTCACTCGCTGGTACTCTAGACCGCGTCTCAGAAAGCTTACGTTCTTCCGCACGGCTGCCTGTTCAGGTTATGCTGCTCTAGCACCAGCTGCCGGCCGCACCTCTGTCCTCAAGGATACGGTTTGGTATGCGTCCAGGATATTCCTCTGAATATCTTTGTAGAAGTCCCACGATGTCCTTTGTGTCCTTGATGTCCCTCGTTGTCCTTCGTTGCACTTTACACTTTCACTCCCGTTGACACTCGGCACTTTCACTTTTAATTGGAATCGACTGACCAAGTGCCGAGCCGTGGGCGCCTGTCTCCTCCTCGGGTGTGACGCCAAATACTCGGGATCGCGTGGCAGCCTCTCATTGGCCGAAGCACCGTTATATGCATGTAAAGTAATAGCTACTTTCTCGCGGCTACGAACGGCAATTAGGCTAGCGGTGCACGATCAACGCAGAGAGTGCGACGCGTGTAAATCGCTAAATCGGTAAGAGCGAGCGAGACGTCCTCTTTGACTCTTTCCAGTCGCGAGAGTCGCTCTTACCGTACTCGCGTCGCTGTGTGGAACATTTATATGCCTGCAAGCTCACCCATATAAATGCACAGTAAACACATGCAATTATACAGTTTGAGACGTGCCTGCATATAATGTTCCTCACAATATATAAATTATATATAATAATAACAATAAAAAGAAAAAATATATTTTTTTGTTATTCAAATTTTTTAATTACCAATAATAAAGGTACCTATACATACATATAAAGTTTTTTTCTAAGTTAACCCCCTCAACCTAACCACAGCGAAACACCACGAGGAAAGGCCTTTCATCGCTGGACTGGTATTTGCCTTTCCTTTACACCGCTCCTTTCATTTTTGAAAACCCTCTTGGGAAATCAAAAGAATAAATTTATATATATATATATTTATATATATATATATATATATATATATATATATATATATATATATATTTATGTACATATATATATAAATTTAGAAAAAAATATTAAAAAATTAAAATTATTTTGTTCATGCAATTTTTTCAAGTTTAACCTAAAAATTTCAATACACTGAAGATATTTTTTTTTTGGAGAAATACACATTTAAAAGACATGTGAATTTACAAAAAAAATTAAAATCAAAATTACTTAAAATAAATAAATAAAAAAATTTATTAAATAAAAGTATACACTACTAAAATTAAAATTAAATTACATGTATACATATATACATATATAAACGAATAAATAGATAAATAGATTTTAAAATACATAAACAAATTACTGCTCGCTTATTGCTCCCTTTATTATTATTGGAAATGGAAAAAAAACCTTAAATTTGGAATGTACCTTAGATACAATCTTGTTTAAGCTGCACATGAAATTTTGTTTAGTGGTATAAAATTTGATTTATAGTTTATAAAGTACAAAGATGAAGTTTATAGATACCTATTATTTTTAGGGATAATATTTGAATAAACAAAATGTGTTAATATAAATTGAATCTGGCAATATAGGAGAGGGTCGGGAAAAATTTTTTTTCGGAATCATCAAACCAAATTTTACTATGATGATCATGGTTGGGAAAGGGTATAGACAGCGCGAGGCCCCTCACATCTTTCGCTTCCGCGCTTAGATACCTGTTCGTGTTCGCTTTATTTTTATTTTTTTTTCCTTTATTCCTTTCTGTATTCTGTCCGTCTCGCTTAGTGTCAGGGATCCTAAAACAAAATAATTTTATGTAAGTTGGGAGGAGTATGGCATCCCACCGCCGAAGAGTTAGATGCCCCAGAGGATTCCGTCCGCCATGCTTTATCCAACGAGGGGAGATGATCGCCACCCGATTTTTTTTGGAGCCCCCCAAAGTGCAGACCATGCATAAAACCATTATAATATATGCGAAAGTGTAACTTGCAAAGATTTAAAGTTACTCACTCAAGATGACTTTCGCATCCGCTTATTATTAATTTGGATGAGCAGGTGACGGATCCAGGTCAAGCTGTAATGTACAGGCCAATGCAGACCTATACTGATGCCGCTTCGGAAGTTTCAACGTTTTGAAAAAATTTAATTTGAAGAGACTCGATGATCATGATCTTCGAAAAGAACTACAACATCTTGATAAGTTGCGCAGTTATGCTGCAGGTAGCCAGCAAGCCTTGGTGCAATCCAGAACCGTGTCGAGAGCAACTTGTAGTATTCAATAAAGCGCCTTACCGCCGCTTTAACTTCAGGACTGATTTTATAACAATTTCTTTGATTTTAGGCTAGCGGCCAGAGGGAGAGAGAGCAATTGCTCCAGCTCTGGTCACACATGTACTGCTCTCTACACTGCCGCTTATGAGTTATGCTAATCACAATTGACGAAATTAACTGGTGGGTTCGAGAAGAGATTAAAGACATGTCTAAATTGAAAAATATTCAATAAAATGTGTCACACAGAATTTTGTACGCAAAACGTTTGCCAGATGCCAAAATCTCGTGGCTGCACCGTCTAAAAAATTTTTCGAACTCGTAAATACAACAGATAATTGTCGATTTATATGTAATTTCAAATTTTGTGCGCTTCTGAGTTCGGAGTTCTCACGTACACCCAGCGACAAAAAAAACGCACTTTGAGGCTGATACAACTTTTGCTTTCTCTAGTTCGGGGTTCGCCCAGATGTTATTCTCTTAACTTATCTTTAATTTTTGGGAGTCCTCGCTATTGTTTTCTTCACTTTGTGTACAATTTTTGGAGAGTCAGTTGCTAAAATTTTATTTTGCGGAGGTTCAACTAGGTGAACGTTAAAAATCATGGTTAACGGAAAACAGATGACCCTTATTGAAAAAAAAAAAAAAAAACAAAAATTATCGCATTGGCTGAATAAAATGTGTCCAATTGTGAAATAGCGCTTAAAACTAATTTCAATGAAAGTTGAATTCGACGCTTTTTGAAAAAATGTCGCGAGACGGAAATGAAGAAAGGATCTGAGAGAACTCTGTTATTGTGCGAACGAACCTCCAGGATCGTTTCAAAAATGCTGTACAAATTGCTTCTGAAGTGCATTAACAATTTCCTAAAAAAAATCGGCTCGAACTATTTAACGTCGGCTCAAGGACACCAGCTAAAAAACCTCTTCTCACCCAGAGAATGAAGGCAACTCGCTTAAATTGGGCTAAAACTAAGCAAAATTGGGGTCAATTCGATTGACCAAGAATCATATTTTCGGATGAGTCTAAATTTAATCTTATTGGACCCGATGGCTGTACAAAGTTCGACTCAGAAAGGGAGAACGATATTCCCAAAACTGCTGCGTTACCACTGTGAAGCATTCGCTTTATGTAATGATATGGGGATGCCTTTAAAAATAGAAGACAGAATCGCAAATTATGCTTCAAGGGATAGTTAATGCAGGAAAGAACAAAGAAATTATTCTCCGTGGACTTGTGCCCAGCTTGGAGTCAGTAACAGAGAGAGAAAAGAAACCCATATTCCAGGACGATTCTGCACCTTGTCATCGGGCAGAACGATAGTGGTTTTTAAAGATTTAGTCATTCTGATCACTTTATTAATCAATTTTACCTTTTCACAAGCCACAGCTATCAATTTGGAAGGACGAAGGAGGTGTAGAGTCCTTTGATTGGCCAGGAAACAGTCCTGACCTGAATCCTATTGAAAATGCGTAGTCCATTATGAGTGCAAAAGTAGGAAAGAAAAAGAAAACAAGTAAGAAACCTCTAGTCGAGACCGCTCGACTAGGGTATACCCTGAACCCTGCGAAGAACCGCTATTCCAAGCATTCTTCGTTTCTTTTATATTCATATGTATATGTATGTTCATTACAAGCCAAACTTACACACACACGCACAGGCGCACACACACGCCAGTCGGTGCGTCAGCTGTTCTTTGGCTGCTTTGCATGGCAATGCTATGGGAAATTAAATGTTTAATAACTTTTTTTCTAGAGCAACGATTTTGATCAAACTTGTTGGCTTGATCATGTCATCCATATGTCTGTATGTGACAAAGCACAAGTCTCTAGTATTTGATATGCGGGAGTTACAAATTTGAGGCGAAGGGGGCGTGGCATCCAAAATTTAACAAAAACCGAAATTGTATAAGGCGGAAATAACACTCGATGCAAAATTTGAAGACTCTAGCTAGAAAGATGAATTAGATAGAATTTTATAGCTTAATTTAGATTTTCGTTTTTAATCGATAACAATAAAACGATAACAGTTATCGAATTTCTGAAACAAACTCGATATGCGCGCCCTATACAGGGACTTACAAAAAAACTTGAAGTGTTGTGAGTTCTGAGATCGACACGTTCATAAATACGGACTGACAGGCGGACGGACAGACAGACGAACAGAGCTAAATCGACTCGGCTTGTCTCCCTGATCAAGAATATATATACTTTATGGGGTCTGCCACGCCTCCTTCTGCCTGTTACATACATACGCCTTTCAACAAAAACATTATACCCTGAATTCCCATTTCAATGGGTTCAGGGTATAAAAATATTTATTAAGGAATACATTAAAGTTCCGTGTTCGGCTTTTTTTTTTTTGTCGCTGGGTGTATATGTATATTTGAGAGGTGAGAGTGAAGCATAAATACATATGAGAGAAAAGACATTAGACAATAAAATCTGCGAAAATTTTGCAGTTATGTTTAATGCAACAATAATAGTGGTACAAATTATTTTCATATTCCACCATTCCAAAGGAAAGATACTTTGTCATATTATTTTTGATAAGTGTTCATATAATTACTTTATACCATTAGTGTGAACTAGTTTATACGGAACTACATCTCCGACTATATTATGGTCCCTCTGAGCGAGGACTTTTGATGTACATACCAAAAAACGAGCGAAGTTCGGTGCTGAAAATATTGATTAGTAATTATCTGTAACGACGGATACACTTGTTTATAAAACATGGCTGATCAACGGGGGACTAGAGTTTATGTCGGTAATTTAACTGATAAAGTAAAGAAAGATGATTTGGAAGGCGAATTTACAAAATATGGAAAGCTGAATTCGGTGTGGATTGCGTTTAATCCGCCTGGATTTGCATTTGTTGAATTTGAACATCGTGACGATGCTGAAAAGGCATGTGACATCCTAAATGGCTCGGAACTTTTGGGTTCGCAACTACGTGTGGAAATTTCCAAGGGTCGTCCAAGGCAAGGAAGACGAGGCGGACCTGGAGAAAGAGGACGTCGCGGTGATGTCGGCAGACACAGCATTACAAATAGCAGCGGTGGATTCAGACAACAGAGAGGTTCCAGTAGCTCAAGCAATCGCCACTTGGATCGCGGCTACAGTTCCAGCCGATCCAGTGCTGGTTATGGCGGTGCCAGAGATGGCAGCAACGGATTCAGTCGTCGGGATATTTATAACGGGGCGCGAGAAAGTAGTCGCTACAGTGGTGGGACCAGTTCCAGCTATGGGCGCAATGGAGGACAAGGTGGTGGACGTTTCAGGTCTCGGTCTCCTGTTGGTAATCATCGTTTCTAAAGACCAATCATTTAATGAAGCTGTTGATAAAACAAACGAAATTGTTTGAGCGATATTGATACGACCCAGCTATCATATAAAATCATTGCTAATATGTATATACATATATTAAACACAAATATTAAGATTTTGTTTTTAATCAATAAGACATTAATCTATTAAAACATTTCTATGCTAGGACATCAGCTTTCGAAAATAATAGTCGAATACTATTTATTTTACTGGCAAAATGCATCAAATGAAATTTTTATATATTGAAATTTAAGTACTAAATTAGTCAACTACTAAAAATAATTAAGTTACATATACTAAAAAAAGGAATACGGACTAAGTTTTTGAAACCCTAGAATACCAAGCGAAATAAAAATGTCTAAAGCCGTAATTTATATTACGTATTGAGTTCTTGGAAAATTCCTACGATCTGAATTATATTCTCCGATTTATTAATAATTAGTGAAATCTGTATTGCACCCAAAATATATTTTTATCCTATTGAAAATGGAATTTCAGGCTATAATTATACCCTGAACCTATTCAAAATGGGCAATCAGAATATGATGGTTTTGTTAAAATGTATGTAACAGGCTGGCGTGGCTGACCCAACAAAGTATATATAATTTTGATTAGGGAGACAAGCCGAGTCGACTGGACCATGTCCGTCTGTATGAACGCGTCGATCTCAGAACTAAAGACTTGACATTAAGTCACTCATATGTGTATATTTGCTACATCACCAGTCTCTAGTATTTGAAATACGTGTTTTGCAAAATCGTAAAAAATTTCGCAAAATTAAAAATTGTATAAAACACAAAACTAAAACAAGTAAGAAAACTCTAGTCGAGACCGCTCGACTAGGGTATACCCTAACCCTATGAAGAACCGCTATTCCAAGCATTCTTTGTTTCTTTTATATACACATGCATATGTACGTTCATTACAAGCAACACAAGCACACACAAACGCCAGTCGCTGAGTCAGCTGTTCCTTGGCTGCTTTGCATGGCAATGCAATGAACCCATTGAAAATGGGAAATCAGGGTATAATGTTTCTGTTGAAATGTATGTAACAGGGAGAAGGAGGCGTGGCAGACCCCATAAAGTATATATATTCTTCATCAGGGAGACAAGCCAAGTCGATTTAGCCCTGTCCGCCTGTCTGTCCGTATGTATGAATGCGTCGTTCTCAGAACCTATAAGAGCTAGAGACTTGAAATTTTTTATGTAGGTTCCTGTATAGCACGAAAAGATCGAGTTTGTTAAAAAAATCGACAACTGTCTTAATTTTAATGTTATCGATTAAAAACGAAATCGATGCTCAGTTATATAATTCTATATAATTCATCTTTATAGCTAGAGTGTTATGTGGGCCTTATACAATTTCGGTTTTTGTTAAATTTTATATGCCACGCCCCCTTCACCTTAAATTTGTAACTCCCGTATATCAAATACTAGAGACTTGTGCTTGGGCACATACATACATATGGATGACATGATCACGCCTAACAAAATCGTTGCTCTAGAAAAAAAGTTAAACATTCAATTTCCCATAACATTGGCATGCAAAGCAGCCAAACAACAGCTGACGCAACGACTTGCGCTTGTGTGTGTGTGCGCCTGTGCGTGTGTGTGTATGTTTTGCTTGTAATGAACATACATATACATATAAATATAAAAGAATATAAAGAATGGGTTCAGGGTATGAAAATTGTGACCGTGCAAAACTCAAAACAATTCTTGAGGCAGGAAACTTCAAAACCATACAATTTACTTACAATGTAGTACTGAAATGACAGGTAATCCAAATACGGTATTCTTCGCCCAAAGAGGCCGTGGTAATTACTACAGAAATAATTACCGCGGTAGAGGCAATGGTCGCGATTATTATAATAATAATTATAATAATAATAATCGCAATAATGGGAAGAATTCTAACTACAATAACATTTATAGAGGAAACAATAGAAACAATAGAGGAAATAACCACCAAAATGGAGGTTATAACTATATTAACAGCAATGTTAGGGTAACCCAAACCGCTTCGGGAAACTCCCAGCCACCTTTAGATGCTCAGCAGTAGGAAATATTAAAATTTACACCATCAATCTCAGCCAAAACATATACGTGACAACAAAAAAAGAATTAGTCTTCTTAATAGACACTGGCGCAGATACATATATCAATATTAAAAGAAAAATTCTGATGTCATTCAATACATCCAAACTTCAATTCAATACATCTTAACTAACTACATAATCACTATACAGGGAATAAGTAGGTAAGAGGTAACCAAATCAAAAGGAATTACTTCTATAGAAATACAAACTTCTAAATATATAAGTCCACACGATTTTCACATGTAAATTTACATTTCGCTATTCCATGTGATGGATACTAGGCGATTTCATTAGAAAATGCAACTGTCAATTAGATTTCAAGCTGAAGACTGGCTAATAATTTGACCAAACAATTTAAAATACCCGTTCCAATAACATACAGTTCTGGCAACAATTCAATACTTCTGCAAGCAAGATCGCAAGGTGTCTGAAAATTGAAAAAACCGCAGAAGAAGACAGTGTATTCATTCCGAACCAGGGAATTCAGCATATTTATATAGCAAATACCATAGCAACATCCCAATATGCATTCATAAGAATGCTTAATATAACAAATAAAGATCAATTAATCAGTATCAATAATCTAAAATATGAACCACTTTAAAACTACGATGTACATATGTATGTAGTAAAAACAAATCTAACAAGCAATAAAACTCTAGTCGAACCCTGAACCCTGCGAATAACCGCTATTCCGAACATTCTCCGTTTCTTTTATATATATGTATATATATATTATATATATATTATATATATATATATATATATATATATATATATATATATATATATATATATATATATATATATATATATATATATATATATATATATATATATAATATATATACATATATATATATGAACGCGTCGATCTCATATCGAGCTTGTTTTATAAATTCGATAACTGGTATCGTTGTAATGTTATCGATTAAAAACTATAAAATTCTATCTAATTCATCTTTCTAGCTAGTCTTCAAATTTTGAATTTTATGTTATTTAGGCCACGCCCCCTTCACATCAAATTGGTAAATCACGTATTTCAAGTACTAGAGACTTGTGCTTTAGCAAATACACACATATGAATGACATGATTACGCCCTGCAAGTCTGATCAAAATCGTTTGTCTAGAAAAATAGTTATTATAAAATTAGTTCCCATAACATTGACATACAAATAGCAACCAAAGAACAGTGATATATTATATATATTATATATATATACATATATATATATATATATATATATATATATATATATATATATATATATATATATATATATATATATATATATATATATATATATATATATGGCCTAAATAACATAAAATTCAAAATTTGAAGACTAGCTAGAAAGATGAATTAGATAGAATTTTATAGTTTTTAATCGATAACATTACAACGATACCAGTTATCGAATTTATAAAAAAAGCTCGATATGAGATCGACGCGTTCATACAGGCGGACAGAGCTAAACCGACTCGGCTTGTCTCCCTGATCAAGAATATATATTCTTTATGGAGTCTGCCACATACATTTCAACATAAACATTATACCCTGATTTCCTATTTTCAATGGGTTCAGGGTATAATTATTTAATTCATGTGTAAGGTGGCGATCTGCCGCCTCACATTTAGTAGTTAGTTATTTATAAGCATTATTTTGTATAATTATAAGTAATCTTAAGTAACATGAATAGCTTAAGTATAGAGAAGAATAGGTGTAGGCGCAATGGAGCGCAAAGGCGGCCCATGGAGGGCCCACCCTTATTAGGTTTAAATTTGGATATGAGCCCCTTATATACGCGCCGCGGCAGATCTAGAGTGATGAGAAGCAGCGGCCGAGGCAAATTGCATTGCCGAGGTTGGCGCGCGATCGGCCGAAGGGAGTAGGTCAGCCTGGAGCAGGCAGTGAAACAATAAGGGCGCATCGCCGCCCAGAGTGAGATGAAACGAAACTGTGAAAGGGAAGAGTTGTGTGCAGAAGTGAGTGAGTGAAAAACTGAGCCGAGAAGCGGAAGAAGACAGAGGAGAATACACTGGGAAAGGAGACACGGAAGGGAAAAGAGAAACTGTGAGTGGTATAAGTAAAAGTAATAGAGAGTTCTTAGTTCGAGAGTTGTAGACGTGTTTTTTTTTCTCCGCGGCTTTTGTCGTATTTTGTATTTTTGATTATATATTAATATTTTTATTTCTTACTGTTGATTTTGGTTATTTTTGCCATTTATCGCTGTTGTGCGTTTGTGCAGTGGTGTAATCCGCGGTGATTTGTGATTTGTAATTGCTTTTGTGAGGTGCCTGTGATTTGTGCAGCGCCGGTAATTTTATTTTTTACTTTCATCCTGCTTTTTATCTTTCACTGCTCGTCTCTTTATTTTATTCCCCTTACATTTGTTGGTGTGGGCGTTTTCTTTTTCGCTCGTGCTCTTTGTCAGCTGTTTTGTTGTTGTGAGTTGTTTCTCTCAACACAATCCTCTCTTTATTTGCGCTTGTTTATTTTTATCTGATCTCCCGTTTTGTTGTTGTGAGTTTTCTCTTTCAACACATATATCCTCCCTTTGCCTTGCGCTTTTTTTCATTTCTGTTTCAAATCTCCTGTTTTTGTGTTTTTTTATACCCTGAACCCATTGAAAATGGGAATTCAGGGTATAATGTTTTTGTTGGAAGGCGTATGTATGTAACAGGCAGAAGGAGGCGTGGCAGACCCCATAAAGTATATATATTCTTGATCAGGATGACAAGCCGAGTTGATATAGCCATGTCCGTCTGTCCGTCCGTCCGTCCGTCCGTCCGTCCGTCTGTCCGTATGTATGAACGCGTCGTTCTCAGAACCTACAAGAGCTAGAGACTTCAAATTTTTTATGTAGGTTCCTGTATAGCACGAAAAGATCGAGTTTGTTTCAGAAATTCGATAACTGTTATCGTTTTATTGTTATCGATTTTAAAAAAATTTTACGTTTAGTGTTATGTAAGCCTTACGCAATTTCGGTTTTTGTTAAATTTTGGATGCCACGCCCCCTTCACCTCAAATTTGTAACTCCCGTATATCAAATACTAGAGACTTGTGCTTTGGCACATACATACACATGGATGACATGATTACGCCCAACAAGTTTGATCAAAATCGTTACTCTAGAAAAAAAGTTATTAAACATTTAATTTCCCATAATATTGCCATGCAAAGCAGCCAAAGAACAGCTGACTCAGCGACTGGCGTTTGTGTGTGCTTGCGCCTGTGTATGTGTGTATGTATGTGTTGCTTGTAATGAACATATATATACTTATGTATATTAAAGAAACTGAGATTGCTTGGAATTGCGGTTCTTCACAGGGTTCAGGGTACACCCTAGTCGAGCGGTCTCGATTAGAGTTTTCCTACTTGTTTTCTCTTGAATTCCAATTGTCAATATGACCTGTTGTAAAAAAACTTTCTCTATGCGGCAAACTTCTGATTCCACACTAGTGCAATTTATTAATTTCTGGTTGTGTGAGAATATGATGCACAGTAAAGGTGCTGGCCTTACAGGGCGCGACTATGATAAGGTCATGTCAACTGCTTAAGTTGGTTGTGGCGGCTTACGTTGGTCTTGTCCACTTTGTTTGGAAAAACAAATAAATTTTTCCAAAATGTATAGCTCGGTGCGGGTTCAATTTTTAAAAATTAATAATATATTAAAACACTTGTCTAATGAACTAGATGCTACTGATAAATTATTAAATCAATATGATTTTGATTCTTCTCAGGCTGAGACGTCAACTGCTTCGCACTTCTCACCACCTTCTATACCTGTCTCCAAATTTATTAGCTCCTTCTACACCTTGTTCTGACTCTCTTGCGATTCCACCTTCTTGCAGTGCGTCAGTGACACCATTATTAGATATCCCAGAGTCTATACTGATTCCCCATCTGTTGCTCAAACTAAGAACAACACTCTGGCCATTTCTCCTTCACTTACCATACCTACTTTATCTGTCGTTTCTCCCCGAAAGCAAGTGTTCTTATCTAGGCTTTCATCTGACACGTTTCTGCTTTTATTTCCAGTAAATCAAAAGCTAGAGTCTCTACATCGAAGTTCAACTTCGCAACTCTTTGTGAAATTGCTTTTTTTAAAATCAACGTGCTAACTGAATTCTTCTCAACAATTTGCGACGCCAAATTTTGGCCTCCTCATGTAGTTGTGCATGAATTGAAGCATGAGAGTCGAAATAGGCTGCCACCGGTTTTGACATTTGACATTATCGCCCTGACGGAAACGTGGTTAAGCTCGAATGTTTATAATAGTGAGATTCTCTCGAATGATTTCACTATTTACAGACATGATCAACTGTCTCGTAGAGGTGGAGGTGTCTTATTAGACGTTAAATCTAATATTCTCTCCGAACCATTCATTTTTTCAGTATCTCATGATGTCGAGATAGTTGCTGTTAAAGTATCCCTTAAATCTTGCTCCCTTTTTATCACTTGTTCATATATTCCCCCTCTTCTGATGTTCAAGTTCATGCGCAACATATGGCTTGCATTAAAGAAATTTATGGACATGTAAAGGATAATGATTTCTTTCTGGTGTTGAGTGACTTTAATATACTGAACAAGTTCCCTTATTCCTACAATTGATCTTTTTTTTTTTTTTTTTGATGAATTACTTTTTATTTCTCAATGTCTCAGATGAATTCAATCTCAAATCATCAGAATCGATGGTTTTTATTAATGATGAATCATGCATTAATGTTTCTAGATAATCCCCTTTTTGTTTACCTGAGGATATTTACCATCCTACATTGGAGGTATCTCTGTCCCTAAGGACTCCTCCATCAAAACGTCGTTGTTACAACAAGTGAAATTTTGCTTTGCTTAACCAACTTATTAGTGCAACAGATTGGTCTACGTTGTATGATTCTGTTGATGTTAATTGTGCATCAACTATTTTCTATAACATTTTAAACTCTCTTATTGATGAGTGTGTTCCTATGTGTCTCCCTGTGCCTTTTTCTAATGAACCTCCATGGTTTACTCAGACGCTTTCTAATTTAAGAAACATTAAGTCTAAATGTTTTGAAAATTTTCAAAAGTGCATAGCCAAGTCGAATTTTAACATATTAAATTCCCGTTGCTATGAGAATTACCTTTTGCGTTGCAAAAGGCAGTTTGCTCGTGAACTTGAAACGTAAGTCTTCTAGTTTACCTTCCACATTTTTTCTTGAATCTAACAATTCTTGCAATGATCATGAATCCTCTAATCTGTTTGCTGATTCCTTCCAATCAACTTACTCATCTATTGACCCCTATAAAACTTCTTACCTTTATCATATCTCTTCTACAAATATTATTAACGCTTCCACTATTTCCATTGATTCTGTGATTTCAGCCATTCGCTCAATGAAATCATCCTACTCGCCTGGAGCTGATAATATTCTTAGTTGTGTTATAAAGGAATGTTGTGAATCCCTTCAGTTACCTTTACTTAAGCTTTTTAACTTATCTCTAGAAACCTCTGTTTTCCTGTCTATTTGGAAAGAGTCGTTCATTATCCCTCTATATAAAAAAGGTGGGAGGTCTGACATTTCTAATCACAGGGGTATTGCCAAACTATCGGCTATTCCGAAGTAATTTGAAAAGATAATAACCTCAACCTTACAACATTTTTGTAAATCAATTATTTCGCCATTCCAACATGAATTTGTTCTTAATCGATCAACCTCGACTAATCTGCTACAATTTACTTACCTAGTAAACGAAAGTTTTTTAAATAAAATGCAAACTGATGTTATATATACAGATTTCAGCAAAGCATTTGATTCAGTTCACCATGAAGTATTACTTCATAAGCTAGACCTCATAGGGTTTTCTCCTAAACTCTTATCTTGGTTATCATCCTATTTAAAGGGGAGAACTCAAAGAGTTGTGTTGAGAACATCTTTTTCGAAACAAATCTTCGTTCATTCAGGTGTACCTCAGGGTAGTCATCTAGGGCCTTTACTCTTAACATTATTTATCAACGACGTTCCCAGTTGTATTTCTTATTCAGAGATCTTAATGTAAGTTAAAAAACGTTTTGTTTCGTTTACTTTGTCGCAGCAAAGCGACTTGTTTATTTGAATATAAAAATGAAACTAAACTCTATTACATTATTAGGTGGCTTAAATATCGACTACAGCGGATGCGCCAGCGGTTGCGCCAGCGGTTGCACCAGCGGTTGCGCGTGTTTCTCTCGTAACCATAATTCTTAAGAATTGTTTTGCTGCTTGGAGCGGATGCAATGCAGACCGTAGGTCAGCATTTTTGGCGGAGCGCGTGTTGCAGGGCGTTGAGATACTTTTGACTTTGCTTACGTTAACTCTTCCACCCTCAATTTGACAGTTGTCCTCAAGTGTCAGAAAAACGGGATGTTGGTGAATTGAAGATTTGGAAGATGTTCGGAAGTGTTGGTGATTGGGTGATTGACATTTGGAATTTCGGAAGCTATTTGTAGGATTACTTCTTTTTTGTTAGCTCGCCTTTTTGAGACTAACACTATTGTTATGGCAAAATCTACAAGCAATGCTAATAAACCAATGCTGTTGGTAGCGGAGTGGGTCTGTAACAGATTTAAGTGCTTGGTGTTATTTATTTGAAGATTATCTAATGTTTTTAGGCTGAGGGCCCGCAAGCGTTTGGCCTCGGATACCGATATTTGTATAATCGGAGTTTTGGGGTTGATTTGTGTTTCTTCTGTATTGGAGAATATTCGGTCATCGATCGTGATGGAGCAGTTGTGGTATTTTATAAGTAAAGTGCCTTGGACTATTTGATCAGTGTCCTCCCACTTTATTCTACCTTGGAAGTTGTTAAGTAGTATGATGTCTTCTTGGATTTCTTCTAAGCTTTCGATGTGGTCTGCGTTGCTGTAGTCGCATTTTGCATCATTCCCTAACATTAATTTGGGTATACAATTGTTTTCTCTTTAATCTATTAAATCTTTTTATACCCTGAACCCATTGAAAATGGGAAAATCAGGGTATAATGTTTTTGTTGGAGGGCGTATGTATGTAACAGGCAGAAGGAGGCGTGGCAGACCCCATAAAGTATATATATTCTTGATCAGGATGACAAGCCGAGTTGATATAGCCATGTCCGTCTGTCCGTCTGTCCGTCTGTCCGTCTGTCTGTCCGTATGTATGAACGCGTCGTTCTCAGAACCTATAAGAGCTAGAGACTTGAAATTTTTTATGTAGGTCCGTGAATAGCACGAAAAGATCGAGTTTGTTAAAAAAAGTCGATAACTATTTTAATTTTATTGTTATCGATTAAAAACAATATCGAATGTTAGTTATAAAATTATATCTCCCACGTCTTTATAGCTAGAGTCCCCAAATTTTTTTGTAAGTTTTATATTTATTTTCTCTAATTTTGATTTTTGTTAAATTTTGGATACCGGCTCCAAATTTGCCCAAATATTTAAATTGAGGTTAGTTGCACTCAAAGCCAGTAAATGAATGGGTTTACATTTTTAAAAATTGGAAAAAATGTAATAAAATATGTTGAACATAAGCTGAAAATTTCATTCAAATCCATTAATTCGCGCAGAAGTTATTAAACAAAACGTTTGGCCAGTCGGCCAAACACGTGACCAGCAAAACAAAGCAAACTGTTTTCCTATACATGTGCACACATACACACATACACATTGAGCTGCGTGCATTTAGCAAGTTCTAAAACCCGCAAGTTTTAGTGTACATATTTCCAATAGATGGCGCTATGATTTGCGAATTATCAGCTGCTCAGTTGGTTCGAAACTTGGATGGCGCTATTCAATCGAACCATTTCGCTATTAGCTAAACAATTGAAATGAATTGAATTTAGTTTTCTGTGCGTTTATACGAAATACTAATTATGCAGTATTTTAACGCAGATAGCGCGGGGTTTAGGGTATCTCCTAGTCGGGACCGCCGACTTGAGTTTTCTTACTTGTTGATTACAAATTTTTATGTTGTTATAAGTTTTACAGCTGTTTCTTAATCCTTACATTGTGTTTTTATATTTGAAAATTTCTTTGAATTGTAAGTTTACAATTGTATTGTATTTAATTATATGTAGGTCTAATAATTATATTCTCATAATTTATATTTTCCAGATTAGGAATTTTGACAACATATAAGATTATGGTGTTATTATGTAAAACGGATACGTCTGCTAACTCTTCTATTGTTAGATCTATTTCAGCTTTATTTATTTGTTTTTGTATTAGGTCTAAATCTTTATCATTTAAGAGGATGCTGTTTAATATGTTTAGTTTAGCCCATTGTATGGCGTATTTTATGTTTGTTATTTCCTCTTTAGTCAGACGGATTTGTATTTGTATGTTAGTAGGGTACGAATGTTTTTGAATGGCGTTAGTTAAAATATTGTTAATTTAAGTGAAATTATTTATTCGTTGTTGAAATTGTGTGTTTATGATGGTTTGTTGGTTAGTATTCTGAATGAGTTTATTTAGGTTATCTTCTATAGCGACTAAGTCATCGTGGTCAGGAGAGCCAGCCACAAATTTCCAGGCTGAGCCTAAAGCATTTATGGATCGTGTGTGTCTAGTCTTATTTGCGTATAATAAAGAGTGAAATATTGATTTTGACTGTTCTACTTCGAAATGCAGAGTATGATGTAAATCGGACGACTTTAATTCCGTGTCTATGTGATTTGCAAGTTTGTCCAAAGCCTTTTTTAGTTGTAATACGTCTATCAAATGAAATATCCTGGTTGAGGAGCTAGTTATTTTACCTAAACCGTCATGAAGGGTGAGTATGTGACTATTTGTATAATTAGTCATTTCCACTCGTGCCTGTATTGGGATTACTCCCAGTATCCTGTAGAGAAAAGTCATTTTTAATATTGCTTTTATGTACTATTTTTCCTGACTCTCTTTTTATGGTTGTGCCGTTGTGTTCTTTAACTATTTCTTTTTTGTATCTGGGGGAAAGTTTAGATCCTAGTCGTGTGTTGATTTTTACGTAAATTATCTGTCCAGTTTTGTTTGTCTTTGGTCTGCTGTTCCTTTAGTTTTGTTATGTTATCTTTGCGTGCTTGTTCGAATTGTTCGGGGTCTGTTGTAATCTTTCTGCCAAAGAAAATATCTAGTGGGCGTTGTTTAGTGACTGAATGTATGGAATTGTTATACTCGTAAATAGCTCTTTGCAGGAGTTTCTATCTTTGCCTTCTCTTTTAAGACATCTCATTATTTCTGATAAAGTAGAGTGTAGTCGTTCTATCTGTCCGTTTACTGAACTCTTATATGGTGGTACTTTGAAAACTTCAATGTTGAGCTGATCTTTCATCATGAAAGAGATGGAAGTCGAATTAAGTGATTTTTCATTATCTACTACTAAAAATTTTGGTACTCCATAGTAGAAAAGTATTTCATGTAATGGTTGTCTGATATCTTCTATAGCTTGAGATTTTATAATATTTTTTCCCTTTTTCTTTTGTAATTTTGGCTTTCATTCTTGGGAAGTAATACTTTTCCGCGATCTGTTTTTGGTTTTCGTATGCGTTTCTATGTGCTCTATTGTGTGTTTTTAATATTTCTTCCTCTTGATCCGAGTCTTTTTCTAAATCTATAATTCTGTTCTGTGAAAATCGTATCTTGAAAGTATTGAAGTGAGACGGGTAGATATTCTGTAGCTTGGCCATGATATCTTCAGTTGTGAGAATTCCGTTTATGACGGATGGGTTTAAGTACTTTTTTAGTAAGCTGATAAGGTCGGTTTCTGAAAATTGTTCTTTCGCGATGTAGTGTCTATGGAAGGTGGGGAACGGAATGCTAAATTCGTAAGTTTCTTTGTTTTCCTTTGCAATTATGATTTGATTCTTATAAACGTTGATAGGGGCTTCAAGGCTTGGTATCAAATGATGGCTTGAACTATCTGCACTATGAATAGTGGCTGTCATTGAATTTATTTGGTTATTTAATTGGTTAGGGGTTCTGAACAATGCATCGGCGATTATATTTTCTTTACCTGGCTTGTAAACTAGCTGGTAGTCGTATTCTTCTAAGATTGCCTTCCACCTATTAATTTTGACGTTCCCATGCCAACTACGAAGGGAATGTGTAAGAGGTTGGTGGTCTGTGAATATTTTGACTTTTGAATTTCCGTAAAGGTAATTCTTGAGGGACTTTAGAGCCCAAACGATAGCTAACATTTCTTTTTCATTTGTTGCGTAATTTTCTTCTGCTTTACACAATGTTCTAGATGTGAAAGAAATAGGGTGTCCGTCTTGGCAGAGAACTGCACCGATTGCGTGATTCGATGCATCGGTAGTCAGGTGAAATTCTTTTTTGAAGTCGGGATATTTGAGAATAACATCGTCTGATATTAATGAACTTTTCAATTTATTAAATGCCTCTAGGGCAACTGAATCTAATTTTATGGATATCTTATTTGAAGCTTGCTTTGATATTCTGCCGTCACCACGTAACAGCGATGTGAGAGGTTTTGCTAATTTTGCATCATCTTCCAAGAAACGGCGATAGTAGCAGGATAGGCCGAGAAATGACCGAAGTTGTTTAAGCGTGTTTGGTGGTGGATAGTTGGCAATTGCTTCTACCTTTTTATACCCTGAACCCATTGAAAATGGGAAATCAGGGTATAATGTTTTTGTTGGAGGGCGTATGTATGTAACAGGCAGAAGGAGGCGTGGCAGACCCCATAAAGTATATATATTCTTGATCAGGATGACAAGCCGAGTTGATATAGCCATGTCCGTCTGTCCGTCTGTCCGTCTGTCCGTCCGTCTGTCCGTATGTATGAACGCGTCGTTCTCAGAACCTACAATAGCTAGAGACTTGAAATTTTTTATGTAGGTTCCTGTATATCACGAAAAGATCGAGTTTGTTTCAGAAATTCGATAACTGTTATCGTTTTTTGTTATCGATTAAAAACGCAAATCTAAGTTAGGCTATAAAATTCTATCTAATTCATCTTTCTAGCTGGAGTCTTCAAATTTTGCATTTAGTGTTATGTAAGCCTTACGCAATTTCGGTTTTTGTTAAATTTTGGATGCCACGCCCCCTTCGCCTCAAATTTGTAACTCCCGTATATCAAATACTAGAGACTTGTGCTTTGGCACATATATACATTTGGATGACATGATCACGCCCAACAAGTTTGATCAAAATCGTTGGTCTGGAAAAAAAGTTATTAAACATTTAATTTCCCATAGCATTGCCATGCAAACAGCAGCCAAAGAACAGCTGACGCAACGACTGGCGCTTATGTGTGTGTGCGCCTGTGTATGTTCGTGTGTATGTTCTGTTTGTAATGAACATATATATACTTATGTATATTAAAGAAACGGAGATTGCTTGGAATTGCGGTTCTTCGCAGGGTTCAGGGTATACCCTAGTCGAGCGGTCTCGACTAGAGTTTTCTTACTTGTTTTTGTTAGTTTCTATGCCTTTATCTGAAATAACAAAACCTAAAAATTCTACTCTAGTTTTAAAAAATTCGCATTTGTCTATTTGGCATTTTATGTTAGCTTCGTGGAGCGTATGGAATATTGTTTCGAGGTGATTTAGATGGGATTTTTCATCTTTGCTGAACACGACTATGTCGTCTATGTAAACATAGCAGATTTTTCCTATGTGTTGCCTTAGTATGTCATCTAAGGCTCTTTGAAATATGGATGGCGCGTTTTTCAAACCAAAGGGGAGTCGTTTAAACTCATATTTTCCATTTTTTATGGAGAAGGCAGTTTTCTCTATGTCCTTTTCTCTTAATAGGATCTGATGAAATCCGCTTTTTAAATCAAGTACGGAGAATATTTTGTTGTCTCCTAGCTGTGCTAATACTTCGTTTACTTCTGGTATGGCATACCGATCGGCGATGGTTATGGAATTTAACTTCCTAGAGTCAATGACTAATCTATATTTCCTTTCTCCAGATGCGTCTAACTTTTTTGGTACTATTATTATAGGAGAGTTATATGGAGAACGAGAGAGGCGTATTATGTCGTCGTCTAACAGTTTTTGTATTTGTGCTTCTACTTCTCGTTGTAAACACATGGGATAAGGGTAATATTTCGTATAAATTGGAGCGTCTGAGGTGGTTCTTATTTCTGCTTGGACACAGGTGGTAAATGATATTTGATTTTCGTTTTCTTCGGCTGTTTCTATATTATAATTTCGCGTTTTTTAATTCTGGTCCTGTGTTATATGGAGGACGTTTTCCTATATCGAAATTTGGGCGATTAACATAATTAACCTGCTTCGTTAGTATGGACTTGTCTCCGTCCATGGGTTCGGGACGGGGGTAAGGTTTTGGTTCAGACGGACGAGGGGATGCTACAGGATAACTGTAGTTTAGCTGTTGAAAGAATTGTTGTCCGGACGGACGAGGATGTGCTATTGGGAAGGTGTAACTTGGCTGTTGCCTTAACTGCTGTCCATAAGGTGTTCTTTTATTTTGTTGAAAACTGGGGTTTGGCCTATAAATTTGAATTGGTTGACGTGGAATTGCATGCGGCCTTTTTGGTTGGCTTGGGAGGCGACATACTTTTGATTTTCTAACTTGAGGCATAAATGAAGGGCTTGTGGCAAGTCGGTGGGTTCTTTAATTCCAAGAAGTCTAGGAAGATCACCTTGGAGACCTCTTACGAAGGTGTCAAGTGCCTTATCACGATATACTTTAGTCAGTAATCGCTCAGATTCTCTGGTCACATTCATACAACCCACTTTGTTAAGAATAAGTGATAAATGTTTATAAACGTCTGAATGGAATTCTTCAACAGATTGATTACCTTGAGTCAGTCCAGTCATCTGATATTCTAGGGTTGTTATATCCCTCTTATCAGCGTAATGTAGAGTCAGGCATTTAGTAATGGCACTCCAGTCGAGTGGTACGTTGTAAGATTCTAATGCTGTATCTGCTAGTCCGGTTATTTTGTTTCTAATTGTATGAAGGATGCCGAAATATCTAGGGCTGCCTTCCTGTCCGGTATAAATTTCCTTTATTCTGTCAACACTCTTCTTCCAGGAGCTAAACTCAGCTGGATTTCCATTGAATTCTCTTAAACCTTTGACTATATCTTGTCTAATTCAGTTATTCTATTACTATATTCAGGTCTAATTGATACGTCTGGGGCGTCGAAAGGGCTTGGTTTGGTTGATTCGGCTGTATTGTTTTTTGCTAGAGTCTCGATGACAATTTTCGAAATTAATTGTGTTAGTTGGTCTATATTCATTTGGGCGTTATTGGGGGGTGTTGATCTGGAGGATGACGCATCATCGGACAACAATGATGGTCTTATTAAGTTACTTGGGTTTGCCATGATTAACTGTAGTTATAATTTTCTTTCTTTTTTTTTCTTGTTATTTACTTATCTAATTACAATACAACATTTTTGTAAATCAATTATTTCGCCATTCCAACATGAATTTGTTCTTAATCGATCAACCTCGACTAATCTGCTACAATTTACTTACCTAGTAAACGAAAGTTTTTTAAATAAAATGCAAACTGATGTTATATATACAGATTTCAGCAAAGCATTTGATTCAGTTCACCATGAAGTATTACTTCATAAGCTAGACCTCATAGGGTTTTCTCCTAAACTCTTATCTTGGTTATCATCCTATTTAAAGGGGAGAACTCAAAGAGTTGTGTTGAGAACATCTTTTTCGAAACAAATCTTCGTTCATTCAGGTGTACCTCAGGGTAGTCATCTAGGGCCTTTACTCTTAACATTATTTATCAACGACGTTCCCAGTTGTATTTCTTATTCAGAGATCTTAATGTAAGTTAAAAAACGTTTTGTTTCGTTTACTTTGTCGCAGCAAAGCGACTTGTTTATTTGAATATAAAAATGAAACTAAACTCTATTACATTATTAGGTGGCTTAAATATCGACTACAGCGGATGCGCCAGCGGTTGCGCCAGCGGTTGCACCAGCGGTTGCGCGTGTTTCTCTCGTAACCATAATTCTTAAGAATTGTTTTGCTGCTTGGAGCGGATGCAATGCAGACCGTAGGTCAGCATTTTTGGCGGAGCGCGTGTTGCAGGGCGTTGAACTGCTTTTGACTTTGCTTACGTTAACTTGTATGCTGATGACGTAAAACTTTGCCTTTCTTATTCTAACACAATCAATCATCAATGCTTACAAGATGATCTTAATTCCTTCCAACTTTGGTGCTTGGCCAATAGGTTGCGTTTAAATTTTCTAAATGTATGACAATGACCTTCTGTCGTACTACTCCATACATTGCTAATTATTCAATTAATAGCGATTCTCTGCAACGCATTTTTTCTGTCAAGGATCTTGGTGTACTTTTCGATTCAAAACTTCGCTTCAATACTCATACCTCAACCATTATAAATGAAGCCAAAGCGTTCTTGGCTTCATTAAACGTTGGGCAAAACAGTTCAATGATCCTTTTGTAACCAAACTCCTTTATGTTTCGTTGGTATGACCTATTTTAGAATACTGTTCAGGCTCCACAGCATAAATTGTATAAGGATCGTATTGAATCGGTCAAAACTCAGTTTCTTCTCTTTGCCCATAGAAATCTAAACTGGGATCCTAATCTCCGTCTACCGTCTTATCATAGTCGTCTCCTTCTTATTGATCTTCCTTCATTAAAAATTCATAGAACAATCCTTGGGATTGCTTTTCTACATAATTTTATATTAGGTAATATTGATTCGACCTTCTTGTTAATGAAGCTTAATTTCTCGGATCCTTTTAGAACAACTAGACACTTTCGTCCGTTGCATTTACCACTGCTCACATCGGATTACTCGTTGCACAGTGCATTTCATATATTATGTGCGAATTTTAATAAATTTTTTCACGTTTTTTCCTCTGAACTCTCGCTTCCTCTAATCAAATCCTTGCTTTCAGCTTTTCTTATCCATCAAACTACCCAATCATGAGGTCGATAAATTGGTTATTATAAAATTGGTTATTAAGGCATATGTATATATATATATATATATATATATATATATATATATATATATATATATATATATATATATATATATATATATATATTAAATTAAACTTCTCTCTATTTTGTTTTTAATTTTCCTTGAATGCCTCTATCATCAATTCTCTTTAGTTCAATAATATCGCTGACCATGTAGGGCTGCGAACTGGGGCATAACTGGCCGGACTGGCAAATAAAATACCCCCATCGGTTTGGTGATATTTTGAATCACTATACCCTGAACCCATTGAAAATGGGAATTCAGAGTATAATGTTTTTGTTGAAAGACGTATGTATGTAACAGGCAGAAGGAGGCGTGGCAGACCCCATCTTGATCAGGATGACAAGCCGAGTTGATATAGCCATGTCCGTCTGTCCGTCCGTCCGTCTGTCCGTATGTATGAACGCGTCGTTCTCAGAACCTACAATAGCTAGAGACTTCAAATTTTTTATGTAGGTTCCTGTATATCACGAAAAGATCGAGTTTGTTTCAGAAATTCGATAACTGTTATCGTTTTATTGTTATCGATTAAAAACGATAATCTAAACTAAGCTATAAAATTCTATATAATTCATCTTTCTAGCTAGTCTTCAAATTTTGCATTTAGTGTTATTTGGACCTTACGCAATTTCGGTTTCACACACACACACACACACACACACACACACACACACACACACACACACACACACACACACACACACACACACACACACACACACACACACACACACACACACACGCACACACGCACACACGCACACACGCACACACACACACACACACACACACACACACACACACACACACACACACACACACACACACACACACACACACACACACACAGACACACACAGACACACACACACACACACGCACACACGCACACACGCACACACGCACACACGCACACACGCACACACGCACACACGCACACACGCACACACGCACACACACACACACACACACACACACACACACACACACACACACACACACACACAGACACACAGACACACAGACACAGACAGACACAGACAGACACAGACACACACACACACACACACACACACACACACACACACACACACACACACACACACACACACACACACACACACACACACACACACACACACACACACCCAGACAGACACACACACACACACAGACAGACACAGACACAGACAGACACAGACAGACACAGACAGACACAGACAGACACAGACAGACACACACACACACACACACACACACATACACACACACACACACACACACACACACACACACACACACACACACACACACACACACACACACACACACACACACACACACACACACACGCACACACGCACACACGCACACACGCACACACGCACACACGCACACACGCACACACACACACACACACACACACACACACACACACACACACACACACACACACACACACACACACACACACACACACACACACACACACACACACACACACACA
>JAWNPL010000186.1:0-292802 GCA_035047545.1 Drosophila paranaensis | reverse complement strand
TTATACCCTGAACCCATTGAAAATGGGTAATCAGAATATAATGTTTTCGATGGAAGGCGTATGTATGTAACCTTAACAGGCAGAAGGAGGCGTGGCAGACCCCGCAAATTATATATATTTTCGATCAGGGAGACAAGCCGAGTCGATTTTAGCCCTGTCCGTCTGTCTGTCTGTCTGTCCATCTGTCCGTCTGTCCAATCTTTCCGTATGTATGAACGCGTCGATCTCAAGAGCTTACAAAAACTCGAGACTTCAAACGATTTTTGTAGGTCCCTGTACGAGAACGCGCATATCGAGTTTGTTTCAGAAATTCGATAACTGTTATCGTTTAATTATTTATCGATTAAAAACGAGAATCTCAATTAAGCTAAAAAATTCTATCTATTTCATCTTTCGAACTTTAGAGTCTTCAAATTTTGCATTTAGTGTTATTTGGGTCTTACACCGAATTTCGGTTTTTTGTTAAATTTTTGGAGCCACCACTTCCCCTTCTTGCTCTCCAATTTGCCAACTCCCTTATGTCAAATAATAGAGACTTGTGCTGTGGCACATACATATATATGGATGAAATATAAAATCCCTTAATATGAAGTTTGAATTAAAATCGGTACTCTAGAAAAAAAGTTATTAAACATTTAATTTCCCTTTAGCATTGCCATGCAAACAGCAGCCAAAGAACAACTGGCCGCAACGATTTGCGCTTGGCGAATTCTTGCGCCATGCATATGTAAATGTGTGTATGTCATTGTTTGTACTGTGACATATACTGCTAAACTTATGTATATTAAAGAAACGGAGATTGTTTGAAATTGCGGAGATTCGCAGGAGTTCAGGTATACCCTAGTCGAGCGGTCTCGACTAGAGTTTTCTAACTTGTTAATAACAGGTCATATTGGCAATTGGGATTAAAGAAACTAAAACAAAAGATTTGAAAAAAAGGAAAACAAGTAAAGAACGTTGCTGTCGGACGCAGCCGACAGCGGAAATACTGGCTTCACGCCCCACCAGCACCAAAAGGAATCTGTCTTGTTATTTTTTTTAAAATTTGAAGGCAAATCACCAAAATCGCCGCATAAATTAGCTGCAGATTGAAACTTTCCATTGGAGTAGCCAGACGGTTTTCAATTTGAATCAAATGATTAGAAATGCCACCTCCCTCGATTTGTCATGATTACATACCTTCAGCAAGAACACTAAACTCACTCGTACGAGAGGTGGGCAGCAGTGGAAATCGAGAGAGAAAGCAGCTCAGAAAAATGTGATGCACATAAGTTCGTTGGCGAGCGTAGAAGGTGTGGGCTCGAACCCAGGTGAGGTCATGTTGATATTTTAGTTATATTTTCTTTATTTGAATTTATTTTGTAGTAGTGTAAGTATTCTTTTTAACATATATGTATATATAATTTAACAAAATCAATAAGACAAGGTCAAAGGTCACAAAATCATTATGTACCGCATTATTGTACTCTCCAGAAGCTGCAGATTTTTCAGTTTTGAATTGCCACGCCCCCAGTGGCCGTAGATAAATAATTTTGGCATGTGCATAGAGTGGGCGTTTAAGAATATAACTGTAAAGTTTGGATGCTTACATTCGAAAAATGCGAAAATTACAGGGTACTTTTCTGTATGTCACGCCCCTTTTGGGGTGTAACAATAATTTTTGGGGAATCGATAAAGGATGCCCCCAGTAACTTAGCATCCAATTTTGAAGCTTCTAGCACTAAAACTGTGGGAGATATAAGCTGATATTTGTTGCCTCGTCCCTTGAGGGCGTAGATATATCCGCCATAGCTTATCGGCTGTGGGATGTTATCCCGAGTATATATACCAAGTCTCAAGTCTCTAGCATCAATAGTGCTCAAAATATAACGAAACTAGTAAAATCACTATATATTCAGATCCGATTTGCCACGCCCCTAGTAGGCGTGGCCATGAAAATTTTTGGGCGATCTTTATAGGATCGTAACAGTAACTTACGTGCCAAATTTGGGCGTTCTAGCTTTAAACCTGTAGAAGATACAGTTTGACCCGATTTGCCACGCCCCCAATGGGCGTAGATATATCCGCCATAGCTTTTTGATTTTGGGATGTCGACATGAGTGTTCAGGTAAAATCTCAACACTCTAGCCCTTCTAGAAGTAGTGTTTCTGAGATACAGGAAATGCATTTTCCGATTTGCCACGCCCCTAGTGGGCGTATCGGGAAAATCTTGACACTTTATCAGACGAGAGTATACACGAATATATATTTCAAATTTTTAAGTCTCTAGCTTCAATAGCGTCGAAATGGTTTGCGTTCATACGGACAGACGGACAGACGGACGGACAGCATGACGGACATTGCACAAACCCAATATACTATATCACTACGTGAAATAGTATAAAAAGAGCGCAAGCTAAAGAGAGTATTAATGTGTTTAGAGAGCGACTCGCAAACAAACAAAACAGGAGTTTAGATAAAGGCAATGAAACAAGCGCAAAGCAAAGCGAAGGTTAAAGCGTTGAGAGAATATACTCACAACAACAAAAACAGCTGATTGCACACACCAAAAAACTGAGAGCAAGCGATAAAGCAAAAGAAGAATGCAGAATGCAAGTAAAATCAAAAATTACCGACGCTGCACAGATCCAAGTTCTAAGCATTTCACAAAAATAAGATAAAATAAATAAAAAACACCGCGGATTACTCCTTGCACAAATGCACAACAGTGACTAATGGTACAAAAACCAAAATCAACAGTGAACGCAATTTTATATTTAAAAAAATCACAAAACAAAAATAAAAGCCACGGAGAACAAAAAAAACACGTCTGAAACTTTCAAACTGAGAACTCTCTTCGAAGTTTCCGTTGTATTTACTGAATTCTATGACGGCTGTTACTGCATTGAAAAGAACCAGGCTGGCCAAATTATTCGAGTTAACCACAGTAGAATTTTAATGTGTGAGGCAACTGCGGCCGTGTTACGAAAATGTTTCCACATATTGGGCTTAAAACCTGTAACAAAAATGTAATACAAATTCAAAGTAATAAAATAATACTGTCGTAACAAATGTATGGAATATGATTAATTAAAACAAGTAAGAGTGCTCTAGTCGAGACTGCTCGACTAAGAGATCCCCTTAACCTTGCGAAGAACTGCGATTCCTAACCGCTAACGTTCTCCGTTACTTTTAAATGTACATATGTAGCAAGCAATACATACACACAGACGCACGCACAAGAACACACACAGACGCACGCACAAGCACACAATCTGCTAATTGTGCATTATGACTCAGAAGCTTCGCTGCTGCTGCAAGACGGCGATGATATGAGATATTAAATGCTTAATAACAAACGGTTAATAAGAACAAGTAAGAAAACTCTAGTCGAGACCGCTCGACAAGGGTATACCCTAAACCCTATGAAGAACCGTTATTCCAAGCATTCTTTGTTTCTTTTATATACACATGCATATGTACGTTCATTACAAGCAAAACGTACACACACACGCACAGGCGCACGCACACACACATGCCAGTCGGTGCGTCAGCTGTTCTTTGGCTGCTTTGCATGGCAATGTTATGGGAAATTAAATGCTTAATAACTTTTTTTCTAGAGTAACGATTTGGATCAAACTTGTTGGGCGTGATCATGTCATCCATATGTATGTATGTGCCAAAGCACAAGTCTGTAGTATTTGAAATGCGGGACTTACAAATTTGAGGCGAAGGGGGCGTGGCATCCAAAATTTAGCAAAAAACGAAATTGTGTAATGCTCACATAACACTAAATGCAAAATTTGAAGACTCTAGCTATAAAGATGAATTATATATAATTAAATAACGGAGCATCGATTTCGTTTTTAATCGATAACATTAAAATTAAGACAGTTATCGATTTTTTTAACAAACTCGATCTTTTCGTGCTATACAGGAACCTACATAAAAAATTTCAAGTCTCTAGCTCTTATAGGTTCTGAGAACGACGCGTTCGTACATACGGACAGACGGACGGACGGACGGACGGACGGACGGACGGACGGACGGACAGACGGACAGGGCTAAATCGACTCGGCTTGTCTCCCTGATCAAGAATTTATATACTTTATGGGGTCTGTCACGCCTCCTTCTCCCTGTTACATACATTTCAACAAAAACATTATACCCTGATTTTCCCATTTTCAATGGGTTCAAAGTATGTTTGCATCGCACATGAACATGCATCAGTCGCTCAAAGACCTTTTTCTTAATTTTACTCAAGCGTTCGCTCGCGGTCTGACCGCAACAAATGAGAAACGAAAAAAACGGTTGTAGTCCGAGCGCGAGCGAACTGAGCGAAGACCGGGGTTTTTCGGTCGCTCGCGAACATTTTCGTCAAATACTCAGTGAAAACTGTTATTCGAAGACCGCGCAAAATGCTCAACTGTTATTTGCGAGCTCTGGTAATTTCATTGAAAATAATTGTGAAGAGAGCAAATGGATTTTCTTTTTCTTATTAACTGGATATTCTTACATTCTCATTGTAAGGTTAATTGATTATTTATTTTCAATTGTATTTTTTTACTTTTATTTATGTATTTATGGATTTATTAAAAAAAAATTTTTTTGTTTTGTGTACTTTTTATACCCTGAACCCATTGAAAATGGGAAAAAAGGGTATAAGGGTTTTGTGAAAATGTATGTAACAGGCAGAAGGAGGCGTGGCAGACCCCATAAAGTATATATATTCTTGATCAGGGAGAGAAGCCGAGTCGATTTAGCCCTGTCCGTCTGTCTGTCTGTCCGTCTGTCCGTCTCGTCCGTCCGTCTGTCCGTATGTTTGAACGCGTCGATCTCAGAAGATATAAGAGCTAGAGACTTCAAATTTTTTTTGGAGGTTCGTGTATAGTACGATTCGATCGAGTTTGTTTCAAATATTCGATAACTATAATCGTTTTAATGTTATCGATTAAAAACCGATATCTTCATTTAGTTATAAAATTCTATTTAATTCATCTTTCTAGCTAGAGTCTTCAAATTTTGCAATTAGTGTTATGTGAGCCTTATGCAATTTCGGTTTTTGTTAAATTTTGGATGCCACGCCCTCAAATTGCTCCTTCGCCTCAAATTGCTAAATTACGTATTTCAAGTACTAGAGACTTGTGCTTCGGCACATACATACATATGAATGTCATGATCACGTCCCACAAATTTGATCAAAATCGTTCGACTAGACAAAAAGTTATTAAACATTTAATATCTCATATTATCGGCGTCTTGCAGCAGCAGCGAAGCTGATGAGTCATAATGCACAGTTAGCAGATTGTGTGTTGGTGCGTGCGTCTGTGTGTGTGTTCTTGTGCGTGCGTCTGTGCGTGTGTATCTATTGCTTGCTACATATGTACATACATATAAAAGTAACGGAGAATGTTAGCGGCTCTTAGGAATCGCAGTTCTTCGCAGGGTTCAGGGGATCTCTTTGTCGAGCAGTCTCGACTAGAGCACTCTTACTTGTTTTTGTTATCTAAATATACATTTTTTTCATTGAATTAATTTTAGTTTTAATTGACGTAAAACTTATTTTTAATTAATAGTTATTTAATATTAATATTAATTTCATTTGATATTTTTATACCCTGAACCCATTGAAAATGCGAAATCAGGGTATAATGGTTTTATGAAAATGTATGTAATAGGCAGAAGGAGGCGTGGCAGAACCCACAAAGTACATATATTCATGATCAGGGAGAGAAGCCGAGTCGATTTAGCCCTGTCCGTCTGTCTGTCTGTCTGTCCGCCCGCCTGTTCGTCTGTCCATATGTTTGAACGCGTCGATCTCAGAACATAAAGGAGCTAGAGACTTCAATTTTTTTGAGGCTCGTGTATAGCACGAAATGATGGAGTTTGGTTTAAAAAAGCGATGTGTCATAGTTTTATTGTTATCGATTTAAAACCGTCATGTTTATAACTAGAGTCTTTAAATTTAGCATTTAGTGTTATTTGAGCCTTACACGGCTTCGGATTATGTAAATTTTGGAATTTCAAATACTAGAGAGTTGTCCTTTAGCACATACATACATATGAATGACATGATCGCCCCCAAAGATTTTGATCAAAATCATTCGTCTAAAAAAAAAGTTACTAAACATTTAATATCTCATATTATAATCGCCTATCAGACTGAGCTCAGTTGCTGAGTCAAAATGCACAGTTAGCAGATTGTGTGCTTGTGTGTTTTTATGTGTTGCTTGCTACATATGTACATATAAAAGTAACGGAGAATGTTTGCGGCTCTTATGAATCGTGGTTCTTCGCAGAGCTCAGGGGATTTCCAAGTCGATCAGTCTCGACTAAAGCAGTAAGAGTGCTTTTGTTTATATAGAGGGATAATGAAAGACTCTTTCCAAATAGAAGGGAACACAGAGGTTTCAATGCACAAGTTTAACAACTTTTGTAATGTCAATTGAAAGGAATCACGCATTCTTTAACAACGAAACTGGGAATATTATCAGCTCCGGAAAAGAAAGATGATTTCAATGATTTCGAATGGCTGAAATTAGAGAATTAAGGGAAATTTTTGAAGCATTAGTAATATTTGCTGAAGAAGTGAAATAGAGGTATAAAGCTTTATAGGGATCGACAGATGAATAACTTGATTGGAAAAAAATCGGCACATAGATTAAAGGAATTATGTTCATTGCATTGATAGACTCAAGGAAAAATGTGGAATGTGAACTAGAAGACTTACATTTCAAATTCACAAAGGAATATAATTTTTTAGGGTCACGAGCAAACTGCCTTTTGCAACGCAAAAGGTAATTCTCATAGCAATGGGAATTTAAAATGTTAAAATTCGACTTGGCTATGGAATATTTAGACCAGTCGATAATGGAACCTGAATTTTAAAGATTTCTGAAACATTTAGACTTAACTTTTCTGAAATTAGAAAGCGACTGAGTAAACCATGGAGGTTTATTAGAAAAAGGCAAGGGGAACACATAGGAACACACACAATACGAGACTTTCAAATGTTATAGAAAGTAGCTGTTGCACAATTAACATCAACAGAATCGTATAACGTAGACCAATCTGTTGCACTAATAAGGTGGTTGAGCAAAGCAAAATTGCACTTATTGTAACAACGACGTTTTGATGGAGTAGGTTCACAAATTGGAGGAGTATTTAGGGACAGAGATACCTCCAATGTAGGATGGTAAATATCCTCGGGTAAGCAATGAGGGTATGATGCATGAGTCATCATTAATAAAAACCAGATCAAGCAATCGATTCAGATGATTTGAGATTGAATTCATCTGTGACATAGAAATAACAAGTAAGAAAACTCTAGTCGAGACCGCTCGACTAGGGTATACCCTGAACCCTGGGAAGAACCGCAATTCCAAGCAATCTCTATTTCTTTAAAATACATAAGTATATATATGTCCATTACAAACAAAACATACACACACACATACACAGGCGCAAGCACTCACAAGCGCAAGTCGTTGCGTCAGCTGTTATTTGGCTGCTGCTTGCATGGCAATTCTATGGGAACTTAAATGTTTAATAACTTTTTTTCTAGACGAACGATTTTAATCAAAGTTGTTATGCGTGTTCATGTCATCCATATGTATGTATGTGCCAAAGCACAAGTCTCTAGTATTTGATATACGGGAGTTACAAATTTGAGCCGAAGGGCGCGTGGCATCCAAAATTTAACAAAAACCGAAATTGCGTAAGGCTTACATAACACTAAATGCAAAATTTGAAGACTCCAGCTAGAAAGATGAATTAGATAGAATTTTATAGCTTAATTTAGATTTTCGTTTTTAATCGATAACAAAAAAACGATAACAGTTATCGAATTTCTGAAACAAACTCGATCTTTTCGTGATATACAGGAACCTACATAAAAAATTCAAGTCTCTAGCTGTTGTAGGTTCTGAGAACGACGCGTTCATACATACGGACAGACGGACAG
This sequence comes from Drosophila paranaensis, assembly GCA_035047545.1. Classification (NCBI taxonomy): domain Eukaryota; kingdom Metazoa; phylum Arthropoda; class Insecta; order Diptera; family Drosophilidae; genus Drosophila; species Drosophila paranaensis. The sequence goes on along the minus strand of JAWNPL010000186.1, from coordinate 284,860 downwards.
ACGGACGGACAGACGGACAGACGGACAGGGCTAAATCGACTCGGCTACTCTCCCTGATCAAGAATATATATACTTTATGGGGTCTGCCACGCCTCCTTCTGCCTGTTACATACATTTCAACAAAAACATTATACCCTGATTTCCCATTTTCAATGGGTTCAGGGTATAAAAAGTAATTCATCAAAGAAAAAATAATCAAGTGTAGCGATAAGGGACCTTGAACTCGGATTAGAGATCCAAGTATATTAAAACCACCCAGATTTAAGAGTAATATAACATCAACTATCTCGACATCTTGAGAAAAAATAAATCAGGTGATATATTAGATTTCAGACCCAATAAGACACCTCCACCTCTACGTGTCGGTCGATCATGTCTGTAAATAGTAAAATAATTCGTTTCAGTCAGGGCAACAATTTCGAAACGAACACTGAAACTACTCAAAAAAAGTCTTTTGAGTTTGAATTTAGTCCACGAGCGTTTGGATGTACTAAGGACCGTTGCGGAGAAGTTTATACAGCACTTAGTTTTTTGATACAATATTAGATGAAGATTGTAGTTTAACAAAACTGGAGGTAGCTTATTTCGACTCTTATGCTTGAATTCATGCACAGCACAGAGGAGGCCAAAATTTGGAGTCACAAATTGTTGTGAAGAATTCAGTTGGCACGTTGATTTTAAAAGAATCAATTTCACGAGGAGTCGCAAAATATATCTTCGTTATAAAGCCATAGGCTGTTGATGTACTGATGCAGATACAGATATCTAAAGATGGTGTCCCTGACGCACTGTAGGAAGGTGGAACTGCAAGAGAGTCAGAACAAGGTGTAGATGGCGCTAATAAATTGGGAGACACTATTGGTGGGGAGGTGGTACCAACTGAAAAGCAGTCAACATCTCAGCTTGAGGGGTATCAATGTCGTATTGACTTAATAATTTATCACCAATATCAAGTTCACTAAATAGCTGTTTTGAGATATTTCTCAATTTTAAAAATTACAAAAAATTAATTTGTTTTTCTAAGCAAAACGGACAAGACCACCATAAACTGTCACAACATTTTTGGCAATGGACATGCTTTTTATCATAGTCACGCCTAGTAAGACTCTCACACAACCAGCAACTAATAAATTGCACTCGTGGAGAATCAGAAGCTTGTCGCATAGAGCATGATTTTGTACAGCATGTCATATTGGAAATTGGGATTAAAGAATCAGAATCGGAAGAACAGATCAAATGAAGAAAAATAACGGACAAAGAGAGGACTAATATGTGGAGAGAGCAACTCATATCAATAAAACAGCTGATAAACAAAGAAATTGAGAAATCAATGCCAAGTGCCCACACTTACAAGTGTTTAGAGAAAAAAATACACAGAGAAGACCAAAGATACAAAGAATAGCCAAAAGGAAGCAGAAATTCAAGTAAAATAACTTGAAATCACAATAACAAAATATCAAGTGGTTTAAATCCACCAAAATCAACAAAATGAATTATTAAAATAGGTACAAAAAAAAACAAGTAAGAACGTTGCTGTCGGACGCAACCGACAGCGAAATACTAGTTCACGTCCCAGCAGCACACAGGGGCATCTATCACATTACATTTTTTAAAATTTAACCTTAAATCCCCACTGTCGCCGCTTAAATTAGGTGCAGATTAAAACTTTTCATTGGAGGTGGCCAGACAGTTTCAATTAGGATCGAAGCTTATAACCCTTACCTTAGCAAAAACACGCACCTAAATCGAGAGAGGTGGCATTTCTCAAAATAAGAGAGGTGGCAACTCTCAAAATGAGAGAGGTGGCAAATCAGAAAATGTGATATACATAAGTTCGTTGGCGAGCGTAGAGGTGTGGGCTCGAACCCCGTGCGGTCATGTTGATATTTTTGTTACGTTTTCTTTATTTAGTTATTTTGTATTAATAAAATATTCTTTTCAAACACATATATATAATTTGGCAAATCAAAAGACAAGGTCAAAGGTCACAAAGTCATTATGTGGCGCGTTATTGGCTCAGAAGCTGCAGATGTTTCAGTTTTGATTTGGCCGTAGACAAATAATTTTTGGCATGTGCATAGAATGGGCGTTTAAGAATATAACTGTAAAGTTTGGATGCTTACATTCGAAAAATGCGAAAATTACAGGGTATTTTTCTGTATGTCACGCCCCTTTTGGGGCGTAACAATAATTTTTGGGGAATCGATAGAGGAGGCCCCCAGTAACTTAGCATCCATTTTGTGCTTTTAGCACTAAAACTGTGGGAGATATAAGCTGATATTAGTTGCCACGCCCCCTGAAGGCGTAGATATATCCGCCATAGCTTTTCGATTGTGAGATGTTAACCCGAGTATATATACCAAGTCTCAAGTCTCTAGCATCAATAGTGCTCAAAATATAACGAAACTAGTAAAATCACTATATATTCAGATCCGATTTACCACGCCCCTAGTAGGCGTGGCCATAAAATCTTTATAGGATCGTAACAGTAACCCACGTGCCAAATTTGGGTGTTCTAGCTTTAAAACTGTAGAAGATACAGTTTGACCCGATTTGCCACGCCCCCAATGGGTGTAGATATATCCGCCATAGCTTTTCGATTTTGGGATGTCGACATGAGTGTTCAGTTAAAATCTCAGCTCTCTAGCCCTTCTAGAAGTAGTGTTTCTGAGATACAGGAAAATGCATTTTCCGATTTGCCACGCCCTAGTGGGCGTATCGGGAAAATCTTGACACTTTATCAGACGAGGGTACACACGAGTATATATTTCAAATTTTAAGTCTCTAGCTTCAATAGCGTGGAAATGGTTTGCGTTCATACGGACAGACGGACAGACGGACGGACGGACAGACGGACGGACAGCATGACGGACATTGCACAAACCCAATATACTATATCACTACGTGAAATAGTATAAAAATTACAGAGACAAAAAAAAAAAGCGCTTTTGAATAGATATCTCCCTGAATATAAAAAACCTACACCATAGCACTCCTTATAACCAGGAAACCATATGGCCAATCTTATGGGAAACAAAATGTTGAATAACATTTTTTGTACACGGACTCTCTTTAAGTATTTGATGATTAGATGACCGCGATAAGCGCCGCATTTTTAAAAATGCAAGCAATTCGAGCATATCATGAGCCCATCTTGCCTCGATTTCTGGGAATAAAATATCGGATATGACTGTTTGGCGCACTTTTAATAAGTCTGACCATATTGTCCGAGGCGTGCTCTAGAAGGTACCTCATTTAACTTTAAAACACAAGGCTGCCAGAATCGATTTCGCGCTTAGGAACTTAGATACAAATTGGGACTCCGTAAGAAAAATGTTACATCGCTGCCATGCATTTGTAGTATTGTTTTTTATTTTAAAAGGTAATTTTTTCTGATGAGAAAAAGTTTAATATGGACAAACCAGATGGATATCGTCATTACTGGCGTGATTTGAGGAAAGATCCTCTTATTTTTCAAAGCGGAACTTCGGCGGCGGATCAGTCATGGTGTGGCGAGCTTTTAATAACTTTGTGTTTTAAAGTCAAATGAGGTACCTTCTTCAGCACACCTCGGACAATATGGGCAGACTTATTTAAAGTGCGTCAAACAGTCATAGCCGATACTTTATTCCCAGAAATCGAGGCAAGATGGGCACATGATATGCTCGAATTGCTTGCATTTTTAAAAATGCGGCGCTTATCGCGGTCATCTAAGATTGGATTACGACCAGTCCTTCGTTTTTGACCGTATCCATCCGGGGTTTTCAAAATATTGGCAATAGCAGTGCGACTACGATCAATTTCTCGAGAAATTTGGCTAACAGTCCAGCCAGCCTTAGCAAATGCTAGAATGGAGCTCTTTTCTTTCTCCTGCAGCTGGCAAGAACGCCCCATTTTATAAAAATTAGTTAATTTGAATATTATTGATACACTTTATCAAGAAATAACACGATCCAATCACTTTAACTTTACTTTTACTCAATGTGTCTTATAATTTTGATACGTTTGCAAACACTCAAAATGCTTGCACTTCGAGGAAAAAGTAACGGTGCATTTCAACGCATAGCTAAAAATAGCAAACAATGGTTCTTCAGCGCTGTCTATGATTTGCTCTTTCATTGCTTATACTTGTTTTTCTTAAATTTTAAGTAACAAATTTTTTACAAGCAAAAAAACTCAAAATTTTTATGTGTCTTATCATTATGATAAGCACTGTATTTCACATAGTGATATAGTATATTGGTTTTGTGCAATGTCCGTCGTACTGTCCGTCCGTCTGTCCGTCCGTCCGTCCGTCCGTCCGTCCGTCTGTCCGTATGAACGCAAACCATTTCCACGCTATTGAAGCTAGAGACTTGAAATTTGAAACATATACTCGTGTATACCCTCGTCTGATAAAGTGTCAAGATTTTCCCGATACGCCCACTAGGGGCGTGGCAAATCGGAAAATGCATTTTCCTGTATCTCAGAAACACTACTTCTAGAAGGGCTAGAGAGTTGAGATTTTAACTGAACACTCATGTCGACATCCCAAAATCAAAAAGCTATGGCAGATATATCTACACCTATTGGGGGCGTGGCAAATCGGGTCAAACTGTATCTTCTACAGTTTTAAAGCTAGAACGCCCAAATTTGGCACGTGGGTTACTGTTACGATCCTATAAAGACCGCCTAAAAATTTTTTATGGCCACGCCTACTAGGGGCGTGGCAAATCGGATCTGAATATATATAGTGTTTTTACTAGTTTCGTTATATTTTGAGCACTATTGATGCTAGAGACTTGAGACTTGGTATATATACTCGGGTTAACATCCCACAATCGAAAAGCTATGGCGGATATATCTACGCCTTCAGGGGGCGTGGCAACTAATATCAGCTTATATCTCCCACAGTTTTAGTGCTAGAAGCTTCAAAATTGGATGCTAAGTTACTGGGGGCCTCCTCTATCGATTCCCCAAAAATTATTGTTACGCCCCAAAAGGGGCGTGACATACAGAAAATACCCTGTAATTTTCGCATTTTCGAATGTAAGCATCCAAACTTTACAGTTATTTTCCTGAACGTCCACTCTATGCACATGCCAAAAATTATTTGTCTACGGCCACTGGGGGCGTGGCAAATCAAAACTGAAACATCTGCAGCTTCTGAGCCAATAGCGCGCCACATAATGACTTAGTGACCTTTGACCTCGTCTTTTGATTTGCCAAATTATATATATGTGTTTGAAAACAATATTTTATCAATACAAAAGAACTAAATAAAGAAAATATAACAAAACAAGTAAGAAAACTCTAGTCGAGACCGCTCGACAAGGGTGTACCCTAAACCCTATGAGGAACCGCTATTCCAAGCATTCTTTGTTTCTTTTATATACACATGCATATGTACGTCCATTACAAGCAAAACATACACACACACGCACAGGCGCACGTACACACACACGCCAGTCGGTGCGTCAGCTGTTCTTTGGCTGCTTTGCATGGCAATGTTATGGGAAATTATATGTTTAATAACTTTTTTTCTAGTGTAACGATTTTGATCAAACTTGTTGGGCGTAATCATTTCATCCATATGTATGTATGTGCCAAAGCACAAGTCTCTAGTATTTGAAATACGGGACTTACAAATTTGAGGCGAAGGGGGCGTGGCATACAAAATTTAATAAAACCGAAATTGCGCAAAGCCTAAATATCACTAAATGCAAAATTTGGAGACTCTAGCTATAAAGATGAATTATATAGAATTATATAACGAAGCATCGATTTCGTTTTTAATCGATAACATTAAAATTAAGACAGTTATCGACTTTTTTAACAAACTCGATCTTTTCGTGCTATACAGGAACCTACATAAAAAATTTCAAGTCTCTAGCTCTTATAGGTTCTGAGAACGACGCGTTCATACATACGGACAGACAGACGGACAGACGGACAGACGGACGGACGGACAGACGGACAGACGGACAGGGCTAAATCGACTCGGCTACTCTCCCTGCATCAGAATATATATACTTTATGGGGTCTGCCACGCTTCCTTCTCCCTGTTACATACATTTCAACAAAAACATTATACCCTGATTTTCCCATTTTCAATGGGTTCAGGGTATAAAAAAATATCAACATGACCGCACCGGGGTTCGAGCCCACACCTCTACGCTCGCCAACGAACTTAAATCACATTTTCAGAGTTGCCACCTCTTCATTTTGAGAGTTGCCACCTCTCTTATTTTGAGAGATGCCACCTCTCTCGATTTAGGTGCGTGTTTTTGATAAGGTAAGGGTTCTAAGCTTCGATCCTAATTGAAACTGTCTGGCCACCTCCAATAAAAAGTTTTAATCGGCAGCTAATTTGAGCGGCGACAGTGGGGTTTTAAGGTTAAATTTAAACAAGTAAGAAAACTCTAGTCGAGACCGCTCGACTAGGGTATACCCTGAACCCTGCGAAGAACCGCAATTCCAAACAATCTCCGTTTCTTTAATATACATAAGTTTATATATATGTTCATTACAAACAACACATACACACACACATACACAGGCGCAAGCACTCACAAGCGCAAATCGTTGCGTCAACGGTTCTTTGGCTGCTGTTTGCATGGCAATGCTATGGGAAATTAAATGTTTAATAACTTTTTTTCTAGAGTAAAGATTTTGATCAAACTTGTTGGGCGTGATCACGTCATCCATATATATGTATGTGCCAAAGCACAAGTCTCTAGTATTTGATATACGGGAGTTACAAATTGGAGGCGAAGGGGGCGTGGCACCCAAAATTTAACAAAAACCGAAATTGCGTAAGACCCAAATAACACTAAATGCAAAATTTGAAGACTCTAGCTAGAAAGATGAAATAGATAGAATTTTTTAGCTTAATTTAGATTTTTCCGTTTTTAATCGATAACAATAAAACGATAACAGTTATCGAATTTCTGAAACAAACTCGATATGCGCGCCCTATACAGGGACCTACAAAAAAAATTGAAGTCTCTAGCTATTGTAAGTTCTGAAATCGACGCGTTCATACATACGGACAGACGGACAGACGGACAGACGGACAGACAGACAGACAGACGGACAGGGCTAAATCGACTCGGCTTGTCTCCCTGATCAAGAATATATATCTTTATGGGGTCTGCCACGCCTCCTTCTGCCTGTTACATACATACGCCTTCCAACAAAAACATTATACCCTGATTACCCATTTTCAATGGGTTCAGGGTATAAAAAATATAATGTGATAGATGTCCCTGTGTGCTGCTGGGACGTGAACTAGTATTTCGCTGTCGGTTGCGTCCGACAGCAACGTTCTTACTTGTTTTTTTTTTTTTTTAATTTGGGGCGATGGGAACGTGGCATCCAAAATAGAATATAGTATGCACACGAATACGAGAATTCACGTAAAATTTCAAGTCTCTAACTTTTGTGGTTTACAAGATCGCTGCCTTCATAAGGACTGGCGGTTGGACCGACATGTATGGGCAGGGTTATATCTAGACAACTTATGGTCCTGATCAAGAATATATATACTTTATAGGGTCTGCCACACGTCCTTCTACCTGCTACAAACATTTTAACAAAAAAAGAAAAGTCTCAGTTTCACAATGAATTAATGTTTTTGTCTGAAGTGCAAAAAGCATTTTGAGAAAGCAAACGATCTTCTTCACGCACAACAATAGCGTCACATAATTCCTCTACTTTAAACGAGGAATACCTTTAAAATATTAGGAAATACATACTCCGTGCTTGTGCCCAAAAGTATTTTGTTGGTGACGACTGGAACTCATGCCTCTGACGCACTAAACGAATAGAAGGTAGAGCAACAGAAATTAATAAGGGCCACATGCGTAGATGCACGCTGAATATTAAAAACTCAGCGATAGGCTAAGGTAAAAAAAGGCCAACGCAAAGAAAAATTAGTTATTTTTAAACTTTTTCACTAAGTGAAATAAGTATATTGGTTTTGTACATAGCTCGCTAATAACTGTCGACCGTTTCTCGTTGTCTGCAAATAAGTGTCTTCTCGTGACACTTTACGAAAAAGACTCAGAGAGCAACCGATTGACAAGACTCGGCAAATGAGGCTCGCTCGCGCTCGGACCGAAACCGTTTTTATACCCTGAACCAATTGAAAATTGGTAATCAGAGTATAATGTTTTTGTTGGAAGGCGTATGTATGTAACAGGCAGAAGGAGGCGTGGCAGACCCCATAAAGTATATATATTCTTGATCAGGGAGACAAGCCGAGTCGATTTAGCCCTGTCCGTCTGTCTGTCTGTCTGTCCGTCTGTCCGTCTGTCCGTCTGTCCGTATGTATGAACGCGTCGATTTCAGAACTTACAATAGCTAGAGACTTCAAATTTTTTTTGTAGGTCCCTGTATAGGGCGCGCATATCGAGTTTGTTTCAGAAATTCGATAACTGTTATCGTTTTATTGTTATCGATTAAAAACGAAAATCTAAATTAAGCTATAAAATTCTATCTAATTCATCTTTATAGCTAGAGTCTTCAAATTTTGCATTTAGTGTTATTTGGGTCTTACGCAATTTCGGTTTTTGTTAAATTTTGGGTGCCACGCCCTCTTCGCCTCCAATTTGTAACTCCCGCATATCAAATACTAGAGACTTGTGCTTTGGCACATACATATATATGGATGACGTGATCACGCCCAACAAGTTTGATCAAAATCTTTACTCTAGAAAAAAAGTTATTAAACATTTAATTTCCCATAGCATTGCCATGCAAACAGCAGCCAAAGAACTGCTGACGCAACGATTTGCGCTTGTGAGTGCTTGCGCCTGTGTATGTGTGTGTGTATGTGTTGTTTGTAATGAACATATATATAAACTTATGTATATTAAAGAAACGGAGATTGTTTGGAATTGCGGTTCTGCGCAGGGTTCAGGGTATACCCTAGTCGAGCGGTCTCGACTAGAGTTTTCTTACTTGTTTTCTATTCTGTTTTGTTTCGGTTATTCCAAGACCGTTTCGTCGTGTTCAGTGAAGAAAACGGTCTTTTGCGTATGTATTGGTATACATTCACATGTATAGGCAAGCAAATCGTTTTGCAGTCGAAATATAGTGAAACCTCGATATAAAGAACTTCGTTATAACGAAAAACTCAATATAACGAATTTTTCTTTAGTTCTTGAAAAAAACCTCGCTTTTACAAGTTTTTCATACGAAAATGCTCTACAGATATAACGAAGAATTTCTGAGTCTGAAAGCCTCTACATAGCAAAGCAATTTTTCAAAAACCTCTATATAACGAAAATAAAATAAGGCAAAGTAAAAGGTTTTACTAATAAGTACCTATAGCGAATCAACATTATATAACATTATTATAACGAAACATTTTCTGGTTACCCTCAGATTCGCTATATCGATGTTTCACTGTATATTGCGATCTTTTTACAACAACAAAAATAAATGTGAAGACCGTTTGCGTTGAGTCTTTTGCTTTTTCGGTCTTTTGCTGAGTCTCATTGTGGGAGCGTTTCTCGTTTCGCTCTTTACTGCTCATTGAAAGACCGAAATACAAAGAGCTCATCGAAAACAGCTCAACAGAAAACAGAAATCAAGACAGCAACGGGGTCTTGCTCAGAGCGAGAGCGAGAGAGTATGAGCTTTTTCGGTTGCGCTCGCAACGAGAGCGCAAGAAAAAAAACCGTCGACAGTTATTTGCGAGCTATGGTTTTGTACAATGTCCGTCACGCTGTCCGTCCGTCCATCTGTCCGTACTTCCGTCTATCCGCCCGTCCGTCTGTCCATCTCTCCGTATGAACGCAAACCATTTCCACGCTATTGAAGCTAGAGAATTGACTTGACACTTGGTATACTCGAGTTAACATCCCAAAATCGAAAAGCTATAGCGGATATATCTACGCCCACATTGGGCTTGGTAACTGGTATGAGATTATGTATATCTCCCACAGCTTTAGTGCTAGATCAAAATTGAATGCTAAGTTACTGGTGGCCTCCTCTCTCGATTCCCCAAATGTTGTTCTTACGCCCCAAAAGTTACTTACAAAAAATTACCCTGTAATTTTCGTATTTTTGGAATATAAGCATCCAAGCTTTACAGATATATTCCTAGTCTACGAGCAGGCCAAAATTTGTGTCTTTGCTAAGGTTCTAAACTTCGATCCAAATTAAAACTGTCATGGCCACCTTCGATGAAAATTTTTAATCGGCAGCTAGTTTAAGCGGAAAAGAAAAGAGATGAGTACAAAACTAATCACCAACGCAGTTAAGTGTATTCACCTATGGAGCGCGAACTAGCAGAAGAAATCTATGTTATATGTACTCCACGTTCCCCTAGTCATCAATATTAAACGCTATACTTTATAATTGATATTGAGATGGCCGTAGATCATTTTACAATAAGTATAGTATAAGTATTTTCAGTGCAACTGCTGACGCCTGCTTATTCTCTGGTAGTAATTCTCTGGTAGTAATTCTCTGGTAGACATCATTAACTACAGAAGCAAGGCAGTTTTACAGATTTTGGGCTGACGGGGTAGTAAGAAACTTATTAGTAGATCTTCTCAGCAACTTCTTTGAGAAGAAGCTGGATGCAATGGATTATATTGTGGATGCGGGATATGCGCGTTGGAAGGGCAACTCGTTTGCGCACCACTTAAAGACGTAAAACTTTACGCAATACTAATTCGCCACAGAGAATCAGTGAAGAGATACTAATGATAGTCTGCTGACACCACTACAGATGCTCTTAATAATTAAACCTGTTGGGGAAGTAATCAAGTCCTTACGGTACGGAAAAAGGATCTTAGCATTGACAGAGTGGTTAACACCACATTAATATTTAATATAATTTTAAGGATGAAGCTCTTTCTTAACCAGTTTAAGATGACAGTAATCACGATGATCCATTATCCTACAAAAACAAAAGACGATTCTAAAGTCTCCTGCCTTTCCTATCAACCGTTTGGTAGAGGATTATTGCTTATCGACTTGGGGATATAATCAATGAATATCATATCCTTCCGGATAACCAGTATAAATTTCAGGTCGTAAATGGTATGTAATACTGCAATGCAGTCTTCATTGATATGCAGCAATCGTTCGATAGAGTTTAGGAAAATCGCCCCTCTGTCTTAGAAGATCTGGAGTTACACGCATCTTGGGTTCGCTGTTCTGCTCAAATTGATAGGCATGGTATCATTTCGGTGCCTAAATATTAAATAGAACAAGTAAGAAAACTCTAGTCGGGGGTCCCGACTAGGAGATACCCTAAACCCCGCGCAATCTGCGTTAAAATACTGCATAATTAGCATTTCGTATAAACGCACAGAAAATTAAATTCAATTCATTTTCAATCGTTTAGCCAATAGCGCCATCTATGGTTCGATTGAATAGCGCCATCCAAGTTTCGATCCAACTGAGCAGCTGATAATTCGCAAATCATAGCGCCATCTATTGGAAATATGTACACTAAAACTTGCGGGTCTTAGAACTTGCTAAATGCACGCAGCTCAATGTGTATGTGTGTATGTGTGCACATGTATAGGAAAACAGTTTGCTTTGCTTTGCAGGTCACGTGTTTGGCCGATTGGCAAAATGTTTTGTTTAATAACTTCTGCGCGAATTAATGGATTTGAATGAAATTTTCAGCTTATGTTTAACATATTTTATTACATTTTTTCCAGTTTTTAAAAATGTAAGCCCATTCATTTACTGGCTTTGAGTGCAACTAACCTCAATTTAAATATTTGGGGAAATTTGGAGCCGGTATCAAAATTTAACAAAAATCAAAATTAGAGAAAATAAATATAAAACTTACAAAAAATTTTGGGGTCTCTAGCTATAAAGACGTGGTAGATATAATTTTATAACTAACATTCGATAATGTTTTTAATCGATAACAATAAAATTAAAATAGTTATCGACTTCTTTTAACAAACTCGATCTTTTCGTGCTATTCACGGACCTACATAAAAAATTTCAAGTCTCTAGCTCTTATAGGTTCTGAGAACGACGCGTTCATACATACGGACAGACAGACGGACAGACGGACAGACGGACATGGCTATATCAACTCGGCTTGTCATCCTGATCAAGAATATATACTTTATGGGGTCTGCCACGCCTCCTTCTGCCTGTTACATACATACGCCCTCCAACAAAAACATTATACCCTGATTTTCCCATTTTCAATGGGTTCAGGGTATAAAAACTATATCGGATAATTTTTTGGACCTAGAGCTAGGAACAGATTTATTCCCGAATCCGATACCATTTAGATTCTTCTGTTTTTGATGCAGATGGTAGCGTCCGACTGCAACATTATACCTTGTTTAGCTTTACCATTAATATTATAATATTATGTTGTAAACGACTAGATTTAGTATTTAAAATCGATCGGAAAACTAACGACGGACGGGCACACGGCGATCGGTGTGCTTATTCTCATAACTTCCGCCGATCGTGTGAGACAGAGTTTAATTATAATAAATTTGATTATAATTAAATTACAATATAATGGATATATTATTTATAGCTGCATAATTTATACTAAGATACTCACTAGTCGATCAAGTTGTTTGAAATGAAGCAGTTTCCCATTTCCAGCACATGATATTTAAATATTGATTTGCATTCATCTAGTGGAGCACCAGCGAAGTATATTATTTTGAAAAATTGTTCACAAGATTCAGGTAAAAACTGTATTAAAAATTCATCATATTAAGTAAAGTTTCTTTCAAAAGTTAATAAATATTAAAAATATATATTTTGCATTTAATTGTTCGCTGCTATTACGTAATACCTGTATTAACGCGTCCCTCTCAGAACCTACAATAGCTTCCAATTTGTAGCTACAATAGCTTCCAATTTTTTGTAGGTCCCTGTATATGGCGCGCATATCGGGTTTGTTTCAGAAATTCGATAACTGTTATCGTTGTATTGTTATCGATTAAAAAACGAAAATCTAAATTCAGCTATAAAGCTCTATATAATTCATCTTTCTATGGATGACATGATCACGCCCAAAAAGTTTAATAAAAATCGTTGGTCTAGAAAAAAAGTCATTAAACATTTAATTTCCCATAGCATTGCCATGCAAATAGCAGCCAAACAACAGCTGACGCACCGACATGCGCTTGTGTGTGCTTGCGCCTGTGTATGTGTGTGTGTATGTGTTGCTTGTAATGAACATATATATTCTTATGTATATTAAAGGAACGGAGATTGCTTGGAATTGCGGTTCTTCGCAGGGTTCAGGGTATACCCTAGTCGAGCGGTCTCGACTAGAGTTTTCTTACTTGTTTTTACTTGGTATACTATTTCACGTAGTGATATAGTATATTGGTTTTGTGCAAAATCCGTTTGTCCGTCTGTCCGTATGAACGCAAACCATTTCCACCCTATTGAAGATAGCGACTTGAAATTTAAAATATATACTCGTGTATACCCTCGTCAGATAAAGTGTCAAGATTTTCCCGATACGCCCACTAGGGGCGTGGCAAATCGGAAAATGAATTTTCCTGTAGCCCATAAACACTACTTCAAGAAGGGCTCGAGAGTTGAGATTTTAACTGAACATTCATGTCGACACCCCAAAATCAAAAAGCTATGGCGGATATATCTACGCCCTTTGGGGGCGTGGCAAATCGGGTCAAACTGTATTTTCTACAGTTTTAAAGCTAGAACGCCCACATTTGGCACGTGGGTTACTGTTACGATCCTATAAATATCGCTCAAAAATTTTTATGGCCACGCCTACTAAGGGCGTGGTAAATCGGATCTGAATATATAGTGCTCTTACTAGTTTCGTTATATTTTGAACACTATTGATGCTAGAGACTTGAGACTTGACATATATACTCAAGTTAACATCCCACAATCGAAAAGGTATGGCGGATATATCTACGCCTTCAGGGGGCGTAGCAACTAATATCAGCTTATATCTCCCACAGTTTTAGTGCTAGAAGCTTCAAAATTGGATGCTAAGTTACTGGGGGCCTCCTCTATCGATTCCTTTAAATTATTGTTACGCCCCAAAAGGGGCGTGACATACAGAAAAATACCCTGTAATTTTCGCATTTTTCGAATGTAAGCATCCAAACTTTACAGTTATATTCTTAAACGCCTACTCTATGCACATGCCAAAAATTATTTGTCTACGGCCACTGGGGGCGTGGCAATCGGGCCAAACTTTATCGCCCGCGGACACTTTTATCAGCTTATATCTCCCACAGTTTTAGTGCTTCAAAATTGGATGCTAAGTTACTGGGGGCCTCCCCTATCGATTCTCCAAACATTATTGTTACGCCCCAAAAGGGGCGTGACTACAGAAAAATACCCTGTAATTTTCGCATTTTTCGAGTGTAAGCATCCAAACTTTACAGTTATATTCCTGAGCGCCCACTCTATGCACATCCCAAAAATTATTTGTCTGCAGCCACTGGGGGCGTGGCAAATCAAAACTGAAACATCTGCAGCTTCTGAGCCAATAACGTGCCACATAATGACTTAGTGACCTTTGACCTTGTCTTTTGATTTGCTAAATTATTTATATGTGTTTGAAAAGAATATTTTATTAATACAAAATAACTAAATAAAGAAAATATAACAAAAATATCAATATGACCGCACCGGGGTTCGAGCCCACACCTCTACGCTCGCCAACGAACTTTAATCACATTTTCAGAGTTGCCACCTCTCTCATTTTGAGAGTTGCCACCTCTCTTATTTTGAGAGATGCCACCTCTCTCGATTTAGGTGCGTGTTTTTGATAAGGTAAGGGTTCTAAGCTTCGATTCTAATTGAAACTGTCTGGCCACCTCCAATAAAAAGTTTTAATCGGCAGCTAATTTGAGCGGCGACAGTGGGGATTTAAGGTTAAATTTTAAATAATTTAATGTGATAGATGCCCCTGTGGGCTGCTGGGGCGTGAAATAGTATTTCGCTGTCGGTTGCGTCCGACTGCAACGTTCCTACTTGTTTTTAGTTATTCTTTATTGTATTATACATGTCACCCTTCCACGTTGATACTGCGAAGAATGTGCGCCCTGCTCGGGCGCCAGTTAAACTGTCTTTCACTACTACAGTAGTGTTATTGAGGGATGACTTATATTCCAATGGCAACAAACTTGATATTTGGTGATATTTGTATAATATAATAGTTTGGTGAATATCAGATGTTGTGTTTGCCACAATGGAATATGAACTGCCGTATCTTGGCTCCGTTGGTTGAGCTCGCTCATGCTGTCTGACAGGAGACTCCAGCTTTTTATGTCGGGTGTTAACTTGAATTTATCTACATATGTCAATTATTTTCTTACGGAAAACTATTTTTGTTGTTTTTATACCCTGAACCCACGGAAAATAGGAGTTCAGGGTATAATGTTTTTGTTGAAGTCAGAGCTCGCAAATAACAGTGGAGCATTTTGCGCGGTCTTCGAATAACAGTTTTCACTGAGTATTTGACGAAAATGTTCGCGAGCGACCGACCCGGTCTTCGCTCAGTTCGCTCGCGCTCGGACTACAACCGTTTTTTTCGATTCTCATTTGTTGCGGTCAGACCGCGAGCGAACGCTTGAGTAAAAATAAGAAAAAGGTCTTTGAGCGACTGATGCATGTTCATGTGCGATGCAAACGTACTTTGTGTGTGGTAGTAATCAAAGTACTCAAAATATTCTTGCGTCGCAAGTTCGTATCTTACATTTACTAAATATTTTAATTTTTTAATGATATCAAGCTTAAACTGCCACATTTAAATGCGCTTGCACAGGTAGTTCTAACCAGCAGCTTATTTTTAGCCCTGCATTTCGTATTAAATGAACTGCGAAGTTCAATAAGCGCAGACAATTTAAATGTATAATTAGTTATTTAACTTAACAATAGGCAGTATAAGTTTAGTACTAGTTAAATAACATCTTAATACCAAAAAAATAATTTTTTTCCAACAAGGAAAATTAATGTTAGAGTGCCAAAAAACCTTTTGCATTGACTTTTTCGGTCATTTGCTCACTTGCTGAGGCTCAGCTCGCGAACAAAAAATTTTTCGCTCGCGAACAGATGCTCAGCAATAACGATCGACGCAAAAAACCCAAAAAACAACCCTCATGCGAAGACCGATTCAGACATGAAAAAATCGCTCTTGCTCAGAGCGAGAGCGGAATATTTTCTATTTTTCGCTCCTGCTCTGACTTTGAGCGTGACGAAAAAGCGCTCAACTGTTATTTGCAAGCTCTGGTTGAAATGTATGTAACAGGCAGAAGGAGGCGTGGCAGACCCCATAAAGTAAATATATTCTTGATCAGGATGACAAGCCGAATTAATATAGCCATGTCCGTCTGTCCGTCTGTCTGTCCGCATGTATGAACGCGTCGTTTCATTCAAACCTATAAGAGCTAGAGACATTTTCTAGAGAAATTTTTTATGTAGGTCCGTGAATAGCACGAAAAGATCGAGTTTGTTAAAAAAGTCAAGAACTATTTTAATTTAAATGTTATCGATTAAACACATTATCGAATATTAGTTATAAAATTATATCTCCCACGTCTTTATAGCTAGAGTCCCAAATTTTTTTGTAAGTTTTATATTTATTTTCTCTAATTTTGATTTTTGTTAAATTTTGGATACCGGCTCCAAATTTCCCCAAATATTTAAATTGAGGTTAGTTGCACTCAAAGCCAGTAAATGAATGGGTTTACATTTTAAAAAATTGGAAAAAATGTAATAAAATATGTTGAACATAAGCTGAAAATTTCATTCAAATCCATTAATTCGCGCAGAAGTTATTAAACAAAACGTTTGGCCAATCGGCTCAACAGGTGACCAGCAACGCAAAGCAAATTGTTTTCCTATACATGTGCACACATACACACAAACACATTGAGCTGCGTGCATCTAGCAAATTCACGCAAGTTTTAGTGTACATATTTCCAATAGATGGCGCTATGATTTGCTAATTATCAGCCGTTCAATAAATCGAAGCATGGATGGCGCTATTCTATCGAACCATAGATGGCGCTGTTGGCTAAACAATTGAAAATGAATTGAATTTAGTTTTCTGTGCGTTTATACGAAATGCTAATTATGCAGCATTTTAAAAAACGCAGATAGCGCGGGGTTTTGGGTACCTCCTAGTCGGGACCCCCGACTAGAGTTTTCTTACTTGTTAAGCTTGAACGTATGCGATCAAGCTCGGCATGTAGAGTTATTGTTGCCTCCCAACGTAATGGTGGGTTGGTGGCAAACAATTGCTCTAATATTTCCGCTTTTCTTTTGTTTAAGCGTACTCTTTAACCACTTCTGCTGGCTTTTTTCTTTGTAACAAAACTCATTGACCTCTATTCACTTAGATTTTATATCCAATTTGATACTCTGTGGTTGCTGTTGCTGGCGTTGTTGTTGTAGTTGTTGTCTTGGGCACTTTGTGTTTGCGGCCGAACTCATTTAGTGCTTGCCACGGTCGTGACACTTGTCACGATCGCCATGATATGCGATTTTCAAAAGTTGCGTTTTAATTAGAAAGCAATAGAGCTTCTGCTCTGGTTTAAGTTTGATATCATAGTGATTCTTTATTTTGAATCAAAAATTGTCTTAACCTAAATACTTATGTTACTATACTATTGTTTTGAATATATTTTTCTTTATTATTTTGAACTATTTCATAGTTCGAAAGACATTCCAATTATATATTTTATTTACGTTTAGTAACACAATGGAATTGGTTGTGTTCAACAGATGGGCCAATGTGTTTAGAGATTTTGTTGCTGTGTTAGCAATCTATATTCCTTTCAGTACTTCTTGGTTTGGGATATATACATATTCAAGTATTCAATCTATTTATATTTTTATAATTACTTCAGATCTTGTAGGTAAACGTAGGGAGTTATTATAAGAGTTGAATGTTATCGGAACATAAATTGGATAGTTTAGATTACGAGGTCTCAGTATTAACCAGTCCTCAGTTGGTTTAAAATCTAATTGCTTGCCTGTATAAAGCAATGGAATTATACATTTATTTGGGACTTTAATACTCCCTGGACTATGCCTGAATATTTATAAATTTATTGTTTTCAATATTATGGTATCCGAATTAACTTTAATTAAATAAATGTTAGCATCAGTATGTTTAAGGACGTAATTTTATTTTTTGTTATATTGTTGACAAACGTTACTTAAATGTTGAGATTACTATTAATTGAATGAACCTTTGCTGTGTTGTTCCTAAAGGGGTTTGTGATTAAGTCAATCTAACTTTGTTCGAAATGTTATTGTTATAGTTGGCGCGCCCTCTAGAGATACCTCTATTTTGACCTTGGACTCTGTTATATCTTTGATTGTTATTGTTAAGCTGTTGTTCCTCGGGGAACAATTCGAAGAACTTTGACTACTATTTTGGATTTCCATTTGTTTGTAGTAGGGCGGACTCGCCTAAATAAGCAATAGGCGGCTGCCAATGTCTTCACACTCTGGGGGGTGGATCACGGTAACAAAATGAGGACGATCCTCTGATAGCAGCACTGGAACGTCTTCGTTCATGTAGTGCAAGTAACCTATTCTTCTATTTAATTTCTTTGAGAGTAGGTAGTCGAAAGCAAGTTTTTCATATCTTCCCTTTAATTTTGTGATTGCCGATTGAACTTTGTTCCATAAAAACTCAAATTTCCCTCATCCTTAATGAGCTGCGTAACTTTTAGAGATTTTCTCTCCACTAGGTCCACCATCACATTTCATTTCTTTGTGGAAACAAATCTTCCTGTTGAATATGTTTTGCCTTGGATATTTCTGGTTCCATTTGCTTGTTCTTGCTAAATGGGGTTTATTCGATGTCCATGGTGTCGATGACACTAATTTTTATCAGTGTTGAATGATTGGCATTGAATTCTGCTGTCAATTCATTAATCGCAATGGACTGCTTTATGTTATCATAAATCACATCTGGTTATCACATTGGTGATTATTTTTTTATGTTTATGATTTTACTTTTTGGGCTTACCGGTTGGAGGATATTTTGTTTCGATCGCCTGGTTGACCATGTATACACTTAACTGCGGTGATGTGTAGTTTCACACTGATCTTAAATCTTATGAGACTGGGATTTTGTACTCATGCCAAGCCAGCGCTTCTCCCCCATCGATCGGTATCGATCGAAACAAATCCTAATCAGCATAAATACACTCTCAGCAACATATTGTTTCTAGCAACATGTATCAGAAAAGTTGCAAACATTCTGGAAGGGCTCTTTTTATTATTCAACATATACATAAGTTAGTCTTGAATAAAGAAAGTTCGTCTTTAATTTCGTATTATCGTTGTCGTCAGTATTTGTCGCGGCATTAATTGTGTAGTTTCACACTGATCTTAAATCTTATGAGACTGGGATTTTGTACTCATGCCAAGCCAGCGCTTCTCCCCCATCGATCGGTATCGATCGAAACAAATCCTAATCAGCATAAATACACTCTCAGCAACATATTGTTTCTAGCAACATGTATCAGAAAAGTTGCAAACATTCTGGAAGGGCTCTTTTATTATTCAACATATACATAAGTTAGTCTTGAATAAAGAAAGTTCGTCTTTAATTTCGTATTATCGTTGTCGTCAGTATTTGTCGCGGCATTAATTCGACTCGAAACATATAACGCGAATGGCGCAGCCGGTAGGATAGCAATAAATTGTGGATCTTGATGTCAATATCCCGTCAAGTTTTTAACTAAACCTCGACAGTGAGTAAATAGTAAATCTATAATCAATCAACTGAAAAATGTGGAAAAATTTACGGGAAACAAGAACACTCTATATCGACTACATATTAGGCAAAGGTCGATACTCTTCGGACTGGTCGAAAGCTGCATCAGCAGCGAAGTCATGCTATCGCTTGCCATGAACAACCTGACAACATGGGCGGAACTTAGCAAACAACTGATTTTGAATTTTAAAACCCAAACAAAAGACCACGTCCTATTGGAGGAGTTCAGGAGCACCCCGTTTAAAGGCAACGTGCGAGCTTTTCTGGAGGAAGCAGAACACCTTAGACAGACATTGATGAGTAAGCTAGAATTAGAAAATAATTTAGACAAAACAAGTAAGAGTGCTCTAGTCGAGACTGCTCGACAAAGAGATCCCCTGAACCCTGCGAAGAACTGCGATTCCTAAGAGCCGCTAACCTTCTCCGTTACTTTTATATGTATGTACATATGTAGCAAGTAATACATACACACACACAGACGCACGCATTATGACTCATCAGCTTCGCTGCTGCTGCAAGACGCCGATAATATGAGATATTAAATGTTTAATAACTTTTTTTCTAGTCAAACGATTTTGATCGAATTATTGGGCGTGATCATGACATCCATATGTATGTATGTGTCAAAGCACAAGTCTCTAGTACTTGAAATACGTGATTTAGAAAATTGAGGCGCAGGGGCAATTTGAGGGCGTGGCATCCAAAATTTAACAAAAACCGAAATTGCAGATGGCTCAAATAACACTAAATGCAAAATTTGAAGACTCTAACTAAAAAGATGAATTAAATAGAATTTTATAACTAAATGAAGATATCGGTTTTTAATCGATAACATTAAAACGATAATAGTTATCGAATATTTGAAACAAACTCGATCGAATCGTGATATACACGTACTTCCAAAAAAATTTCAAGTCTCTAGCTCTTATAGGTTCTGAGAACGACGCGTTCATACATACGGACAGAGAGACGGACAGACGGACGACGGACAGACGGACAGACGGACAGACAGACAGACGGACAGGGCTAAATCGACTCGGCTTCTCTCCCTGATCAAGAATATATATACTTTATGTAGTCTGCCACGCCTGCTTCTGCCTGTTACATACATTTTCACAAAACTATTATACCCTTTTTTCCCATTTTCAATGGGTTCAGGGTATACAAACATTGTATGCACGGTTAATTAAAACTAGTATTGACGACCTAATTCAAAAATTACCTACAAATATTTGCATTCGAATTATAAATTGCGAAATTCCCGATTTGCGATCTTTAATAAACTTATTACAGGAAAAAAACCTTTATGAAGAACCCTGTCTAAATTCAAACCAAAACAAAATTAAACAAGTAAGAAAACTCTAGCCGAGACCGCTCGACTAGGGTATACCTTGAACCCTGCGAACAACTGCTATTCCAAGCATTCTTCGTTTCTTTCATATACACATGCATATACAACACACTCACACACACGCACAGACCCTCGCACACACAAGCGCAAGTCGGTGCGTCAGCTGTTCTTTGGCTGCTGTTTGCATGGCAATGTTATGCGAAATTAAATGTTTTATAACTTTTTTTCCAAACAAACGATTTTGATCGAACTTGTTGGGCGTCATCATGTCATCCATATGTATGTATGTGCCAAAGCACAAGTCTCTAGTATTTGATATACGGGAGTTACAAATTTGAGGCGAAGGGGGCGTGGCTTCCAAAATATAACAAAAACCGAAATTGCGTAAGGCCCAAATAACACTGAATGCAAAATTTGAAGACTCTAGCTAGAAAGATGAATTAGGTAGAATTTCATTGCTTAACTTAGATTTTCGTTTTTAATCGATAACAATAAAACGATAACAGTTATCGAATTTCTGAAACAAACTCGATATGCGCGCCCTATACAGGGACCTACAAAAAAATTTGAAGTCTCTAGCTATTGTAAGTTCTGAGATCGACGCGTTCATACATACGGACAGACGGACAGACGGACGGACGGACAGACGGACAGACATACAGACAGACGGACTCGGCTTGTCATCCTGATCAAGAATATATATACTTTATGGGGTCTGCCACGCCTCCTTCTGCCTGTTACATACATACGCCTTCCAACAAAAACATTATACCCTGAATTCCCATTTTCAATGGGTTCAGGGTATAACAAGATACAAATTTTAAGCCGTCACCCCCAAGTCCCAATATTCAAAAATTTTCAACATTTCTTCAACCAAACCATCCCTATGTCCCATATCGTCCTTATTTTCAACAACCATATCTTCCTCCAACACCTAATTATACTAAAAATAACATTGTTCCACCTAATCAATATTCACCTCGACCAAATCCAGTCAGGCCATTATACCATACATCCAGACCAATTTTTAGACAGAACCAATTTGACAATAATCGTTTCGGACAACATGCACAAGTAACTCCACAACAATCCCCTTTCAATAGTCCTGGCGTAGCCAATCAACCAACAAAGCGTGTTAGACCTGCAGAAAGTGGACAAAGTAAAATGAGCATAGATGAAGAAACTTGAAACCAAGAAGAAATAAATTATCACGATTATATGCAGCAAGAATATTATAATCAATTAGCCCGAACACTATCCTCAATATTACCAGGAACAATGTTTCCCACAAACCTCAGACGACACATACACACAAACAGTCGCAACCGAACATGAAACAGAGCAATCAAATGAAATAGAAATCGAGAAAGCCGAAAATTTTCAGCTGCCAGCCTCGGAAACCAACAATACATAATTATCACTTATAAGGGCAAAAATTTAAAATGTTGAATAGATACAGGATCTACCGTCAATATGATGACATCCAATGTTTTTAATTTACCAATTTATGATACAGATTGTTTTATTCAAACCAGCAATGGACTTTTAACTATCACAAAAAATGTTATTGTCCTTTCCAATAACTTAAGAATAATAGTGAATTTCTTTTACATCAATTTTAACCAGATTATGATCTATTAATTGGTAGAAAAATGCTTTCAGAAGCACAAGCCGTTATAGACTATAAATCTCAAATTGTTAATTTATACAATAAATTCCGATCACAAACCAAAATCATTTTGTAGCTCAACCAAATCCTGAAACTAATCAACACTTCAACAATCCAACCAAAGATAATTATAAAAATCAAAAACCTACAAATTCAAGCCCTTACCGATTAGAACATTTAAATGAAGAAGAAAAATTTAATTTGATAAAATTGTTGAAACAATATCAACACATTCAATTGAAAGAAGGTGACCAACTTAGTTTTAGTAATCAAGAAAAACATGTTATCAGCACCACTCACAATTCACCTTTACATACAAAACCATACAGTTATCCACAAACTTACGAAAAAGAACACCAAATTCGAGATATGCCAGATCAAGGTATTATACGTCCTAGCAATTCCCCTTATTGTATTCCTATATGGATCGTACCAAAAAAAAAAAAAAACAAGATGCTTCAGGTAAACAAAAATTTAGAATCGTAATCGACTACAGAAAATTAAACGACGTAACTATAATGACAGATACCCAATACCAAATATGGACGAAATTTTAGGAAAACTAGGTAGATGCAATTATTTCACAACAATCGACCTTGCAAAAGGACTCCAGATTCCATTAAAAAACAGATTTTTCCACTAAACATGGCCCCTATGAATATCTTCGGATGCCATTTGGATTAAAGAATGCACCTGCAACCTTCCGTTGCATGAATAATGTTTTGTTACTAAATAAACATTGTTTAGTATATCTTGACGATATAATTGTACATTCAACATATTTAAAAGAACATCTACACTCATTGCAATTAGTTTTCGAGAAACTTTCCGAAGCAAATCTCAAATTACAACTTGACAAATGCGAGTTTCTAAAACAAGACACATTATAACTAAGGATGGCATAAAACCCAATCCTGTTAAAATTCAAGCAATTCTAAAATATCCTATTCCCACAAAAACAAAAGAAATAAAAGGTTGTAAAGGTACGTTTTTCCAGCTGGGAAAAACCTGAACCAGGGTTACCTACAAGACAATTTATAGGATGCTGGGACGCACTGGGGTAGGGGACGGGAAATACGGCAACTCACGGCCGCTGGCGGAGCTGCTCTCGCCTGGGAGTAGCGCGATAACGATTGCTGCAGCGCGCCGGTCAACTTTGGCTGCGGCAGCAGGTTCGAACTTGCCCGCTGGTCTTACACTCTGGCGGACAAAACACAAACGTTGGGGATCTAGCGTTCGTTAGCACTTATACATATGTTTTTTCCAAAATTAAAACGCAAAGATTTCGGTTTCTTCTTTATTTCACTTATCTAACTCACGGTTCCTCGACCTTCCTCCCATGTCTCCTTTTCTGGTATCTCCTCCCTTGTGTTCTTCCACTTGCCTCACTTTTCACTTTTCACTTTCACATCCTTTTAGCTCTCTGGCGGCGACACGCCCTCACCTTCTCACTACTTACTCCAGACTGACCCGTTCACCCTTCGGCCGATCGCGCGCCGTCCTCGGTAATGCAATTTGTCGCGGCCGCTGCTTCCCACCACGAAGCTCTCAATTTGCCGCGGCGCGCCTAACTACATTGCCGATCATCGGCGCGCAAATAAGGGAGGTTCGCCTTCTAACTTAAACCTAATAAGGGCGGGCCCTCCATTGGCCGCCTCTGCGCTCCAGTACGCCTACACCTAATTGCATAATTCATCTCCTAATCAAATCTCTTACTCACTATACTTATTTACTATACAAAATAAACTTATAACAACTACTACATATTATCATATGTAATGTGAATAATTAATTTTTTGAAGTAATTTTGTTTCGTAATATTTGGAATGCCTTTAGAAAAAATAATTTGTCTTTTAAATGTGTTATGACCAAGGACAAAGCCGAAAAATACTTAATTGACTATTTTTGTACAAAGACTTTGAAATCATTCAAAATGCACATACAGAAATTATCAATACTAGCCATACTAAAATTCTTCGAAATATTAACTCATGCCGAATTTAAGGAACATATTTTAAAAACTCATGAAAAACTCTTACACCCCGGAATTAAAAAAAAAAAAACAAATAAGCTCTTCTGTGAAACGTATTACTTCCCCAACAGCCAATTACTCACACAAAATATAATAAACGAATGTAGCATTTGCAACTTAACAAAAACTGAACATAGAAAAAAACAGACATGCCTATGAAAATTACCCCCAAACCCGAACATTGTCGCGATAAATTTGTAATAGATATTTATTCCGCTGTAGGCAAACATTATCTTAGTTGTATAGACATTTAATCGAAATTCGCTACTCTTAAGAATATTAAAACTAAAGATTGGATAGAATGCAAGAACGCGTTAATGCGTATATTAAATCAACTAGGAAACACAATATTATTAAAAGCTGATCGAGACGGAGCATTTTCCAGCTTAGCACTCAAAAAATGGCTTGAGAGTGAAGGAGTAGAAATACAATTAAATACTACAAAAACAGGAATAGCAGACATCGAACGACTACACAAAACAATAAACGAAACAAGTAAGAAAACTCTAGTCGAGACCGCTCGACTAGGGTATACCCTGAACCCTGCGAAGAACCGCTACTCCAAGCACACTCTACAGTACAACCAACACACTCACACACACACACAGACGCACGCACACACAAGCGTAAGTCGTTGCGTCAGCTGTTCTTGGGCTGCTTTGCCTGGCAATGCTATGGGAAAATAATCATGTTATCCATATGTATGTGCCAAAACACAAGTCTCTAGTATTTGATATACGGGAGTTACAAATTTGAGGGAAAGGGGGCGTGGCATCCAAAATTTAACAAAAACATATACCCTGATTTCCCATTTTCAATGGGTTCAGGGTAAAAAAAATAAGCATAATCAACACTCCAAATGACGAAGAAAACAACAAAAATAGAGGCTATTCTTTACATTTACAATCACAAAACAAAACATGACACAACTGGACAAACACCTGCACACATATTTATTGTTCTCGGACAAACCTTTAGAATTACCGACAAGATTCGAACATCACTCTTTTTAAATTAACATAACTGAAATAATAATAGCAAACGAATATTTCCGTAGATCTATTTCTTTATTTAAAAATTCAACGCAAATAAATCATTTATACAATAAACTACAACAAGAATTAAACGGTATAATTTTCCATCGCAGTAAACGGGGATTGTTCAATATAATAGGTTCACTATACAAATTCCTTTTTGGTACACTTGACGATAACGACAGAATAGAATTTGTAAACAATATTAGAAACCTATCTTTAAATATTGTGCATATTAATGAAATAAATGATATATTAAACATAATTAATAATGATATGAGAAAAATAATAGATCATCAAAATAAGGAAAACATGCGAGATACCAGTTATTACAATTTATAGAATATGTAGAGGACATTGAAATGGGTATGCAATTGTCAAGACTAGGACTTTTTAACCCAAAACTACTTATCTATGACAGACTTGACAGCGTCAATAATCAAAACATACTTCTAATCAAAACATCCACTTGGTTTAACTATCAAGATAATGTCATACTAATTGTATCCCATATCCCAATTGACTTTCAATCCACTAACACCATCAAAATTATCCCATATCCTGATCACAATGGCTATCAACTTGATTACATTAGCACTACCTCTTATTATGAAAAAGATAATAAAATCTTTAATCGAGACAATAAACCAATAATTGATGAATGCATTACGAAAATTCTATTACAAACAAGTAAGAAAATTCTAGTCGAGACCGCTCGACAAGGGTATACCCTAAACCCTATGAAGAACCGTTTTTCCAAGCATTCTTTTTGTTTCTTTTATATACACATGCATATGTACGTTCATTACAAGCCAAACTTACACACACACGCACAGGCGCGCACACACACAAACGCCAGTCGGTGCGTCGGCTGTTCTTTGGCTGCTTTGCATGGCAATGTTATGGGAAATTAAATGTTTAATAACTTTTTTTCTAGAGCAACGATTTTGATCAAACTTGTTGGGCGTGATCATGTCATCTATATGTATATATGTGCCAAAGCACAAGTCTGTAGTATTTGAAATACGGGACTTACAAATTTGAGGCGAAGGGGGCGTGGCATCCAAAATTTAACAAAAACCGAAATTGTGCAATGATCACATAACACTAAATGCAAATTTTGAAGACTCTAGCTAGAAAGATGAATTATATATAATTAAATAACGGAGCATCGATTTCGTTTTTAATCGATAACATTAAAATTAAGACAGTTATCGATTTTTTTTAACAAACTCGATCTTTTCGTGCTATACAGGAACCTACATAAAAAATTTCAAGTCTCTAGCTCTTGTAGGTTCTGAGAACGACGCGTTCATACATACGGACAGACGGACGGACGGACGGACGGACGGACGGACGGACGGACGGACGGACGGACAGACGGACAGGGCTAAATCGACTCGGCTTGTCTCCCTGATCAAGAATATATATACTTTATGGGGTCTGCCACGCCTCCTTCTCCCTGTTACATACATTTTAACAAAAACATTATACCCTGATTTTCCCATTTTCAATGGGTTCAGGGTATAAAAAGCCCAATCTGTAATTATGAACATATAAATAGTAAAGAAATGATCAAACATATTGAGCCAAATACTATTGTAACCTGGAACATAAGTAGTACAATAGTAAAACAAAATTTCCAGAAAAATAATGTTAGTATAATATTCAGGGTAATAAAATTTTAAGTATCAATCAATGCAAACTGCAAATAAATGACATAATTATAAGCAATAACTATTTTCAACCAGAAGTTGATCTTACACCATTGTATCCTCCAATAGAAATTGTCAAAGTAAAACCTATTAAGCATGATGACATTGTAAAAATTGTATCACAAAATAATATCTTTACATACACAATCATTATAATCACAATAATCATATTCATAATTGTAATCTTATATTTAAAATATGTATCTTGCAACCCCATAATATTAATCCAGAAAAATTTCAAGAAACCAATTCATAAGCCCAACAATCAAACAACTCCATCAGTTCAACCAGAAGAGTTTCAACAAGAAGATACAACAATCGAGATGACACAATTAACTTTACCAACGCTTTACCCTTCAGTGTCACCTTGACTCGCAGGCTCGCCTCTTAAGGAGAGGGAAGTGACATAATCATACCGATCATGTCCACCACATCCACTAGCTGTCTAGACACCGAGTTCACATAAATATTATCATAGCCAAACTATTAACGCAAATATTCCCAAGCTGAATAGTTATAAGCAAAGAGCGACCAAGCCGAAATTATTAATGTGAACATTCCCAAGCTCAGTAAATGTAAACAGAGAGCGGCCAAGCCAGCGCTTCTCCCCCATCGATCGGTATCGATCGAAACAAATCCTAATCAGCATAAATTCACTCTCAGCAACATATTGTTTCTAGCAACATGTATCAGAAAAATTGCAAACATTCTGGAA
Source organism: Drosophila paranaensis (assembly GCA_035047545.1). NCBI lineage: Eukaryota > Metazoa > Arthropoda > Insecta > Diptera > Drosophilidae > Drosophila > Drosophila paranaensis. Next base: position 256,621 of record JAWNPL010000186.1, on the reverse strand, counting down.
GGGCTCTTTTTATTATTCAACAGATACATAAGTTAGTCTTGAATAAAGAAAGTTCGTCTTTAATTTCGTATTATCGTTGTCGTCAGTATTTGTTGCGGCATTAATTCGACTCGAAACATATAACGCGAATGGCGCAGCCGGTAGGATAGCAATAAATTGTGGATCTTGATACAATAACTAAGCTATTAATTCTTGTGTCCCTTTTACTGATATCCGCTAAACAACTAACGCGAAGGCAACCCAAGCGACGGTCAATATCGCGTCAAGTTTTTAACAAAACCTCGACAGTGACGTGTAAACCAAATAATCGCGTATTGCCAAACATTAAAGAGTAAATCTATGCAATACCTACGTTATTAATTAGATTCTCTATCATTAATGTAAAAAAACTTGAAAATTAAAATCAAGAAGACGCTGTAGAATTCGGAGGGAGTATAATTCCAGAAACATCTGGTTCTCTCATAAACATTCGAAAGTGCTACCAGTGCATACAAAGCCACAAGCCTAAACAATAAGTTAATAAACTGAATAACTATAATTAAAGAAAAATAATTACAATAAAATAAACTGAGTCTAAGCTAAGTGACCCAAAAACAATTTTATAATAAATGAAATTAACTGAAAAAAAAAATAATAATAATAATAATAAATAAATAAAAAACCAATCAACCAAGAATAAAACAAAATTAAATAACAAAATGGAAGGAGATGCAACAACACCCCTTTCCGATACGAGTATGACACAAGTGATCAATCAACTGAAAAATGTGGAAAAATTTACCGGAAACAAGAACACTCTATATACGTTCATAAGTCGAATCGACTACATATTAGCACTTCACACCACCAATGAAGCTAGGCAAAGGTCGATACTCTTCGGACTGGTCGAAAGCTGCATCAGCAGCGAAGTCATGCTATCGCTTGCCATGAACAACCTGACAACATGGGCGGAACTTAGCAAACAACTGATTTTGAATTTTAAAACCCAAACAAAAAACCACGTCCTATTGGAGGAGTTCAGGAGCACCTCGTTTAAAGGCAACGTGCGAGCTTTTCTGGAGGAAGCAGAACACCTTAGACAGACATTGATGAGTAAGCTAGAATTAGAAAATAATTTAGACAAAACAAGTAAGAGTGCTCTAGTCGAGACTGCTCGACAAAGAGATCCCCTGAACCCTGCGAAGAACTGCGATTCCTAAGAGCCGCTAACATTCTCCGTTACTTTTATATGTATGTACATATGTAGCAAGCAATACATACACACACACAGACGCAGGCACAAGAACACACACAGACGCAGGTACAAGCACACAATCTGCTAACTGTGCATTATGACTCATCAGCTTCGCTGCTGCTGCAAGACGCCAATGATATGAGATATTAAATGTTTAATAATTTTGATCAAATTTGTTGGGCGTGATCATGACATCCATATGTATGTATGTGTCAAAGCACAAGTCTCTAGTACTTGAAATACGTGATTTAGAAATATGAGGCGCAGGGGCAATTTGAGGGCGTGGCATACAAAATTTAACAAAAACCGAAATTGCAGAAGGCTCAAATAACACTAAATGCAAAATTTGAAGACTAACTATAAAGATGAATTAAATAGAATTTTATAACTAAATGAAGATATCGGTTTTTAATCGATAACATTAAAACGATGATAGTTATCGAATATTTGAAACAAACTCGATCGAATCGTGATATACACGTACTTCAAAAAAAAATTTCAAGTCTCTAGCTCTTATAGGTTCTGAGAACGACGCATTCATACATACAGACAGACAGACGGACAGACGGACGGACGGACAGACGGACCGACAGGCAGACGGACAGGGCTAAATCGACTCGCTTCTCTCCCTAATCAAGAATATATATACTTTATGGGGTCTGCCACGCCTCCTTCTGCCTGTTACATACATTTTCACAAAACCATTATATCCTTTTTTCCCATTTTCAATGGGTTCAGGGTATAAAAACAGGAATAGCAGACATAGAACGACTACACAAAACAATAACCGAAAAAATAAGAATAATCAACACTATAAATGACGAAGAAAACAAACTTAGTAAAATAGAGACTATTCTTTACATTTACAATCACAAAACAAAACATGACACAACTGGACAAACACCTGCACACATATTTATTGTTCTCGGACAAGCCTTTAGAATTACCGACAAGATTCGAACATCACTCTTTGAAAATTAACATAACTGAAATAATAATAGCAAACGAATATTTCCGTAGATCTATTTCTTTATTTAAAAATTCAACGCAAATAAATCATTTATACAATAAACTACAACAAGAATTAAACGGTATAATTTTCCATCGCAGTAAACGGGGATTGTTCAATATAATAGGTTCACTATACAAATTCCTTTTTGGTACACTTGACGATAATTTATTTATTTATTTATTTATTTATTTGACGATAATGACAGAATAGAATTTGAAAACAATATTAGAAACATATCTTTACATATTGTGTACATTAATGAAATAAATGATATATTAAACATAATTAATAATGATATGAGAAAAATAATAGATCATCAAAATAAGGAAAACATGCGAAATACCAGTTATTACAATTTGTAGAATATGTAGAGGACATTGAAATGGGTATGCAATTGTCAAGACTAGGACTTTTTAACCCAAAACTACTTATCTATGACAGACTTGACAGCGTCAATAATCAAAATATACTTCTAATCAAAACATCCACTTGGATTAACTATCAAGATAATATCATACTAATTGTATCCCATATCCCAATTGACTTTCAATCCACTAACACCATCAAAATTATCCCATATCCTGATCACAATGGCTATCAACTTGATTACATTACCACTACATTAGCACTTGATACATTAGCACTACCTCTTATTATGAAAAAGATAATAAAATCTTTAATCGAGACAATAAACCAATAATTGATGAATGCATTACGAAGATTCTATTACAAAAAAAAACCCAATCTGTAATTATGAACATATAAATAGTAAAGAAATGATCAAATATATTGTGCCAAATACTATTGTAACCTGGAACATAAGTAGTACAATAGTAAAACAAAATTTCCAGAAAAATAATGTTAGTATTAATATTCAGGGTAATAAAATTTTAAGTATCAATCAATGCAAACTGCAAATAAATGACATAATTATAAGCAATAACTATTTTCAACCAGAAATTGATCTTACACCATTGTATCCTCCAATAGAAATTGTCAAAGTAAAACCTATTAAGCATGATGACATTGTAAAAATTATATCACAAAATAATATCTTTAAATACACAATCATTATAATCACAATAATCATATTCATAATTGTAATCTTATATTTAAACAAGTAAGAAAAACTCTAGTCGAGACCGCTCGACTAGGGTATACCCTGAACCCTGGGAAGAACCGCAATTCCAAGCAATCTCCATTTCTTTAATATACATAAGTATACACTCTGCGAAATTAGATTAAAGGCAGTTGCATTTTGCAGATACAACAGGACAAAAACAGAAAAACTTTGAATAATGGGACCTTCTTATATTTTATTTAGCTTTTCTAGACCTTCATCTTCTATTTTTTAGTATACACAAAAAATGTACAGTTAGTTTTGTAGCTACCATAAATATATTTCGTACACATTACGAGTTTTTGGTGATATTTTGTGCGAAATTCAATTAAAGGCACTTCTTATTAAGTCCTGGAAAGATATCAGTGAAGGATTTGAGTTGTGTTTTTTGTTATTACATTTATTTAACACACTTTTTTTGTAAGTTTAAGTTAGTTTTAGCCGGTGTTTTTATAATTTATATAGAAATAAGAAGAGAATAGACGCGGACAAGCGAAGAAATCGATAAAGTCCTTGTATACAAGGATGTGGGGTGATCTAACCGAAAATTTGCACTCAGATGAAAGCTCTCGCCTACTGCTGTAAATAATATTGTAAGTCTGAAAGAAAATTGCAAAACAAAAAATATTCGAAAAATCACTATGTTTCACCACGAGGACAGCTGCTATTATACGCACAGGACCTCAAAAAAATGCCACGCTTTCCAAATTTTTTACAGAATCAGACCCTCCGATATCAGAACGACGTGTTCAGCAAAGTTTGGGAACTAGTAGCCGGCTAAAATGGTAGAAAATTAAGCCTTAGCGGGCTCTAACTAACGGACAAAAAGTGGCTCGGCTAGATTTGACAAAGCAGCACATATCCCTGGCGGAAAATTGGAAAATGGTGGTTTGCTTAGATAGGAAAAATTTAAATTTAGATGGCCTTGATGGTTTTAATTATAACTGGCATGATATTCGTCAGCCCGAACGATAATCCACAAAGTGAAACTTTGGTAGTGGATCGTTAATGGTATTAGCTTCTTTAGCTACCACTATCGAGCTCCAGGATGCAAAGTTTTCGGCTGTTTAAGTTCTCAAGGCTACATAAACGTATTGGAGAATGTTTTTGTGGACTTTTTCGATAAAGAACCGTCGAGTGACCCAATTTTCCAATAGGATAATGCGAATATGCACATTTCACGGGCTAGTCGAACCTGGTTCCAGGATAAGCAAATCACCACCATGTCATGGCGTGGCCAATCTTCGAACTTAAATCATATCGAGAACATGTGGGGAACCTTGCAAATCGTTTTTATGCTGGCGGAAGAAAATTTAAATCAGTAGAAGAGCTTAAAAGAACTGTTCCTCAGGTATGGGCTCAAATACCACAAGATGAGTATAAAAACCCACGCCCCCCCCCCCACTCCTACACCCAACCCCCCACCCCCCCCCAAAAATATTCTCCCATCTTTTCCACTCTCCCCATCATTGCCAACAACACCCAAACAACCACAAAAAATATAACAATGTACTAACCAACTTATGCACACCACCACTCCCCCACCCAAACCTCTCTCTCACCACCCCCCCCCCCCCACAACCTCCCCAATTCCCCCCCCCTCAAAACGGATGATTCGATGTCCAATTGGATTTTTTGAAAAAATGTGTCCATCATTAATAACCAATTAAAAGTTTTTATAAATTTTGTTTTCAATTTTTTTTGATATTTTAGAACATAGAACATAGAAATTTCGCGCATTTTTTTGGTATTTTTTTGTTTTTCTTACATAAAAAGTTTAATATTTGACAAAAATTAAAAAAAAATTGTTGTGTTTAACATAAAACGACTAGAAATATATTATTTAATAAATAAAACTATACCAACATGCATAAGATTAAAAATAAGCTCAAAAATTTTAGTGCCTTTAATCTAATTTCGCAGTGTATATATGTCCATTACAAACAAAACTTACACACACACATACACAGGCGTAAGCACTCACAAGCGCAAGTCGTTGCGTCAGCTGTTCTTTGGCTGCTGCTTGCATGGCAATGTTATGGTAAATTAAATGTTTAATAACTTTTTTTCTAGACCAACGATTTTGATCAAACTTGTTGGGCGTGATCACGTCATCCATATGTATATATGTGCCAAAGCACAAGTCTCTAGTATTTGATATACGGGAGTTACGAATTGGAGGCGAACGGGGCGTGGCATCAAAAATTTAACAAAACCGAAATTGCGTAAGGCTTACATAACACTAAATGCAAAATTTGAAGACTCCAGCTAGAAAGATAAATTAGATAGAATTGTATAGCTTAATTTAGATTTTCATTTTTAAACGATAACAAAAAAACAATAACAGTTATCGAATTTCTGAAACAAACTCGATCTTTTCGTGATATACAGGAACCTACATAAAAAATTTCAAGTCTCTAGCTATTGTAGGTTCTGAGAACGACGCGTTCACATATACGGACAGACAGACGGACAGACGGACAGACGGACGGACGGACGGACAGACGGAGAGGGCTAAATCGACTCGGCTTCTCTCCCTGATCAAGAATATATATACTTTATGGGGTCTGCCACGCCTCCTTCTGCCTGTTACATACATACGCCTTCAAATAAAAACATTATACCCTGATTTCCCATTTTCAATGGGTTCAGGGAATAAATATGTATCTTGTAACCCCATAATATTAATCCAGAAAAATTTCAAGAAACCAATTCATAAGCCCAACAATCAAACAACTCCATCAGTTCAACCAGAAGAGTTTCAACAAGAAGATACAACAATCGAGATGACACAATTAACTTTACCAACGCTTTACCCTTCAGTGTCACCTTGACTCGCAGGCTCGCCTCTTAAGGAGAGGTCATGTCCACCACATCCACTAGCTGTCTAGACACCGAGTTCACATAAATATTATCATAGCCAAACTATTAACGCAAACATTCCCAAGCTGAATAGTTATAAACAAAGAGCGACCAAGCCGAAATTATTAATGTAAACATTCCCAAGCTCAGTAAATGTAAACAGAGAGCGGCCAAGCCAGCGCTTCTCCCCCATCGATCGGTATCGATCGAAACAAATCCTAATCAGCATAAATTCACTCTCAGCAACATATTGTTTCTAGCACCATGTATCAGAAAAGATGCAAACATTCTGGAAGGGCTCTTTTTATTATTCAATAGATACATAAGTTAGTCTTGAATAAAGAAAGTTCGTCTTTAATTTCGTATTATCGTTGTCGTCAGTATATGTCGCGGCATTAATTCGACTCGAAACATATAACGCGAATGGCGCAGCCTGTAGGATAACACTAAATTGTGGAATAAATTGATGTCAATATCCCGTCAAGTTTTTAACAAAACCTCGACAGTGACGTGTAAACCAAATAATCGCGTATTGCCAAACATTAAAGAGTAAATCTATGCAATAACTACGTTATTAATTAGATTCTCTATCATTAATGTAAAAAAACTTGAAAATTAAAATCAAGAAGACGCTGTAGAATTCGGAGGGAGTATAATTCCAGAAACATCTGGTTCTCTCATAAACATTCGAAAGTGCTACCAGTGCATACAAAGCCACAAGCCTAAACAATAAGTTAATAAACTGAATAACTATAATTAAAGAAAAACAATTACAATAAAATAAACTGGAGTCTAAGCTAAGTGACCCAAAAAACAATTTTATAATAAATGAAATTAACTGAAAAAAAAAATAATAATAATAATAAATAAATAAAAAACCAATCAACCAATAATAAAACAAAATTAAATAACAAAATGGAAGAAGATGCAACAACAACCCTTTCCGATACGAGTATGACACAAGTGATCAATCAACTGAAAAATGTGGAAAAATTTACCGGAAACAAGAACACTCTATATACGTTCATAAGTCGAATCGACTACATATTAGCACTTTACACCACCAATGAAGCTAGGCAAAGGTCGATACTCTTCGGACTGGTCGAAAGCTGCATCAGCAGCGAAGTCATGCTATCGCTTGCCATGAACAACCTGACAACATGGGCGGAACTTCGCAAACAACTGATTTTGAATTTTAAAACCCAAAAAAAAACCACGTCCTATTGGAGGAGTTCAGAAGCACCCCGTTTAAAGGCAACGTGCGAGCTTTTCTGGAGGAAGCAGAACACCGTAGACAGACATTGATGAGTAAGCTAGAATTAGAAAATAATATAGACAAAAAAACATTGTATGCACGGTTTAATTAAACTAGTATTGACGACCAAATTAAAAAATTACCTACAAATATTTGCATTCGAATTATAAATTGCGAAATTCCCGATTTGCGATCTTTAATAAACTTATTACAGGAAAAAAACCTTTATGAAGAACCCTGTCTAAATTCAAACCAAAACAAAATAAAACAAGTAAGAACGTTGCTGTCGGACGCAACCCACAGCGAAATACTATTTCACGCCCCAACAGCACACAGGGGCATCTATCACATTACATTTTTTTAAATTTAACCTTAAATCCCCACTGTCGCCGCTTAAATTAGCTGCAGATTAAAACTTTTCATTGGAGGTAGCCAGACAGTTTCAATTAGAATCGAAGCTTAGAGATGCCACCTCTCTCGATTTATCTCGATTGCCTTACCTTAGCAAGAACACGCACCTAAATCGAGAGATGTGGCATCTCTCCAAATAAGAGAGGTGGCAACTCCCAAAATGAGAGAGGTGGCAACTCAGAAAATGTGATATACATAAGTTCGTTGGCGAGGTTTGGCATCGAACCCCGGTGCGGTCATGTTGATATTTTTGTTACATTTTCTTTATTTTAGTTATTTTGTATTAATAAAATATTCTTTTCAAACCCATATATATAATTTGGCAAATCAAAAGACAAGGTCAAAGGTCACAAAGTCATTATGTGGCGCGTTATTGGCTCAGAAGCTGCAGATGTTTCAGTTTTGATTTGCCACGCCCCCAGTGGCCGTAGACAAATAATTTTTGGCATGTGCATAGAGTGGGCGTTTAAGAATATAACTGTAAAGTTTGGATGCTTATATTCGAAAAATGCGAAAATTACAGGGTATTTTTCTGTATGTCACGCCCCTTTTGGGGCGTAACAATAATTTTGGGGAATCGATAGAGGAGGCCCTCAGTAACCTAGCATCCAATTTTGAAGCTTCTAGCACTAAAACTGTGGGAGATATAGGCTGATATTTGTTGCCACGCCCCCTGAAGGCGTAGATATATCCGCCATAGCTTATCGGTCGTGGGATGTTAACCCGAGTATATATGCCAAGTCTCAAGTCTCTAGCATCAATAGTGCTCAAAATATAACGAAACTAGTAAAATCACTATATATTCTGATCCGATTTGCCACGCCCCTAGTAGGCGTGGCCATAAAATTTTTTGGGCGATCTTTATAGGATTATAACAGTAACCCACGTGCCAATTTGGGCGTTCTAGCTTTAAAACTGTAGAAGATACAGTTTGACCCGATTTACCACGCCCCAATGGGCGTAGATATATCCGCCATAGCTTTTGATTTTGGGATGTCGACATGAGTGTTCAAGTAAAGTCTCAACTCTCTAGCCCTTCTAGAAGTAGTGTTTCTGAGATACAGGAAAATGCATTTTCCGATTTGCCACGCCCCTAGTGGGCGTATCGGGAAAATCTTGACACTTTATCAGACGAGGGTATACACGAGTATATATTTCAAATTTCAAGTCTCTAGCTTCAATAGCGTCGAAATGGTTTGCGTTCATACGGACAGACGGACAGACGGACGGACGGACAGACGGACAGACGGACGGACAGCATGACGGACATTGCACAAAACCAATATACTATATCACTACGTGAAATAGTATAAAAAATTTTCCACATTTCTTCAACCAAACCATCCCTATGTCCCATATCGTCCTTATTTTCAACAACCATATCTTCCTCCAACACCTAATTATACTAAAAATAACATTGTTCCACCTAATCAATATTCACCTCGACCAATCTACCAATACCAAATCCAGTCAGGCCATTATACCATACATCCAGACCAATTTTTAGACAGAACCAATTTGACAATAATCGTTTCGGACAACATGCACAAGTAACTCCACAACAATCCCCTTTCAATAGTCCTGGCGTAGCCAATCAACCAACAAAGCGTGTTAGACCTGCAGAAAGTGTACAAAGTAAAATGAGCATAGATGAAGAAACTAGAAATTAAGAAGAAATAAATTATCACGATTATATGCAGCAAGAATATTATAATCAATTAGCCCGAATACTATCCTCAATATTACCAGGAACAATGTTTCCCACACACCTCAGACGACACATACACACAAACAGCCACAACCGAACAAGAAACAGAGCAATCAAATGAAATAGAAATCGAGAAAGCCGAAAATTTTCTAAAGCTGCCAGCCTCGGAAACCAACAATACATAATTATCACTTATAAGGGCAAAAATTATAAAATGTTTAATAGATACAGGATCTACTGTCAATATGATGACATCCAATGTTTTCAATTTACCAATTCATGATACAGACTGTTTTATTCAAACCAGCAATGGACCTTTAACTATCACAAAAAAGGTTATTGTCCTTTCCAATAACTTGTTTAAAAATAATAGTGAATTTCTTTTACATCAATTTTCTCCAGATTATGATCTATTAATTGGTAGAAAAATGCTTTCAGAAGCACAAGCCGTTATAGACTATAAATCTCAAACTGTTAATTTATACAATAAAAAGTATAAATTAATCAACGATATTCCGATCACAAACCAAAATCATTTTGTAGCTCAACCAAATCCTGAAACTAATCAACACTTCAACAATCCAACCAAAGATAATTATAAAAATCAAAAACCTACAAATTCAAGCCCTTACCGATTAGAACATTTAAATGAAGAAGAAAAATTTAATTTGAAACAATATCAACACATTCAATTGAAAGAAGGTGACCAACTTAGTTTTAGTAATCAAGAAAAACATGTTATCAACACCACTCACAATTCACCCTTACATACAAAACCATACAGTTATCCACAAACTTACGAACAAGAAGTAGAACACCAAATTCGAGATATGTTAGATCAAGGTATTATACGTCCCAGTAATTCCCCTTATTGTATTCCTATATGGATCGTACCAAAAAAAAAAACAAGATGCTTCAGGTAAACAAAAATTTAGAATCGTAATCGACTACAGAAAATTAAACGACGTAACTATAAATGACAGATACCCAATACCAAATATTGACGAAATCTTAGGAAAACTAGGTAGATGCAATTATTTCACAACAATCGACCTTGCAAAAGGATTCTACCAACTTGAAATGCACCCAGATTCAATTAAAAAAACAGATTTTTCCACTAAACATGGCCACTATGAATATCTTCGTATGCCATTTGGATTAAAGAATGCACCTGCAACCTTCCAACGTTGCATGAATAATGTTTTGCGACCATTATTAAATAAACATTGTTTAGTATATATTGATGATATAATTGTATACTCAACATCTTTAAAAGAACATCTACACTCACTGCAATAAGTTTTCGAGAAACTTTCCGAAGCAAATCTCAAATTACAACTTGACAAATGCGAGTTTCTAAAACAAGAAACTACCTTCCTAGGACACATTATAACTAAGGATGGCATAAAACCTTATCCTGTTAAAATTCAAGCAATTCTAAAATATCCTATTCCCACAAAAACAAAAGAAATAAAAGTTTTCTTGGATTAACGGGTTATTATAGAAATTTTGCAGACAGAACCAAACCAATGACAACAGTACTTCGAAAAGACTCAAAAATAGATATTAAAAATCCAGAATACATTAGAGCTTTTTAGAAATTAAAGCAACTTATTTCTAACGACTCAATTTTAAAAATTCCATACTTCAAAAGTAAATTCATTTTAACTACCGGCGCAAGTAATGTAGCTCTTGGAGCTGTACTTTCTCAAGAAGGACATCCCATCAGTTTTATCAGCAGAACTCTCAATGACCGCGAAACTAACTACAGTGCCATAGAAAAAGAACTTTTAGCAATTGTTTGGGCAACAAAAACCTTTCGACACTATCTTCTAGGACGACACTTCGAAATCAATAGTGATCATCAGCCATTATGTTGGTTATATAAAATGAAAGAGCCAAATTCAAAATTAACTCGATGGAGAGTAAAGTTGTCAGAATATGATTTTGATATAAAATACATAAAAGGAAAGGAAAACCACATAGCTGACGCTCTATCACGGGTAAAAATAGAACAGACCTATTTCGGAGAAGAAACACAACATAGCGCTGACGAAGACAATAGTAATTTAATTTGCATTACAGAAAAACCGATAAACACATTTAAAAGACAAATTATATTTTCTAAAGGCATTCCAAATATTACGAAACAAAATTACTTCAAACAAAAAACAAAAATTAACAAAAAAACAAAAACAAAAAAAAAAAAAAAACAAAAAAAAATACACAAAAAAAAAAAAAAAAACTTACCACCACAAAAAAAAAAAAAAACGAACAAACAAGTAAGAAAACTCTAGTCGAGACCGCTCGACTAGGGTATACCCTGAACCCTGCGAAGAACCGCAATTCCAAACAATCTCCGTTTCTTTAATATACAATAAGTTTATATATATGTTCATTAGCAAACAACACATACACACACACATACACAGGCGCAAGCACTCACAAGCGCAAATCGTTGCGTCAGCAGTTCTTTGGCTGCTGTTTGCATGGCAATGCTATGGGAAATTAAATGTTTAATAACTTTTTTTCTAGAGTAACGATTTTGATCAAACTTGTTGGGCGTCATCACATCATCCATATATATGTATGTGCCAAAGCACAAGTCTCTAGTATTTGATATACGGGAGTTACAAATTGGAGGCGAAGGGGGCGTGGCACCCAAAATTTAACAAAAACCGAAATTGCGTAAGACCCAAATAACACTAAATGCAAAATTTGAAGACTCTAGCTAGAAAGATGAATTAGATAGAATTTTATAGCTTAATTTAGATTTTCGTTTTTAATCGATAACAATAAAACGATAACAGTTATCGAATTTCTGAAACAAACTCGATATGCGCGCCCTATACAGGGACCTACAAAAAAAAAATTTGAAGTCTCTAGCTATTGTAAGTTCTGAAATCGACGCGTTCATACATACGGACAGACGGACAGACGGACAGACGGACAGACAGACAGACAGACGGACAGGGCTAAATCGACTCGGCTTGTGTCCCTGATCAATAATATATATACTTTATGGGGTCTGCCACGCCTCCTTCTGCCTGTTACATACATACGCCTTCCAACAAAAACATTATACCCTGATTACCCATTTTCAATGGGTTCAGGGTATAAAAATTAATTATTCACATTACATATGACAATATGACCAAGGACAAAGCCGAAAAATACTTAATTGACTATTTTTGTACAAAGACCAGTGTAATATTTATAGACAGTGATGCAGACTTTGAAATCATTCAAAATGCACACAAAGAAATTATCAATACTAGCCATACTAAAATTCTTCGAAGTCTAATTCAACTAAAAAATATTAACTCATATGCCGAATTTAAGGAACTTATTTTAAAAACTCATGAAAAACTCTTACACCCCGGAATTCAAAAACAAATAAGCTCTTCTGTGAAACTTACTACTTTCCCAACAGCCAATTACTCACACAAAATATAATAAACGAATGTAGCATTTGCAACTTAACAAAAAGATATTTATTCCGCTGAAGGCAAACATTATCTTAGTTGCATAGACATTTATTCAAAATTCGCTACTCTTGAGAATATTAAAACTAAAGATTGGATAGAATGCAAGAACGCATTAATGCGTATATTTAATCAGCTAGGAAAACCAATATTATTAAAAGCTGACCGAGACGGCGCATTTTCCAGCTTAGCACTCAAAAAATGGCTTGAAAGTGAAGGAGTAGAAATACAATTAAATACTACAAAAACAGGAATAGCAGACATCGAACGACTACACAAAACAATTAACGAAAAAATTAGAATAATCAACACTCTAAAAGACGAAGAAAACAAACTGAGTAAAATAGAGACTATTCTTTACATTTACAATCACAAAACAAAACATGACACAACTGGACAAACACCTGCACACATATTTCTTTATGCCGGGCAACCAAAGCTAGATACCCAAAAAATAAAAGAAAAAGTTATAAACAAAATCAACAGTGACCGACAAGAATATGAAGTCGATACCAGATATCGAAAAGGACCATTACAAAAAGGCAAATTAGAAAACCCCTTTAAAGCCAATAAAAATGTCGAAAAAGATAGATCCAGATCATTACCAAATTACTAACAGAAATAGAATTACACGTTACTATAAAACACAATTTAAAAAATTAAAGAAAATTAACCAAATTCAAATCCCACAGGTTTCTACTTCATAATCACACTATCGTTTACATTCTTTACGATATGCCACACCCAACAAATACAGATAAATATATAGAATATGTAGAGGACATTGAAATGGGTATGCAATTGTCAAGACTAGGACTTTTTAACCCAAAACTACTTACCTATGACAGACTTGACAGCGTCAATAATCAAAACATACTTCTAATCAAAACTTCCACTTGGATTAACTATCAAGATAATGTCATACTAATTGTATCCCATATCCCAATTGACTTTCAATCCACTAACACCATCAAAATTATCCCACATCCTGATCACAATGGCTATCAACTTGACTACATTAATACTACCTCTTATTATGAAAAGGATAATAATATCTTTAATCAAGACAGTAAACCAATAGTTGATGAATGCATTACGAAAATTCTATTTCAAAAAAACCCAATCTGTAATTATGAACATATAAACAGTAAAGAAATGATCAAATATATTGAGCCAAATACTATTGTAACCTGGAACATAAGTAGTACAATAGTAAAACAAAATTGCCAGAAAAATAATGTTAGTCTTAACATTCAGGGTAATAAAATTTTAAGTATCAATCAATATAAGCTGCAAATAAATGACATAATTATAAGCAACAACTATTTTCAACCAGAAGTTAATCTTACACCTTTGTATCCTCCAATAGAAATTGTCAAAGTAAAACCTATTAAGCTTGATGACATTGTAAAAATTGTATCACAAAATAATATCTTTACATACACAATCATTATAATCACAACAATCATATTCATAATTGTAGTCTTATATTTAAAATATGTATCTTGTAACCCCATAATATTAATCCAGAAAAATTTTAACAAAACCAATTCATAAGCCCAACAATCAAACAACTCCATCAGTTCAACCAGAAGAATTTCAACAAGAAGATACAACAATCGAGATGACACAACCAACTTTACCAACGCTTTACCCTTCAGTGTCACCTTGACTCGCAGGCTCGCCTCTTAAGGAGAGGGAAGTGACATAATCATACCGATCATGTCCACCACACCCACAAGCTGTCTAGACATCAAGTTCACATTATGATGAAATAATATTCCTGCGAAATGCCTCACACATATTATGATGAAATCACATTCCTGCGAAATGCCTCAAAGTTACGCAGCACTAACTGCCCGCGCCAACACACATCAAGTTCACTTAATCTAGCAACATGTATCAGAAAAGTTGCAAACATTCTGGAAGGGCTCTTTTTATTATTCAACAGATGCATAAGTTAGTCTTAAGGTAATCATGAATAAAGAAAGTTCGTCTTAAAAAATTAAGTTCGTCTTTAATTTCGTATTATCGTTGTCGTTAGTATATATGTCGCGACATTAATTCGACTAAAACATATAACGCGAATATATAGATGACATGATCACAAGTTTGATCAAAATCGTTGCTCTAGAAAAAAAGTTATTTAACATTTAATTTCCCATAACATTGCCATGCAAATAGCAGCCTGTGTGTGTGTATGTATTGCTTGCTACATATGTAACGGAGAATGTTAGCGGTTCTTATGAATCACAGTTCTTCGCAGGGTTCAGGGGATCTCCTACTCGAGCGGTCTCGACTAGAGCACTCTTACTTGTTTTTAATCTATGGTGCACTAAAAAAGGAACCAATGTAGAAAAATTTAAAGAATCAGAATCGTATTGGGTACATTTGTAGAAGAATTATAACTTTTTGGGAAAATTACAAACGTCCAATACCAAAGTGAGTGGCTGAATGAAAAAGAAGCAATTATATTAAGCTCCGTTCCCAACAAGTCTCCACCTATACAAAAAAAGTGATGGTCGTGGACGACCGAAATTAGATTTCATACATTTTTCTAAAAGAACGAAACGAAGAAGAATTGCTGAGGTATGCAAAACTGATTAATATATTGCTTCTGCCTTAGGATCCTGCAACTCATCTCAATCACCACTTATCGAACTTAACGCCGATGAAGTATTGTCAGTTCTCGTTGAAACCAATATGAGCAAGCATCAGTATCTAATTATTCTTAGTTTTATTAATGGTAAAACTTCCATTAACTTGTTACCAAGCTTCTGTCAGCCAAAGCATCAGCTATCCTGAGAATATTAGTGTCAATGAAACAAAAGCTGAAGTTGAGCTGTATGACTTGGTGGATCACACGGCTTCACGAATTATAAAACTTCAATCTGATGTTCTTGACAGCTTTGATAATAATATTGTCTGTAACCCAAATCTAATTGGAAAATGTGGATTTGGCGGCAATTCAGAACATTCCGAGTATAAGCAGAAGGCAATAAAAAATATGGATGATTCTAGATTGTTTGTGACTTCGTATGTTCCAAGATGATGAGGATCAAAAATCAAAAAAAAATTTGGAAAAATTCTCGACCATCATCTTTACGTTACTGCAGACCAATTCGAACAAGTAAGAACGTTGCTGTCGGACGCAACCGACAGCGAAATACTATTTCACGCCCCAACAGCACACAGGGGCATCTATCACATTATATTATTTAAAATTTAACCTTAAATCCCCACTGTCGCCGCTCAAATTAGCTGCAGATTAAAACTTTTCATTGGAGGTAGCCAGACAGTTTCAATTAGAATCGAAGCTTAGAGATGCCACCTCCCTCGATTTATCTCGATTGCCTTACCTCAGCAAGAACACGCACCTAAATCGAGAGATGTGGCATCTCTCCAAATAAGAGAGGTGGCAACTCCCAAAATGAGAGAGGTGGCAACTCAGAAAATGTGATATACATAAGTTTGTTGGCGAGGTGTGGCATCGAACCCCGGTGCGGTCATGTTGATATTTTTGTTACATTTTCTTTATTTAGTTATTTTGTATTAATAAAATATTCTTTTCTAACACATATATATAATTTGACAAATCAAAAGACAAGGTCAAAGGTCACAAAGTCATTATGTGGCGCGTTATTGGCTCAGAAGCTACAGATTTTTCAGTTTTGAATTGCCACGCCCCCAGTGGCCGTAGACAAATAATTTTTGGCATGTGCATAGAGTGGGCGTTTAAGAACATAACTGTAAAGTTTGGATGCTTACATTCGAAAAATGCGAAAATTACAGGGTATTTTTCTGTATGTCACGCCCCTTTTGGGGCGTAACAATAATTTTTGGGGAATCGATAGAGGAGGCCCCCAGTAACCTAGCATCCAATTTTGAAGCTTCTAGCACTAAAACTGTGGGAGATATAAGCTGATATTTGTTGCCACGCCCCCTGGAGGCGTAGATATATCCGCCATAGCTTATCGGTTGTGGGATGTTAACCCGAGTATATATACCAAGTCTCAAGTCTCTAGCATCAATAGTGCTCAAAATATAACGAAACTAGTAAAACTATATATTCAGATCCGATTTGCCACGCCCCTAGTAGGCGTGGCCATAAAATTTTTTGGGCGATCTTTATAGGATCGTAATAGTAACCCACGTGCCAAATAGTAACCCGTGGGCGTTCTAGCTTTAAAACTGTAGAAGATACAGTTTGACCCGATTTGCCACGCCCCCAATGGGCGTAGATATATCCGCCATAGCTTTTTGATTTTGGGATGTCGACATGAGTGTTCAGTTAAAATCTCAACACTCTAGCCCTTCTAGAAGTAGTATTTCTGAGATACAGGAAAATGCATTTTCCGATTTGCCACGCCCCTAGTGGGCGTATCGGGAAAATCTTGACACTTTATCAGACGAGGGTATACACGAGTATATATTTCAAATTTCAAGTCTCTAGCTTCAATAGCGTCAAAATGGTTTGCGTTCATACGGACAGACGGACGGACAGCATGACGGACATTGCACAAAACCAATATACTATATCACTACGTGAAATAGTATAAAAAGCAACATCCGAACTGCCCATTAATGAAGAAAGATATTTTGAGGGAAAAATTGCTCATCTTAATTCTACAACATGTTAAGTGTCCAAAAAAAGGATTCGAATTCAACATAGGTTGCAATTAACTATGGTTGATGGTAAATTATGTGGTGCTCTGAGTCAAACTTCTTCTTGCAAGTACAAAACCAACAGAGATGAATGACCTAAATAAATTGTTGAAAACAAGGCTCACGAAACTCGTTATGAACTTGGGTTGCTTCCTTTACACTCATATATTCGGTTTTTTGAATATTTTTGCCCAACGAACAAAGGCTTTTTTGTACTAAAACTAGTTTTTCGACGGATCGTTCGTATGACAGCTATATGGTATAATGGTTCGATTTATCCAAATTTCTCACAGTAGAAGTATTTTTAGCCACGGCTCAGTGTAAGCGCAAACACTGTGCGTTGTAATGAATCGTTAATGTGAATGGAATATATAGCATCAACATTCTAACCGACTGCTGCTACAATCCTTGGTTTACCTCGTGGTCCTACCGTGTCGTCATCGCTGGGGTTAGTAAATGGCTCTGGTCAACTTGATGCTCCATGGAGGAATAACGGTCCATGTAGCGAAAGACTAGTTGCCTCCAGATTCCTCGCTAATGTTCCACGTGATAGTACGTCTGCAGCATTGTTTTGTGAGGAGACGACGCTAGTGAGTTGCTGATGTCATTTGGTGCATTTTTGCAACTATATTTGCAACAAATGTTTCCAGACTTGATGATTATGAATTGATCCATGATAGGACAATTCTCGAGTCTGTCCATAAATGCGTTAGATTGCAACTGCTCGTCAGGTGTAAATCCTTTCTCACTCGAGATGTTAGTTCCGCTCCTCATACTGGCGCACAGAGTTCCAAACGAGGTAGTGATTGTCCTGCTAATGGTGCTACCTTTGATTTTACATACTAAACGGACGGATGATGTGTTGTCCTTGTATGTAGAGCGGATGTAGACTGGAGGTCCATATGCCATCCTTCTCGGAAAAGATATTTCATTCGATGTTTGATTCGCACATTTGTTGCATAAATATATTTACCTAGAGACTTGAAATTTGGAACATATACTCATGTATACCCTCGTCAGATAAAGTGTCAAGATTTTCCCAATAAGCCCACTAGAGGCGTGGCAAATCGGAAAATGCATTTTCCTGTATTTCAGAAACACTACTTCTAGAAGGGCTACAGAGTTGAGATTTGGAATGAACACTCACGTCGACATCCCAAGATCCAAAAGCTATGGCGAATAAATACAAGCCCATTGGTGGCGTGTCAAATCGGGTTAAACTCTATCTTCTACAGTTTTAAAGCTAGAACGCATAAATTTGGCACGTGAGTAACTGTTACAATCCTTTAAAGAACGCCTACTAGGAGCGTGGCAAATCGGATCTGAATATATAGTGATTTTACTAATTCTGTTATATTTTGAGCACTATTGATGCTGGAGACTTGAGACTTGGTTATATATTCCGGTTAACATCCCACAATCGAAAAGCTATGGCTGATAAATCAACGCCCACAGGGGGCGTGGCAACTATTATCAGCTTATAAGTTACTGGGGGCCTCCTCTATCAATTACCCAAAAATTATTGTTGCGCCTCAAAATGGGCGTGGCTTACAAAAAATATCCAAACTTTACAGTTATATTCCTGAGAACCCATCCACTCTATGAACATGCCAAAATTGTATGTCTACGACCGTTGGGGGCGTGGCAAAACAAAACGGAAAATTCTACAGCTTCTGAGCTAATAACTTGCCACATAATGGCATTGTGACCTTTGACCTTGTCTTTTGATTTGCCAAATTTTATATATGTGTTGAAAAGAATATTTTATTAACACAAAATACCAAAATAAAAAAAAAATAATAATTAACGATATGCCTACGCTTGCCAACGGGCTTCTATATCATTTTCAGAGATGCCACCTCTCTCAATTTGAGAGATGCCACCTGTCTCATTTTTAGAGATATCATCGCTAAGGTGAGGCTCTAAACTTCGATCTAAATTGAATTGGTCACCTTCGATGAAAGTTTTTAATCGGTAGCTAATTTGAACGGCGACAGTGGGGATTTAAGATTAATTAAAAAACATAATGTGTGCCCCTGTAGGGTGCTAGGACGTGAAAAAGTATTTCGCAGTCGGTTGCATCCGACTGCAACGTTCTTAATTGTTTCATTGCTTTTCTTCAACATAAGTATCAGTGTCTATTAATGTAATGCTCTCGTTTAATGTTTTGTGAAATCGTTCAATGTCCGTAACACCTGTCTTCGTTGATGTTAACTCTAATTTTACCTCCTCTGAAGTCAACCATAATTTAATTTAGAATGCACTGAAGAGAATTGATTAAGAGACTTTTCCGTTATAGGAATTAAAAATTAATCATTTTTCGCACTATGTACAGTTGTACATGCACTTCCTAACATTACTTTTCTTTTGGTATTTGAATTCGTGAAAGCGCATCGGCTACAAAATTTGTTTTTCCTTTTATATATTTTACTGTAAAATCGTATTCTGATAGGCGAATTTTTCAACTTTGACATTTCATATTAGGGTTGTAAGGCGGCGATAAATCTGCCGCCTCACATTTAGTAGTAAGTTAGTTATAAGTATCATCTTATTCAATAATAAGTTAAGTTATAAGTTTAATTGGAACTAGTTTTAAGTTTATTTTGTGTAGTAAATAAGTAGATTTGATTAGGAGATAAATAATGAAGATTAGGTGTAGGCGCAATGGAGCGCAGAGGCGGCGCATGGAGGGCCCGCCCTTATTAGGATTAAGTTAGAAGGCGAACCCCCCTTATATGCGCGCCGATGATCGGCAATGCAGCTATGCGCGCCGCGGCAAATTGAGAGCTTCGTGGTGGGAAGCAGCGGCCGTGACAAATTGCATCGCCGAGGTCGGCGCGCGATCGGCCGAAGAGCGAGTAGGTCAGTCTGGAGCGAGTAGTAAGAAGGTGAGGGAGTATCGCCGCTAGTGAAGAGGAAGACACAAGCGAAGGTGAAAAGTTAGACGAGTGGAAAGTAAAAGTTAAGTAAAACAAGGAAAGCAGTCACTGGAGGAGGGTAAAAGAATCGTGAGTCATATATACATATAAGTGAAATAAAATGAAAAGAAACAGAAATCTTTGTGTTTTAATTTCGGAAAACATATGTATAAGTGCTAACGAACTCCAACGTAGGGGATACGTTGATGTTTTGTCCGTCAGTGCGTAAGACCAGCGGGTAAGTTCGAGCCTGCTGCCGCAGCCAAAGTTGATCGGCGCGGCGCAGCAATCGCGTTTGAGCTAGCGCGCATAAGATTAAAAGAAGAAAAGGGAAAAACGAGGAGATAGAAGTAACGGCCGACGCGTGTGCATGCACTCGAGCCTAGCAACGAAGGGCGAAGAGAAAAGAGAGCGAGAGAGTGAAGCCGTGGCCACGCGAGCGACGGCAGGCAGCCACACACACACTTACACAGAAGCGACGCGACGAGCGAAGGCAGGCTTGTGATCGGCGTGCGAGAGAGAGCATTGTGTAGCATATCTACCCTACCATCATATACAATTAAAGGGTATATCATTCCGTTAATACATTGTGACACTTTGTCATAATAAATACAAACATATAAATACCCGAAAGATTACATAGAACTACCTAAACATACCAGCGCATATGTACGTATTACATCCACCGCTTATATACAGGCGGATCGCAGTTCGTGGAGCATGCACTTTGCAGCTCAAGTGGTCAAACCATACATAACATATGCATGCCTTCTGCATTCATATGTATACCCCAACACACATACCACATATATATAAATATAAGAATTTCATTTATTAGACTTAAGCCAAAATAAATAGAATTGAATAAGAACAGTTGTAACCGAACAGCCAAATTGAGCAGAAGCTCCAATAAAGAATAAACCGCAAGAACATTTAACAAACTACAAACTACATGGAGACTGTGACAGGACAGGATATGGCACGCGAGCAACATAATTATTGTTCAACAAACAAATGTTAAAACAAATGAATTAAAAACATGTTCATGGCTAATGTGTATTGTGGAAAATGATCCTCAAAACTGTCGTAAACCTGTATACCTTCAAGATCCAAGCTGAACAACTAAACAACTAAAGTGATATATATATATGAGTGACGACAGCCCCGATACTGCTCCTATTGAGCAAAGGGAAGCCCCTTCTATCCAGGAGTACCTGGAGGTGTTTCCCAACGATGGACCACGCCCACTCACAATAGCTGAGTATGTGAGAGTGGCGCAAAATACGTCGGAAAACTCTCAGAACCCTTCAGGCAACAACACACAGTAAATTCAAACGTTCACTCAATCAACTTTAGTCTTAACATCTTTGTTCGTTTTATTAATCACTCAACTAAAACAAAACTTACATTTTTAATAGATACTGGTGCCGATATATCACTTCTAAAAACAAGTAAGAAAACTCCAGTCGAGACCGCTCGACTAGGGTATACCTTGAACCCTGCAAAGATCCCAAGCATTCTGTGTTTCTTTTATATACACATGCATATGTACGTACATTACAAGCAACACATACACACACACGCACGCACACACAAGCGCCAGTCGTTGCGTCAGCTGCTCTTTGGCTGCTTTGCATGGCAATGCTATGGGAAATTAAATGTTTAATAACTTTTTTCCTAGACCAACGATTTTGATCAAACTTGTTGGGCTTGAGGATGTCGGTCATATGTGTGTATTTTCCAAAGCACAAACCTCTAGTATTTGATATACGGGAGTTACAAATTTGAGGCGAAGGGGGCGTGGCATCCAAAATTTAACAAAAATCGAAACTGTGTAAGGCTCAAATAAAACTAAATGAAACATTTGAAGACTCTAGCTATAAAGATGAATTAGATAGAATTTTATAGCTTAATTTAGATTTTCGTTTTTAATCGATAACAATAAAACGATAACAGTTATCGAATTTCTGAAACAAACTCGATCTTTTCGTGATATACAGGAACCTACATAAAAAATTTCAAGTCTCTAGCTATTGTAGGTTCTGAGAACGACGCGTTCATACATACGGACAGACGGACATGGATATATCAACTCGGCTTGTCATCCTGATCAAGGGGTCTGCCACGCCTCCTTCTGCCTGTTACATACATACGCCTTTCAACAAAAACATTATACCCTGAATTCCCATTTTCAATGGGTTCAGGGTATAAAAAGAAAATTGAAATTATTATTTAATAAACAACAAAATTTGCAACGATATCCACAAACGAATACGAAGACGAAGTCAAAAGCAACAATAGGTAAACCAACTACTTGCAGTGCAAAATGACCTTGAAAAAACGTAAGACGCCTTTAGTATTTTGTCGTTTATACGCAGATCTGCAAATTTCTGCAGCTAAACTTAATACATTTATTACCTTAAAAGCCAGAAAAACACAGTGATATATAAACCAATTGTGGAATTTTGTGGGATCACAACTAAAACTCCACCTAAACATAAAAAAGACGACCACAAAACACACAAAAAAATTGAATCAGATAAATCAATCTCACAATAACAATTTTATTATTTGGGTAATTATTAATAGCAGATTGAAAGAAAATACCTTCAGTTTTAAATTCCATTATAAATAATATAATTCGTAACACTTTAATACACGAATGACCACTTTGAAGAGCAACAATTTTGTGAGAAAAGTTAAAAGCGTGCAGCTGCATTGCAAAAATGAACACGTGTATATGATTTCAATTCTATTTTTAGAAAGTACCGTTAGATTTCCAGTAAAATCCGTCATGGGCCAAGAAGACTGGGCACTTTAGAGATAAAATAAATGCCCTGCGCGTAAATATTTTTTGTCGAGAATTTGGATTTTTGGCCTATGGGCGCAACCACTGTGCAACGCATTTTAGTATATATGAAGCGACTACGACACCCAAATAAGAAGTGCAATACACTTACACATGAAGAGTTGAAACGTGCTAAGTCATCATACTACGCAATATTCAACAAGCTGACTTCCGTGGAGAACTAAGACTGACGGCAGAGTGTCGGCGAGAAGCGATAAAAATCACTACGATCTGTAGAGCGATATAATATATATAATAACATATTTTATTTTTTCGAGTCGAGCGAGTACTTGTTTTATTCAATATCTTACAATTAGTGAGAGTTCAAAGCAAGCAGCGATAAAGCTCACGCATCGCCTGACTTTGCCGTTGCAAAGCTTAGGGTGGCCTGATTACACCGTTTTAAAGCTCAGCGTGGCGTGATTCTGCCGCTACCTCTTTTACGCCGTTGAGCATAAAAGGTTATCTCAATGTATACCCTAGTCAAGCGGTCTCGACTAGAGTTTTCCTACTTGTTTTTTATACCCTGAACCCATTGAAAATGGGAAATCAGGGTATAATGTTTTTGTTGGAGGGCGTATGTATGTAACAGGCAGAAGAATGCGTGGCAGACCCCATAAAGTATATATATTCTTGATCAGGATGACAAGCCGAGTTGATATAGCCATGTCCGTCTGTCCGTCTGTCTGTCCGTATGTATGAACGCGTCGTTCTCAGAACCTATAAGAGCTAGAGACTTGAAATTTTTTATGTAGGTCCGTGAATAGCACGAAAAGATCGAGTTTGTTCAAAAAAGTCATAGTTTATTTTATTGTTATTGATTAAAAACATTATCGAATGTTAGTTATAAAATTATATCTCCCACGTCTTTACAGCTAGAGACCCCAAAATTTTTTTGTAAGTTTTATATTTATTTTCTCTAATTTTGTTTTGTGTTAAATTTTGGATACCGGCTCCAAATTTCCCCAAATATTTAAATTGAGGTTAGTTGCACTCAAAGCCAGTAAATGAATGGGCTTACATTTTTAAAAACTGGAAAAAATGTAATAAAATATGTTGAACATAAGCTGAAAATTTCATTCAAATCCATTAATTTGCGCAGAAGTTATTAAACAAAACGTTTAGCCAATCGGCCAAACACGTGACCAGCAAAGCAAAGCAAACTGTTTTCCTATACATGTGCACACATACACACATACACATTGAGCTGCGTGCATTTAGCAAGTTCTAAAACCCGCAAGTTTTAGTGTACATATTTCCAATAGATGGCGCTATGATTTGCGAATTATCAGCTGCTCAGTTGGATCGAAACTTGGATGGCGCTATTCAATCGAACCATAGATGGCGCTATTGGCTAAACGATTGAAAATGAATTGAATTTAATTTTCTGTGCGTTTATACGAAATGCTAATTATGCAGTATTTTAACGCAGATAGCACGGGGTTTAGGGTATCTCCTAGTCGGGACCCCCGACTAGAGTTTTCTTACTTGTTTATACCCTGAACCCATTGAAAATGGGAAAATCAGGGTATAATGTTTTTGTTGAAATGTATGTAACAGGGAGAAGGAGGCGTGGCAGACCCCATAAAGTATATATATTCTTGATCAGGGAGAGTAGCCGAGTCGATTTAGCCCTGTCCGTCTGTCCGTCCGTCTGTCCGTCTGTCTGTCCGTCCGTCTCAGAACCTATAAGAGCTAGAGACTTGAAATTTTTTGTGTAGGTTCCTGTATATCACGAAAAGATCGAGCTTGTTAAAAAAAATCGATAACTGTCTTAATTTTAATGTTATCGATTAAAAACGAAATCGATGCTCGGTTATATAATTATATATAATTCATCTTTATAGCTAGAGTCTTCAAATTTTGCATTTAGTGTTATGTGAGCATTACACAATTTCGGTTTTTGCTAAATTTTGGATGCCACGCCCCCTTCGCCTCAAATTTGTAAGTCCCGTATTTCAAATACTACAGACTTGTGCTTTGGCACATACATACAAATGGATGACATGATCACGCCCAACAAGTTTGATCAAAATCGTTACTCTAGAAAAAAAGTTATTAAACATTTAATTTCCCATAGCATTGCCATGCAAAGCAGCCAAAGAACAGCTGACTCAGCGACTGGCGTTTGTGCGTGTGTGTGTATGTTTGGCTTGTAATGAACGTACATATGCATGTGTATATAAAAGAAACAAAGAATGCTTGGAATAACGGCTCTTCATAGGGTTTAGGGTATACCCTTGTCGAGCGGTCTCGACTAGAGTTTTCTTACTTGTTTTTTTTTTGTTGCTGCGTGGTCAAATTTTCACTCACGGCTTTGTATGGTTCTTATGCGGATACGGTGGTTGCTTTTCTTAACTTTTGTTGCAATGTTTGTGGCACTTATTAATAATTTAATTTAAGTGACGCACTTCTTTTCTTGATTCCGCACAATTGGGTGATGGTATAATTTTACCAATCAAGTAAAGTTTAGATTAAGTTTATTTTATTCACCACGCGTATCCTACCGGCTGCGCCAATAACATATTTTATTTTTTCGAGTCGAGCGAGTACTTGTTTTATTCAATCTCTTCTTATGACTGATCTAACATTGTCTTCAATATCTTACAACGAGTGAGAGTTCAAAGCAAGCAGCGATAAAGCTCACGCATCGCCTGACTTTGCCGTTGCAAAGCTTAGGGTGGCCTGATTACACCGCTTTAAAGCTCAGCGTGGCGTGATTCTGCCGCTACCTCTTTTACGCCGTTGAGCATAAAAAGGTTATCTGAAAGAGAGACAAAAGCTTTCTCTCTGGAATAATTACATACTCTCAGCATGCTACAATTGTTGGATGCTATGAATATGTAACTATATACATATATATAAAATATGTATTTCCCAGTAATTATAAACTTCTCACATGGCGTTATGGGGTGAAATATAAAATTTGTCCAACATTTTTCCAACTTTGAAATTATTTTCCTCAGAATATGGTCAAACGTTGTTATTGACATTCGCATCTACAAGAATTCCTTGAGGATAAATTGTGCTAAAGCCAAATTATTGGACAATTAAGGGAAAAGCAATGGCCCGCAACATTACCTGTATTCGATGCACTCGAGCTAAGCCAAGGATGTTCCAGTAATTAATGGGCAATCTACCGGAGCATCGCATCAACCCAGCAATACCATTTCAAAATGCTGGACCTGATTACTGTAGTCCATTTTGGATTCAACATAAAATTCGAGATAAACGACCAAATGTCAGAAGAGAAGAGTAAAGTTCGAGTTTATTCCACCTCATGCACCACATTGTGGCGGACTCTGGGAAGCAGCAGTAAAATCAGCAAAGCACTTATTATTACAAAATGTATCGTCTGCTGCATTAACGTGTGATGAGCTGGAAACCGTAGTAATTGAGATAGAGGCAATACTAATTTCTCGGTCCATAACTCCAATGTCAACCGACTCAAATGACTTTGCGGCACTGACACCTGGTCAATTCCTGATTGGAGAACCGCTAACAAGCTCATGGTACCGAAAAAGACGGAAGATCTCTCACACAACGGTTGGATTTACTTCAACACTTAAAACATACTTTCTGGACTAAATGGTCACAGGAATATTTTCACGAGCTGCAACAAGGAACAAAATGGACGAGATCAACAGCAAACGTATCAGAGGGTTTGATGGTACTCATCAAGGAAGACAACCTACCAACGTCGACAATGGCCAATCGCTAGAATTCAACGGGTCTACACCAGTACCAGCAACCATATTCGAGTAGTCGATGTCAAAACAGCGCATGGCATATTTAAGAGTCCTATACGCAAATTGACGGCATTACTTTTCATTGATGAGCCACAACATAATCACCCATTACATGATAAACCACAAACAGATCCTTCTAGAAATCCAAAAGTAAAACAATTCAAACTACCCAGTATGCCGTCTCTCAAAACGATGTTGCACAATCATGTTACTACTTCCGTTAGTATACATGTAATCTAATGTCATAAATCGTCATTGACCCTTAGAGCCCAAGAAATTGTATATAAGAGTATCCCATATATGAAATAAATCAGTACGAATATAGCACTTGAAAATAGAGCATCGTGTCTCGTCTGTCACTAAACTCTACTCATCTTCGTTGTCCACCTGGTTCAAGTACTAGATGCGACGCCCGTAGTCCTTGGTTCTGTACTAGAGGCTTACAATCAAACAATAAAGAAATACAATAAACAAATACAGATTTGACACGGGCTTACTGCAGCTATTGCAAGGGCGATGTAGCCGCAAAATTAAGCGATCTGGGAGCACATGTTGCAACTAATAAACAAGTTAATTGTATAAGCGGCTTTTCGCAGACTAACATAATACAATTCGTGCAATTGCCAACAAAAACATTAGATCACGAAGCTGCGCTTTGTCTTTTCGTGGCAAAACATACTGAATTTCTTGCCAGAGTCTCTGGAATATCTAGTTTATTCAACATTGTCAATTGAATACAAAACAAGTAAGAAAACTCTAGTCGAGACCGCTCGACTAGGGTATACCCTGAACCCTGCGAAGAACCAAGGATTCTTCGTTTCTTTTATATTCATATGTATATGTATGTTCATTACAAGCCAAACATGCACACACACGCACAGGCGCACACACATACAGATCCTGCTATAGCTTAGATTTCTTAGAGCAAAGAGAAAGAACTGTTTTTGGACCGATTCAATACGATCCCGGTACACTTTCTGCTGTGGAGACCATATAATTGAACAGTATTCCAAAAGAGGTCGTACCAACGAAACATAAAGCAGTTTAGTTACGAAAGGATCATTGAACTCTTTTGCCCAACGTTTAATGAAGCCAAGAACACTTTTGGGTTCATTTACAATGGTTGAGATATGAGTATTGAAGCGAAGTTTTGAATCGAAAAGTACACCAAGATCTTTGGCAGAAAAATATGTTGCAAGGAATCGCTATTAATTGAATAATTCAGTCACCGTCTAACACTCATCGCGAGCAGACGTCAGTTGCTAACCAATCGTGCTGTTATCAGTTCTCTTCTCTCCTCACACTCTTTCTATTAAAAAAAAAAAACATGGGTGGCCCGGGGCCCCCAAACCTAGGACATTAAAAAAACGTAAACCACCTTCAAAAACTTTAAATGACTTTCCCGAACTGCCACCTAACAACATTGCTAACCCAAAATATATAATAATCTCCGCCAAAGACAGTTATAAAACAATCTCAGAATATTCTTGCTTCGCTGTACACAAGGCGCTTAAGCACATTAATAAGAATATTAACTCAATAACAAATTTAAAAGACGGAAATCTACTAATGCTGGTTCAATCAATCGACGACGCCAACAAATTCATCAACGCAGAAGAACTCCCAGGTATATGCAAAATAGAATGCCAACTCCACCAATCACTTAATTCGGTTAAAGGGACTATTTATGCACCCTACCTTATTAACGTACCCGAAAACGAAATTCTTGAAGAGCTCGTCTCCCAAAAAGTTACCGCAATCTACAAATTCACCAAGCAAGTTGAGGGTGTAGCAAAACCGTCGGGTGTTATGCTTCTTACTTTCGATCTCTATAACCTTCCATCGAAAATCGACATATGTATGCTGGCACACTGTAAAGGTATCCGAATTTGTTCCGAATCCCATGCGGTGCAAATCTTGCCAAATCGGCCATACCCAAAAATACTGCAAGAACGAACCAAGGTGTAGTAACTGTGGACTCACCCCGCACTCTGGTACCTGCTCTCCAAAATGCGTGAATTGCTCACAGAACCATGCTGCCTCAGACAAAAAATGTAGTGCATTCTTACAGCAAAAAGAAATACTGAAAATAAAAACCACGAAGAAGTGTACAATGAGAGAGGCAAAGCTTCATTACAAAGCTGCCTTGCCTAAACAATCCAAGCCCGACAGCTACGCCGCAGTCACAGCAAACATAGAAAACGAAAATAGCACAGCACAAAAAGCAAAGTACAACATAAACCGTTACACTGATAAGAGCAATATTGGTGGCTCTGACGATCGCCTCTCGTCGCCCGACGCGCTTTCACATAATAACTCTCAATCTCCTTCTACTCTCTCCTCATCACTTCCCTCTTCATCCCAACTGTCCCCTTCTCTATCTCAATTCTTAGAAAAAACACTCCAATAACCGAACAAAACCAAAATCACCTACTCACTCACACTAAACACAAAACAACACCACCGATTGTGGCTCAATTGAGTCATTATCTGATTCAACACCAAATAACACCATCGATCTTGACCCAACTGAGTCAATGTTCGACTGATACAATAATAATAATAAATAAATACAAAATAAAAAAAATACTATGTTCCCTGAAGACATACATATATCAATTATTACTTCATTTATCTATGACCATTAAAGTTATTCAATGGAACCTAAAAGGATATATAAATAATTTTGATGAATTAACGATTCTAATAAATAATATAAATCCAGATATAATATGTCTTCAAGAAACTAACTTACCTTTTAACTCAAAAAACATAATCTGCAACAAACAACACATAGGTTACTTCACTAACCTACCACAAAACCTTAATGCCAAACAAGGAATAGGAATTCTTGTTAAAAGGCACCTACCGCACTCTCTGCTCCCTTCTCTGACCAGCTCAAGTATACTTCACTTGGCCATTCAATTAAAACTTAACAAAAAATTTACTAATCTTAACAGCTATATCCCCCCCCTATATACCCATACCTCATTCACACAAAATGCAGACACTCAACTGCAAGTCTCCCAATTGACCAAATCAATTCGGATGGCGGCAAATAAGGCGACTCCACAGCCCAAACCCTATACATTTAAAAGAAAGATAATTGAGTATGTTCATGCTCCTGGTAGGCTTAGTCTATCTGCTAATCAACTCGAATACGATTTCACAGAGTTAGAACTAGAAACTGCCCTAACAAAGGCTAAAGGCAAAACACCAGGTCACGACAGAATCTCGTATCCGATGCTTAAACAACTGCCCGCCACAGGCAAAGCAGAGCTTTTAAACCTATACAACAATATATTTTCTGTTGGTCAGTACACCCACGAGCGGAAAT
Source organism: Drosophila paranaensis (assembly GCA_035047545.1). NCBI lineage: Eukaryota > Metazoa > Arthropoda > Insecta > Diptera > Drosophilidae > Drosophila > Drosophila paranaensis. The sequence goes on along the minus strand of JAWNPL010000186.1, from coordinate 226,017 downwards.
CTGCCATCATAGTACCTATCCCAAAACCAAACAAACCATCTGATGAAGTTGCTAGCTACCGACCCATCTCATTACTTCCATGTATCGCCAAAACATTCGAAAAAATGATCGCCCGTAGACTCTTATGGTACGCTACCAAAAATAAACTGATCAGCTCGAACCAAGTAGGCTTCAAACCCAAACACAGTACGATGGACTCTCTGCTGCACTTGCAGCACTTCGTGTCAAACGCCCTTTCCTCAAGAAATCATGTCAAGGCATTTGATGGCGTGGGAGCCCATACTATTCTTCAGCAACTCGAACAATGGGGGGTGGGTACAAAAGTCTTCAATATAGTGAAGGCTTTTATGTCCCGCCGCTCATTTCGAGTCAGGATCAACAACGTACTTTCAAACTATCACAATTTATATACTGGCATTCCCCAAGGATCGCCATTATCGGTTATTCTATTCATTATAGCATTTGAAGAAATCAACAAAATTGTATCTAATCATAAACAAATTCAATCAATCATGTACGCAGATGATGCCATAATCTTGAGTAAAATCAAGGACTTAACAAAACTTAACAATATTTTAAAAGATATACTTAAGGAAATATACAACTGGGGTCTGGGCTCTGGTGCAACCCTATCTCCCAGTAAATGTAAAATTTTGCACATTTGTAAAAAAAAAGATGTACATACTATAGTTTAAGCTTTAATAACTTTACTATAGAATGCGTCCAGGCTCTTAAGATATTAGGCCTATATTTCGACAAGAGAATGACATTTAAAAATCACTGTCTGTATCTTAGGTTATCTCTGAGATACAGACAGTGATTTTTAAATGTCGAAAAAAAACTAAACATTATAAAATATCTTAGCTCCAAACATTCCTTAATAAATACAAATAGTCTTATAAATGTCGCCAGGAGCTCTTATACTGGCAAAAATAGATTACGCGTTGCCAATATTCGGCTGGTGCGCAAAGTCACATATCCGCATGTTTGAAACCAGCCTACCACACAGAGGTTCGTCGCAGTATCAACGCCTTCCCAACATCTCCAATAAAATGCGTCCTAGCAGAAGCGGGTTTGTCCACAATAGAAGGACAGAGTTGCAGAAACAACAGCCCTGCTTATCCCGAAAATGTTCTGCTCACCCAACCAGCTCCTTCAAACTGTGGTACGGAAGGCTATAAAACAACGGAGAACTTACCGATACCTCTCCACAATACGCCGATGCGCCGCTCTCTCAAAGAATGGAATATCGTAACTCCAACAACACCGAAAATCCCCAGCGCCCCTTCATGGCTTCTTAGACAATCCTCTATTAACTGCGCGCTACAGGAATTTAAAAAAAATCACACAAACGGGGAAACTTTCCGACAACTATTTTATAATGAAACAGCCAAGAAATTTTATGATAATCGAACGTGGATATGCACTGACGCAACAAAATCAGCTGAACTCACTGCATTCGCATGCGTTGACATCAATGGTAAAATTCTATCAGCAGGAACACTACCAGAATACTACTCTGTATTTTCAGCCGAAGCCGAAGCTATTCTGAAAGCCATCGTTTACGCACAAGGCAGAACTGGAAAGTTTACTACATGTACCGATAGCCTATCGACTGTAGAATCTGTCAAAAATCTATTTAACACAAACCCAACAATCGTGCAGATACGGGAAAGTTTAATAAAAAACCCCTCTAAAACTTAACATATTTTGGGTTCCCAGCCACAGGAGCATTAGGGGAAATGAGTTGGCTGACAATGCAGCAAAAGCAATGTCTAAGTGTCCCACAATCATGATACTCCTTCAGCGGAAAAAGATCTGCGAAAAGTTATTCTCAAACAGCTCCACTCGCAAAAAATCGAAATCTGGGCTAACTTTCATCACAGATACAGGAACTTCAACCCAAACTTGGAGAAAGTCAAGTTCCCTATCAACATATCCCGAACGAAAAACACTATTTTCACCCGCCTCCGGATAGGACACAGCAGTGTCCCACAGCCATGTATTGTCAGGAGACCCAAAACCGAACTGCCACTTATGTGGTCTAGAGCTCTCTACCGCACACCTGCTGGACACCTGCAAAAAATTAGTTAGCATCAGAAAAGCTCATTTTCCAAATATACTACCCTCATCCATCTTACCCTACGTCACAACAATAAATATAAATAAAAATAAAAAGATATTTACAAGATTTTAATTTAACAAATAAGATATAATCCTACATAGAGCAGAAGGCCTGGTCGCTAGCGCTCTTATTATATACTTAGCTTTAATATTCTTGTGTATTATAGCCAACTTATTGGCCAAGCACCAAATTTGGAAGGAATTAAGATCATCTTGTACGCATTGATTATTGATTGTGTTAGAATAAGAAAGGCAAAGTTTTACGTCATCATCATACATGAAGATCTTTGAATAAGAAATACAATTGGGAAGGTCGTTGATAAATAATGTAAAAAGTAAAGTTCCTTGATGACTATCCTGAGGTACTCCCGAAAGAACGAAGATTTGTTTAAAAAAAAAAAGATGTTCCCAACACAACTCTTTGGGCTCTATCCCTTAAATAGGATGACATCCAAGATAAAGGTTTATGAGAAAACTCTATGAAATCAAGCTTATGAAGTAATACTTCATGGTGAACAGAATCCAATGCTTTGCTGAAATCTGTATATCTAACATCATAACATCCTACTTTCATTTACTAGGGAAATAAATTTTAGTAGATTAGTCGAGGTTGATCGATTAAGAACAAAACCATGTTGGAATGGCGAAATAATTGATTTACAAAAATGTTGTAAGTTTAAAGCTATTATTTTTATACCCTGAACCAATTGAAAATGGGAAATCAGGGTATAATGTTTTTGTTGAAATGTATGTAACAGGGAAAAGGAGGAGACCCCATAAAATATATATTCTGGATCAGGGTGACAAGCCGAGTTGACATAGCCATTTCCTTCTGTCCGTCTGTCTGAACGCTTCAATCTCAGAACCTATAAGAGCTAGAGCCTTGAAATTTTTTATGTAGGGTCCTGTATAGCACGAAAAGATCGAGTTTGTTTCAGAAATTCGATAACTGTTATCGTGTTATTGTTATCGATTAAAAACGAAAATCTAAATTAAGCTAAAAAATTCTATCTAATTCATCTTTCTAGCTAGAGTCTTTAAATTTTGCATTTAGTGTTATTTGGGACTTACGCAATTTCGGTTTTTGTTAAATTTTGGATGCCACGCCCCCTTCGCCTCAAATTTGTAACTCCCGTATATCAAATACTAGAGGTTTGTGCTTTGGAAAATACACACATATGACCGACATCCTCAAGCCCAACAAGTTTGATCAAAATCGTTGGTCTAGGAAAAAAGTTATTAAACATTTAATTTCCCGTAACATTGCCATGCAAAGCAGCCAAAGAACAGCTGACGCAGCGACAGGCGTTTGTGTGTGTGCGCGCCTGTGCGTGTGTGTGTATGTTTAACTTGTAATGAATATACATATACATATGAATATAAAAGAAACGAAGAATCCTTGGTTCTTCGCAGGGTTCCAGGGTATACCCTAGTCGAGGCAGTCTCGACTGGAGTTTTCTTACTTGTTTTGTATTCAATTGACAATGTTGAATAAACTAGATATTCCAGAGACTCTGGCAAGAAATTCAGTATGTTTTGCCACGAAAAGACAAAGCGCAGCTTCGTGATCTAATGTTTTTGTTGGCAATTGCACGAATTGTATTATGTTAGTCTGCGAAAAGCCGCTTATACAATTAACTTGTTTATTAGTTGCAACATGTGCTCCCAGATCGCTTAATTTTGCGGCTACATCGCCCTTACAATAGCTGCAGTAAGCCCGTGTCAAATCTGTATTTGTTTATTGTATTTCTTTATTGTTTGATTGTAAGCCTCTAGTACAGAACCAAGGACTACGGGCGTCGCATCTAGTACTTGAACCAGGTGGACAACGAAGATGAGTAGAGTTTAGTGACAGACGAGACACGATGCTCTATTTTCAAGTACTATATTCGTACTGATTTATTTCATATATGGGATACTCTTATATACAATTTCTTGGGCTCTAAGGGTCAATGACGATTTATGACATTAGATTACCATGTATAATAACGGAAGTAGTAACATGATTGTGCAACATCGTTTTGAGAGACGGCATACTGGGTAGTTTGAATTGTTTTACTTTTGGATTTCTAGAAGGATCTGTTTGTGGTTTATCATGTAATGGGTGATTATGTTGTGGCTCATCAATGAAAAGTAGTACAATCAATTTGCGTATAGGACTCTTAAATATGTCATGCGCTGTTTTGACATCGACTACTCGAATATGGTTGCTGGTACTGGTGTAGGCCCGTTGAATTCTAGCGATTGGCCGTTGTCGACGTTGGTAGGTTGTCTTCCTTGATGAGTACCATCAAACCCTCTGATTCGTTTGCTGTTGATCTCGTCAATTTTGTTCCTTGTTGCAGCTCGTGAAAATATTCCTGTGACCATTTAGTCCAGAAAAGTATGTTTTAAGTGTTGATAAATCCAACCGTTGTGTGAGAGATCTTCCGTCTTTTTCGGTACCATGAGCTTGTTAGCGGTTCTCCAATCAGGAATTGACCAGGTGTCAGTGCCGCAAGTCATTTGAGTCGGTTGACATTGGAGTTATGGGCCGAGAAATTAGTATTGCCTCTATCTCAATTACTACGGTTTCCAGCTCATCACACGTTAATGCAGCAGACGATACATTTTGTAATAATAAGTGCTTTGCTGATTTTACTGCTGCTTCCCAGAGTCCGCCACAATGTGGTGCATGAGGTGGAATAAACTCGAACTTTACTCTTCTCTTCTGACATTTGGTTAATATACTGCCTTGTCATTGTAGGTAGTACCTTCCTATTCTTGCAATTTGTTTTTGGCTCCTACAAAATTTGTGGCATTGTTGCAATGTAAGGTGTGACAATTTCCTCGACATTTCATGAATCTCATTAAAGCTGCGATGAATTTATCAGTGATATTTCGGTTTTTGTTAAATTTTGGGTGCCATGCCCCCTTCGCCTCAAATTTGTAACTCCCGTATATCAAATACTAGAGACTTGTGCTTTGGCTGCATACACACATATGGATGACATGATCACGCCCAAGTTTGATCAAAATCGTTACTCTAGAAAAAAAGTTATTAAACATTTAATTTCCCATAGCATTGTCATGCAAAAAGCAGCCAAAGAACAGCAGACGCACCGACGTGCGCTTGTGTGTATGTTTTGCTTGTAATGAACGTACATATGCGTGTGTATATAAAAGAAACAAAGAATGCTTGGAATAGTGGTTCTTCGCAGGGTTCAGGGTATACCCTAGTCGAGCGGTCTCGACTAGAGTTTTCTTACTTGTTTAAAGTAATTTTGTTTCGTAATATTTGGAATACCTTTAGAAAATATAATTTGTCTTTTAAATGTGTTAATTGGTTTCTCTGTAATGCAAATTAAATTACTATTGTCTTCGTCAGTGCTATGTTGTGTTTCTTCTCCGAAATAGGTCTGTTCTATTTTTTACTCGCGATAGAGCGTCAGCTATGTGGTTTTCCTTTCCTTTTATGTATTTTATATCAAAATAATTATTTTTGATTGGATTGTTGAAGTATTGATTAGTTTCAGGATTTGGTTGAGCTACAAAATGATTTTGGTTTGTGATCGGAATATCGTTGATTAATTTATACTTTTCATTGTATAAATTAACAGTTTGGGACTTATGTTCTATAAGAGAGAGTTCTCAGTTTGAAAGTTTCAGACGTGTTTTTTTATTCTCCGTGGCTTTTATTTTTGTTTTGTGATTTTTTTTTTAAATATTAAATTTCGTTCACTGTTGATTTTGGTTTTTGTACCATTAGTCACTGTTGTGCATTTGTGCAAGGAGTAATCCGCGGTGTTTTTTATTTATTTTATCTTATTTTTGTGAAGTGCTTAGAATTTGGATCTGTGCAGCATCGGTAATTTTTTGATTTTACTTGCATTCTGCATTCTTCTTTTGCTTTATCGCTTGCTCTCAGTTTTTTTTTGGTGTGTGCAATCAGCTGTTTTTGTTGTTGTGAGTATATTCTCTCAACGCTTTAACCCTCTCTTTGCTTTGCGCTTGTTTCATTGCCTTTATCTAAACTCCCGTTTTGTTTGTGAGTCGCTCTCTAAACACATTAATACTCTCTTTAGCTTGCGCTCTTTTTTTTTCCTAGTGTTTCTCATCTTTTGTTTTAGTTTCTTGAATCCCAATTGCCAATATGACCTGTTTTTTTTTTTTTTTTCCATATACATCATTAATTGCTGGTTGTGTGAGAATATGATGCAGTAAATGTGCTGGCCTTACAGGGCGGGATTATGATAAGGTCATGTCCACTGCTAAAATTGGTTGTGGCGGCTTACGGTGGTCTTGTCCTAGTTGTTTGGAAAAACAAATAAATTTTTCAAAAATGTTTAATTCGGTGCGGGTTCAATTTTTAAAACTTAATAAAATATTTAAACAGTTATCTAGTGAACTAGATGCTGGTGATAAATTATTAAATCAATATGATTTTGAATCTCCTCAAGCTGAGACGTTGACGGCCTCTCAGTTGGTACCACCTTCAATACCTTTGTCTCCAAATTTATTAGCGCCTTCTACACCTTGTTCAGACTCTCTTGCGATTCCACCCTCTTGGTAGTGCGTCAGGGACACAAGTAGTGGATATCTCAAAGTCTTTACTTATTCAAGTTTCCCGTTGGCCCCATCAGTTGCTCATACTACCAACAACTTTCTGGCCATTTCTCCCACACTTACTATACATACTTTATCTGTCGTCTCTCCCCGAAAGCAAGTTTTCTTATCAAGGCTTTCATCTGACACGACATGAGAAGCTGTTTTCCGCTTTTATTTCTAGTAAATCAAGTGCAAAAGTCTCTCTATATCAAAGTTCAATTTTGCAACTCCTCGTGAAATTGCTTCTTTTAAAATCAACGTTTCATCTGAATTCTTCACAACTGATTTGTGACGCCAAGTTTTGGCCTCCTCACGTAGTTGTGCATGAATTTAAGCATACGAGTCGAACTAAGCTGTCTCCGGTTTTGCTAAACCCTTCCTCGGTACAATCTTCATCCAATATTGTGCCAAAAAACTAAACACAATTCCAACCTTCTTCACAGATTTCCTTAATATATCAAAACGTTCGTGGTCTGAATTCTAAGCTCAAAAGGCTCTTTTTGAGTAGTTTCAGTGTTCGTTTTTACATTCTTGCCCTGACTGAAACGTGGTTAAGCCCGAATGTTTATAATAGTGAGATTCTCTCGAACGATTTCACTATTTACAGACATGATCGACGGACTCGTAGAGGAGGAGGTGTCTTATTGGGCGTTAAATCTAATATCGTTTCTGAATCTTTTATTTTTTCAGCATCTCATGACATCGGAATAGTTGCTGTTAAACTTTCTCTTAAATCTTGCTCCCTCTTTATTACTTGTTCATATATTCCCCCCACTTCAGATTTTTCAAGTTTATGCGCAACATATGACTTGCATTAAAGAAATTTATGGACACGTGAAGGATAACGATTTCTTTCTGGTGTTAGGCGACTTTAATATGCCGAACACTTCTTGGATCTCTAATCCTAGTTCAAGTTCACTTATTCCTACAATTGATCATTTTTTTTTTTTTTTTTTTCTTTGATGAATTACTTTCTATTTCTATTTCTCAGATGAATTCAATCTCAAGGCATCTGAATCGATGGCTTGATCTGGTTTTTATTAATCGATGACTCTTGAATTAATGTTTCCAGATCATCCCCTTTTTGTTTACCTGGGGATATTTATCATCCTACATTGGAGGTATCTCTGACCCTAAGTTCACCTCCAATTTCTGAACCTACTCCATCTAAACGACGTTGTTACGTTAAGTGCAACTTTGCTTTGCTTAACCAACTTATTAGTGCAACAGATTGGTCTACGTTATATGTTTCTGTTGATGTTAATTGTGCATCAATTATTTTCTATAACATTTTAAACTGTCTTATTGATGAGTGTGTTCCTATGTGTCTCCCTGTGCCTTTTTCTAATAAACCTCCATGGTTTACTCAGTCGCTTTCTAATTTAAGAAACATTAAGTCTAACTGTTTTAAAAATTTTAAAAAGTGTGGCTTCTATTATAATAACTGGTCTAAATATTCCATAGCCATGTCGAATTTTAACATTTTAAATTCCCGTTGCTATGAGAATTACCTTGAAACGTAAGTCTTCTAGTTTACCTTCCACATTTTTTTATGAGTCTTTGAATTCTTGCAATGATCAGGATTCCTCAGATCTTTTTGCTGATTTTTTTCAGTCAACTTACTCATCTGTAGACCCCTATAATACTTCTTACCCATATTAACTAACGCTATCAATCATAAATGCTTACAAGATGATCTTAATTCCTTCCAACTTTGGTGCTTGGCCAATAGGTTGCGTTTAAACTGTTCTAAATGTATGACAATGACCTTCTGTCGTACTACTCCATACATTGCTAATTATTCAATTAATAGCGATTCTTTGCAACGCATTTTTCTGTCAAAGATCTAGGTGTACTCTTCGATTCAAAACTTTGCTTCAATACTCATATCTCAACCATTATAAATGAAGCCAAAAGTGTTCTTGGCTTCATTAAACTTTGGGCGAAAAAGTTCAATGATCCTTTTGTAACCAAACTCCTTTATGTTTCATTGGTACGACCAATTTAAGATTACTGTTCAATTATCTGGTCTCCACAGCATAAAGTGTACCAGGATCGTATTGAATCGGTCCAAAAACAGTTTCTTCTCTTTGCTCTAAGAAATCTAAACTGGGATCCGAATCTCCGTCTACCGTCTTATCATAGTCGTCTCCTTAACTCATTGATCTTCCTTCATTAAAAAAACCGTAGAACAATCCTTGAGATTGCTTTTCTACATAATTAAATTGAATATTGATTCGTCCTTCTTATTAATGAAACTTCATTTTTCGGTTCCTTCAAGAACAACTAGACACTTTCGCCCTTTGCATTTACCTCTGCTCACATCGGATTACTCGTTGCACAGTGCTTTTCATGTATTATGCGCGAATTATAATAAATTTTATCACGTTTTTATACCCTGAACCCGTTGAAAATGGGAAATCAGGGTATAATGTTTTTGTTGAAATGTATGTAACAGGGAGGAGGCGTGGCAGACCCCATAGAAGAGATATATTCTTGATCAGGATGACAAGCCGAGTTGATATAGCCATGTCTGTCCGTCTGTCCGTCTTTCCGTCTGTCCGTCTGTCCGTATGTATGAACGCGTCGTTCTCAGAACTTACAATAGCTAGAGACTTGAAATTTTTATGTAGGTTCCTGTATAAGGCGCGTATATCGAGTTTGTTTCAGAAATTCGATAACTATTATCGTTTTGTTGTTATCGATTAAAAATGAAAATCTAAATTAAGCTATAAAATAATATCTAATTCATCTTTCTAGCTGGAGTCTTCAAATTTTGCACTTAGTGTTATGTAAGCCTTACACAATTTCGGTTTTTGTTAAATTTTGGATGCCACGCCCCCTTCGCCTCAAATTTGTAACTCCCGTATATCAAATACTAGAGACTTGTGCTTTGACACATACATACATATGGATGACATGATCACGCCCCACGTTTGATCAAAATTGTTGCTCTAAAAAAAAGTTATTAAACATTAAATTTCCCATAGCATTACCATGCAAATAGCAGCCAAAGAACAGCTGACGCACCGACTTGCGCTTGTGTGTGCTTGCGCCTGTGTATGTGTGTGTGTATGTGAGCTTGTAATGAACATATATATACTTATGTATATTAAAGAAACGGGGATTGCTTGGAATTGCGGTTCTTCGCAGGGTTCAGGGTATACCCTAGTCGAGCGGTCTCGACTAGAGTTTTCTAACTTGTTTGTGATAGTTAAAGGTCCATTGCTGGTTTGAATAAAACAATCGGTATCATGAATTGGTAAATTAAAATCATTGGATGTCATCATAATGAAGGTAGATCCTGTATCTACAAATTGTTCCAAACTGATCCACACCATGACTGATCCGCCGCCGAAGTTCCGCTTTGAAAAATAAGAGGATCTTTCCTCAAATCACGCCGGTAATGACGATATCCATCTGGTTTGTCCAAATTAAACTTTTTCTCATAAAAAAAAATTACCTTTTAAAATAAAAAACAATAGTACAAATGCATGGCAGCGATGTAACATTTTTCTTACGGAGTCCCAATTTGTATCTAAGTTCCTAAGCGCGAAATCGATCCTGGCAGCCTTGTATCTTAAAGTCAAATGAGGTCCCGTCTAGAGCACACCTCGGACAATATGGTCAGACTTATTTAAAGTGCACCAACCAGTTATAGCCAATACTTTATTCCCAGAAATCGAGGCAAGCTGGGCACATGATGTGGTCGAATTGCTTGCGTTTTTAAAAATGCGGCGCTTATCGCGGTCATCTAAGATTGGATTACGACCAGTGCTTCGTTTTTGACCGTATCCATCCGGGTTTTTCAAAAAATTGGCAATAGCAGTGTGACTACGACCAATTTCTCGGGAAATTTGGCTAACAGTCCAGCCAGCCTTAGCTAATGCTAGAATGGAGCTCTTTTCTTTCTCCTGCAGCTGGCATGAACGCCCTATTTTATAAAAATTTGTTAACTTGAATATTATTGACACAATTTATCAAGAAATAACACGATCCAATCACTTTAACTTCACTTTTACTCAATGTGTCTTATAATTTTGATACGCTTACAAACACTCAAAATGCTTGCACTTTGAGGAAAAAGTAACGGTGCATTTCAACGCATAGCTCAAAATAGCAAACAACGGTTCTTCATCGATGTCTATGCTTTGCTCTTTCATTCCTTATACTTGGTTTTCTTGAATTTTGAGTAACAAATTTTTTACAAGCAAAAAAACTCAGAATTTATATGTGTCTTATCATTATGATAAGCACTGTATTAAACATTTTAAATTTTTGCCTTTATAAGTGATAATTATGTATTTTTGGTTTCCGAGGGCTGGTAGCTGAAAATTTTCGGCTTTCTCAATTTCTATTTCATTTGATTGCTCTGTTTCATGTTCGGTTGTGGCTGTTTGTGTGTATGTGTCGTCTGAGGTTTGTGGGTAACATTGTTCTTGGTAATATTGAGGATAGTATTCGGGATAATAAGCTAATTGATTATAATATTCTTGCTGCATATAATCGTGATAATTTATTTCTTCTTGGTTTCTGGTTTCTTCATCTATGCTCATTTTACTTTGTCCACTTTCTGCAGGTCTAACACGCTTTGTTGGTTGATTGGCTACGCCAGGACTATTGAAAGGGGATTGTTGTGGGGTTACTTGTGCATGTTGTCCGAAACGATTATTGTCAAATTGGTTCTGTCTAAAAATTGGTCTGAATGTATTGTATAATGGCCTGACTGGATTTGGTATTGGTAGTATTGGTCGAGGTGAATATTGATTAGGTGGAACAATGTTATTTTTAGTATAATTAGGTGTTGGAGGAAGATATGGTTGTTGAAAATAAGGACGATATGGGACATAGGGATGGTTTGGTTGAAGAAATGTGGGAAATTTTTGAATATTGGGATTTGGGGGTGACGGCTTAAAATTTTTATCTTGTTTTATTTTGTTTTGGTTTGAATTTAGACAAGGTTCTTCATAAAGGTTTTTTTCCAGTAATAAGTTTATTAAAGATCTCAAATCGGGAATTTCGCAATTTATAATTCGAATGCAAATATTTGTAGGTAATTTTTGAATTAGGTCGTCAATACTAGTTTTAATTAACCGTGCATACAATGTTTTTTCGTCTAAATTATTTTCTAATTCTAGCTTACTCATCAATGTCTATCTACGGTGTTCTGCTTCCTCCAGAAAAGCTCGCAAGTTGCCTTTAAACGGGGTGCTCCTGAACTCCTCCAATAGGACGTAGTTGTTTGTTTGTGTTTTAAAGTTCAAAATCAGTTTTTTGTGAAGTTCAGCCCATGTTGTCAGGTTGTTCATGGCAAGTGATAGCATGACTTCGGTGCTGATGCAGCTTTCGACCAGTCCGAAGAGTATCGACCTTTGCCTAGCATCATTGGTGGTGTAAAGTGCTAGTATGTAGTCGATTCGATTTATGAACGTATATAGAGCGTTCTTGTTTCGGGTGAATTTTTCCAAATTTTTCAGTTGATTGATCACTTGTGTCATACTCGCATAATACTCGTTGTTGCATCTCCTTCAATTTTGTTTTATTCTTGGTTGGTTGGGTTATTATACTATTTCACGTAGTGATATAGTATATTGGTTTTGTGCAATGTCCGTCATGCTGTCCGTCCGTCTGCCCGTCTGTCCTTCATAATACGACGCGGCCTTCCTGACAAATGACACGTCCTCGTGTAAGGTCTTAAGGTCAACCTCATCAGTTTGAATTTAATTTTTATCAAAGCATAATTAAATTCATTCAATTTCCATAACATACTTTAAATTTAATAAATCATAACATTCGTGTAATTCCTTTCGCACATAACTAATTTTTCATTTTTGTAGTTCCTTTAACATAATTTTTCTGTTATTAATCTATTAACTATAGAAAGTTCAAAATAAAGTTTTTACATAATTCCATTCACACAACTATTTCTATTTCCATTTCCATTATACGGACCCCCGCTATAACAAGTCACTTCTGTTATAGTGCGGTCTCTTTATTTATTTTATTTAATTTTTAAACATTAGATGCATTTTCCTTCGTACTGTCTTCAGTTTCACATAACTTTTTAGTCATTTGTTTATTTGGCAATGCTCTTAATTCGTGCGAGTATTTATAAGTTCGCTTACTACTTATGTACCGGTCCCCAATTATTTCAAATAGACCTTATAATTTGGATCTAGTTTAGTTTGGTGACGTTCTTCGTTTTTAAGCAATACATGAACACCTACGTTATGTTTAATAATTATTGCTCTATTTTTATCCTGTAATTTATCATATATGGCACAAGGGAGGTTAACATCTTCACTGATCACCAACCCCTTACCTTCTCTGTCTCGGACAGAAATACTAACGCCAAGATCAAAAGATGGAATTCCTTTATTGACGAACACAATGCGAAGGTGTTCTACAAACCAGGGAAGGAAAATTTAGTTGCGGATGCCCTATCAAGGCAAAACGTGAATGCCTTAGAAAATGAACCCCAATCAGACGCTGCTACTGTACATAGCGAACTTTCACTGACCTACACGGTCGAGACAACCGAAAAACCACTTAACTGCTTCAAAAACCAAATTGTTTTAGAAGAAGCACGGTTCGAATAGAAACAAGACCTTATACTTTTTGGTAAAAAGATCCGTCACATTATTCACTTCACAGATAAGAATAGTCTTTTCAAAACACTGAAACCACTCATTGTCGAGGACGCTGTAAATGCAATACATTGTGATTTGCCGACTTTAGCCAGTGTTCAACACGACTTGGTATTAAATTACCCTGCTTTAAAATTCTGGCACTGTAAGAACATGGTGGAAGACATTACTAACAAAAATGACCAGTTAGAAATAATCGCAGTCGAACACAACAGAGCCCACAGGGCAGCACAAGAAAATGTAAAACAAATTCTCCGTGAATATTACTTACCGAACATGTCTAAAATGGCAAATGAGGCCGTCATAAACTGCAAAGCATGCACCAGGGCAAAATATGACAGGCTCCCAAAAAAAAGAGGAAATGGGGGTGACCCCAATACCGTCATATGCTGGCGAAATGCTACATGTAGACATATACTCCACAGACAAAAAACTTTTCCTTACCTGTGTCGACAAATTTTCAAAATTTGCGTGGTACAACCACTGTCGTCCCGCACAATAGTGGACATAAAAATACCCATTATCTAACTGATACATTTTTCCCAGAAGTGAAAATAATATATTGTGACACGAAGCTTTCTTTAACTCGGAAACTATCACATCACTTCTTAAAAATGGCTATAACATAGATGTCGTCAATGCACCCCTACTTCACAGCAGCTCGAATGGGCAAGTGGAACGTTTTTAGAATGGACAAGATGTCCTCCGACACGACAGAACAAACATTCAGTCAGAAACCAAAAGCCTATAGAGGTTATATACGCAGCACCTAGCGAATTTAGGCAAGCCATCAAAGACAGAATCACCAAAGCGCAGCAAGACAATCTTGCAAGGTGTAACCCGGATAGACAGAACAGAATCTTTGAGGTAGGCGAAAAAGTTCTCGTAAAAATATCAGAAGGCTAGGCAACAAGTTGACCCCATTATTCACGGAAGGAGTAATAGAAGCAGATTTGGATACCTTAGTTCTCATTAAGGGGAGGGTGGTCCACAAAGACAACCTCAAGTAAGAATTATTCACACCTTTCAACATAAGCTAAAAATAGAAATAAAATGCACTACAATTTTCACCTCCCGTTTTTCTTTCCGCTCCTCTTACAGGATTAGCCTTGCGATCCTCTTATTATTAGGAACAGCACATAGTCGGATCATCGACTACTCCCATTCTAGCTACAAACCAATAGAAGATGGGAAGGTGTTGGTATGGAGACAACTAGATTTTCTCAGGCACTCCTGTAACTTACCCGAGTTTACGAATATTGCAGATGAGACAGCAAAATTGGCAGAATTGTTTCCCCAATCGCATATGCGAAAACTTTTAGACATAGACATAGACATAGAACATAAAAAATTTGTTGCCCGTAATAAAAATACACCACAGAATGGCGAGAAGCTCAAAGTAATAGCTGGCACTCCAGATGCGTCTGATTTCGAAAAAATTAAACGGTCCGAAGCACAACTGGCTAATGCAAATAACAGGCAGATAGAGAAAAACACAGAAACTCATATACAGAGACGGTAAACGAAATAATTAAGACTAAAAAGAAGGAATTTGTCGATACCCCGCATTTATATGAGACATTGTTAGCACGAAACAGAAAGTTAATAACCCAAACCCAAAATTTTATACTTACAATAACACTGGCCAAGTCCAATATTATAAATCCTACCATTTTCTATCATAACAATTAAAAGGCAATTTTAGATGAACATCCTTTAGAAATACCCATAGTCAGCCTAATCGAAGCAGCAAAAATTAAAATCCTTCAGTCCGAAAATGTTGTCCACATACGAATAGCATACCCTAGAATCAAGTCCATCTGCAAGATCACAATATTCCCTGTCTCACATCAACACGTCGCAATACAACTAGAAGATGATACCATTGCCGAATGCAACGATATTAGCAGTCTACGAATGCGTCACAACCACCTACGCTGCGATCTGCAAACTAGCCACACAAGATACTTGCGCCTGTGCACTCCACGCCGGTAGCGCAGCGTTTTGCCTCACACAGCCAAGCCATTTGAAGCCCATCATACAAGTGGATGACGGCATCATTATTATCAACGAGAGCTCAGAGAAAGTTATTACAGACGAAGGCCCAGAAATCGCAACAAAAGGGACACATCTCGTAATTTTCCAGCTCTCTGCAGTCGTCAATGGCACTAAATATTTCAACCGACGCGAGATAGTGAATAAAACGCCAAGCATTGCTGGGTTACCTATTCTAAACATCATCAGCCATGACCCAATATTAAGCATGCCACAACTCCACAGGATGAATAACAAGAACTTACAAACCATCCAGAACTTTAAGGAAGAATTGGAGTTGACCGGTACATATGCTAACTGGCTAACCATTGGCATCACCTTGAGTATCGCATGCAGTTGTTTTATCATCATCTATCATATTTTTAGGCGAAGACAATCACCGCAGGAGCTACAAAAAGCCATCAGCAAATACAACGTGACCGAGGACACTCACGAACTTGGTGGGGGAATAGGTAAAAAGTAACCCTCGTGCGCTAGGCCCTTTAATATTAAGCTACCCTCGCACTCGCATTCCGCTGATAAATCAGTGCAAAGACCCCGCTGCAAAGTAGGAACAGTAACAGGATACTTGCACAAGCCGCAAGTTGAAGTGTTATCAGTTATGTTGAGCTTTGTGCTGAGTCGGCACTGCCGGCTAGGACTCTGGCCATTTTTGCTTCTAGCTTGAGCTTTGACTTTGAGTTTAAGCTTAGTTTTACGTTGACAATCATTGGAATAAATCGTATTTACTGCGGCACAAGCCGTCAGCCAAAAAGTGAAGTTTTCCTTACAGTGGGAATAAGAGCTAGGTTCATCATCATTGATTTAATACTCCACTTTCTGAGAACAGCTGCTAGAGAGATATAAAAAGACTTCAATAATAAAAGACTAGCGAGCAGTAGTTAACAAAATGCTAACTTATCAAGTAGCTGTGATGGTCAAAAGAAATAATTTGATGCTTGCAAGTGCTAGGCTTCGAGTTTTATTTAGCGAGGTTGCCATTTCAAGTTTCATTTCGTATTCAGCTTGATGCACGTATCCAAAGAAGGAAAAATAAATATTTTTGTAACTTATTTCACTTAGCATTCGTAGGCCCATTAATCAATCAATAGCACAAAGTTCTCAAAAGAGCACCTATGATAATTTTATCAATTAGCCTTATTATACAACTGAAGCGATCAAGCTTAATGTTTTTTCACAAACTAAGTTTAACGATTTTAAATCAGAACATAGCACCAATACTAGTATGGACAGCCTGGTAATATAGGGGTCATTGTCATTATGTACAAACACACCTAAATTTAAATGATAAAGTTGTTTTAGCAGCTGTTCCCTCTGTAAGCTAAGCGAAGATAACTTCAGACGCATTGAGCACATGTGGATACAACATTTGTAGGAACTTGAACCGTTTAATAATATAACGTGATGTAGCCGTTAAAGCACATAAATCATTAGTCAAGATATTTTTAATCTACTAATGATATTATACGAAACCAATAATGACTTCCATTCAAATCCTCAAGAAGGAGTCAAATTTGTTTTCAGCGGTCTCTAGCACAGCGATTTTGAAGGGTACACATATAAGCGTATTCCACGATTTCTCAAAGCACTAAAATGTACATAATTATTATCCTTATTAAAATTGTATTTCTTGCAAATCCTGTGTCTGCAATTCACTACTCTGATAGATGGATAGAATATGGTTTTGATGACACTGATTGGGTTGAAAGTATGGACTATTATAATATCCGCTTAATTGTTCCAGTTTTGAATTGTCGTGAAAGAATGGTTGGAACTTGTGATTGTGCTCTTTATATATGACGTCCATTTGCATAATGCACTGTTGCAGCAAGTCCTAGAGATAAAAAGAGTTAATTGAGACAATATGTAGCCTTAAAGATTAATTTAAGCCAAACCTGTTTTACACTTGTTAAATCAGTAAAAAAGCTGAAGAGAAAGTGTGTGTTATCATCCGTACAAATATTCCATTTAAGGCCATTCATTAATACGGCAATACTTGACGCTGCAATTATGCTTGGCGCATACTTGGAAAATCTATATTCTGCGAATTATATAAGTAATCATTTAAAATGAAAGGTCATATTTAAAATAACTATTATTTTAATTAAGTAAATGCAAATACACAAAAAATGTTTAATGACATTTATTTATTTATTTATTTATTAAAAAATACTTGACATAAATCGAGTGTCAACTTAAACACAAACTAACAATTTTGTTTAAAGCCTGGGCAAACAGATTAAATGATTCAAAATATCACCAACCCGATGGGGGTATTTTATTTGCCAGTCCGGCCAGCTATGCCCAAGTTCACAGCCCTACATGGTCAGTGATATTATTGAACTAAAGAGAATTGATGATAGAGGCATTCAAGGAAAATTAAAATAAACAAGTAGGAAAACTCTAGTCGAGACAAGCGCAAGTCGGTGCGTCAGCTGTTCTTTGGCTGCTATTTGCATGGCAATGCTCTGGGAAATTAAATGTTTAATAACTTTTTTTCTAGACGAACGACTTTGATCAAAACTTGTTGGGTGTGATCATGTCATCCATATGTATATATGTGCCAAAGCACAAGTCTCTAGTATTTGATATACGGGAGTTACAAATTTGAGGCAAAGGGGGCGTGGCATCCAAAATTTAACAAAAACCGAAATTGCGTAAGGCCCAAGTAACACTAAATGCAAAACTTGAAGACTCTAGCTAGAAAGATGAATTAGATAGAATTTTATAGCTTAATTTAGATTTTCGTTTTTAATCGATAACAATAAAACGATAACAGTTATCGAATTTCTGAAACAAAATTTGAAGTCTCTAGCTATTGTAAGTTCTGAGATCGACGCGTTCATACATACGGACAGACGGACAGACAGACAGACAGACGGACAGGGCTAAATCGACTCGCCTTGTCATCCTGATCAAGAATATACATACTTTATGGGATCTGCCACGCCTCCTTCTGCCTGTTACATACATTTCAACAAAAAACATTATACCCTGATTTCCCATTTTCAATGGGTTCAGAGTATAAAAATAGAGACGCTTAACTGTAAAAATATGTAATAAGTTAACACATAAGTACCATAGCAACTAAGCAACAATATGTGAACGATGCTGACACGCCAAATTGTGAGTTCAGTGCTCTGCACTGGCGACAATCAGCAGCGATCGCATGACACTTCTATGCTGGAGTGCTGCAGCGCTGAGAATGCCGAGTCGGCTTACCGACCGTGGTCCGATGGCGCGACGCATCGTCTTCCCGAGTCGGCTTACCGACTGTGGTCTGAGGGCGCGACGCATTGTCTTTGCTAAGTAGAATTATGCCTTGCACTTGTCTTTAGCTTTAGTTCGCTTTTGAATAAAGAAGACACTAGTCGCTTGAATTGCACTCCGGCACCCTGCCGTCATATTGTTCTTATTAACATATTATTGCACCACTAGGGCAATAATCACCAAAGGGGACGAAGTCAAGTCCTCCAACATAATCTTCCTCACAGTAATATACATCAGTGTCTCCTCTCGGATCTACTTCCTCACGGAAGCGCCGTCTGACCTGGATTACGCAACCAGCACCCACGTGGGACCGCCCACGGCTACTGGATTACCACTTATAAATAACTGGCGCCCAAACGTCCCAACACCCGCCAAGTTCATAGGCATTAACAGAAAAACATGTAAGTTTGTCAAGTGAACCCAAATTTAAAAAAAAAAAAAAAAAAAAAAAAACAAGTAAGAAAACTCTAGTCGGGGGTCCCGACTAGGAGATACCCTAAACCCCGCGCTATCTGCGTTTTTTTAAAATACTGCATAATTAGCATTTCGTATTAACGCACAGAAAACTAAATTCAATTCATTTTCAATTGTTTAGCCAATAGCGCCATCTATGGTTCGATTAAATAGCGCCATCCATGTTTCGATCCAACTGAGCAGCTGATAATTCGCAAATCATAGCGCCATCTATTGGAAATGTACACTAAAACTTGCGGGTTTTAGAAGTAGCTAGATGCACGCAGCTCAATGTGTATGTGTGTATGTGTGCACATGTATAGGAAAACAGTTTGCTTTGCTTTGCTGGTCACGTGTTTGGCCGATTGGCCAAACGTTTTGTTTAATAACTTCTGCGCGAATTAATGGATTTGAATGAAATTTTCAGCTTATGTTCAACATATTTTATTACATTTTTTCCAGTTTTTAAAAATGTAAGCCCATTCATTTACTGGCTTTGAGTGCAACTAACCTCAATTTAAATATATTTGGGTATCCAAAATTTAACAAAAATCAAAATTAGAGAAAATAAATATAAAACTTAAAAAAAAATTTGGGGACTCTAGCTGTAAAGACGTGGGAGATATAATTTTATAACTAACATTCGATATTGTTTTTAATCGATAACAATAAAATTAAAATAGTTATCGACTTTTTTTTAACAAACTCGATCTTTTCGTGCTATTCACGGACCTACATAAAAAATTTCAAGTCTCTAGCTCTTATAGGTTCTGAGAACGACGCGTTCATGCATACGGACAGACAGACGGACATGGCTATATCAACTCGGCTTGTCATCCTGATCAAGAATATATATACTTTATGGGGTCTGCCACGCCTCCTTCTGCCTGTTACATACATACGCCCTCAAACAAAAACATTATACCCTGATTTTCCCATTTTCGATGGGTTCAGGGTATAAAAAAAATTGAAGTTGTGAAAAAATACATATATTGCCAAGGAAAACAATTACATACTTTTACTCAAAATAAAAGTAAAATATAATTGCATAGTTTTACCCACAGTAAAATAAACAAGTAAGAAAACTCTAGTCGAGACCGCTCGACCAGGGTATACCCTGAACCCTGCGAAGAAACGCTATTCCGTGCATTCTCCGTTTCTTTTATAAAACATATGTATATGTATGTTCATTACAAGCAACACATACACACACACATACATAGGCGAACGCACACACAAACGCCAGTCGGTGCGTCAGCTGATCTTTGGCTGCTATTTGCATGGCAATGCTCTGGGAAATTAAATGTTTAATAACTTTTTTTCTAGACGAACGACTTTGATCAAACTTGTTGGGTGTGATCATGTCATCCATATGTATATATGTGCCAAAGCACAAGTCTCTAGTATTTGATATACGGGAGTTACAAATTTTAGGCGAAGGGAACGTGGCATCCAAAATTTAACAAAAACCGAAATTGTATAAGGCTCACATAACACTAAATGCAAAATTTGAAGACTCTAGCTAGAAAGATGAATTAGATAGAATTTTATAGCTTAATTTAGATTTTCGTTTTTAATCGATAACAATAAAACGATAACAGTTATCGAATTTCTGAAACAAAATTTGAAGTCTCTAGCTATTGTAAGTTCTGAGATCGACGCGTTCATACATACGGACAGACGGACAGACAGACAGACAGACAGACGGACAGGGCTAAATCGAATAAAAACCATTGCATACCCTCATTAAAAATAAAACCATTGTATACCTTTAATGCAGGTTTTATTATAAATAAACAACTTCTACTAAGACAGTTATATGCCCAATGCGGAAAAGCTTTCATACAAATATCGAGGTTGACAAATGAGCTGGAACACCTATAGGGAAATTAAAACCGAGTACAACAGTGACGATAGTATAGGCGAACAACAAGTTGGTTGGTTCCCAGAAGACCAGGTGGCTAACACAATGGACCCTTCACAAATCCAAGCTCTCATTGACAATGCTGTTAAATCAGCACTGTCACAGCAACAGTCCCAAATAAATTCAATAACTCAGGAAATACAAAGGTTGCAAGTGAAAACGCCAGCAGTCGTCTCTTACAAAACAAGTAAGAAAACTCTAGTCGAGACCGCTCGGCTAGGGTATACCCTAAACCCTATGAAGAACCGCTATTCCAAGCAATCTTTGTTTCTTTTTTATACACATGCATATGTACGTTCATTACAAACAAAACATACACACACACATACACAGGCGCAAGCACTCACAAGCGCAAGTCGTTGCGTCAGCTATTCTTTGGCTGCTTTGCATGGCAATGCTATGGGAAATTAAATGTTTAATAATTTTTTTTATAGACGAACGATTTCAATCAAACTTGTTGGGCGTGATCATGTCATCCATTTGTATGTATGTGCCAAAGCACAAGTCTGTAGTATTTGAAATACGGGACTTACAAATTTGAGGCGAAGGGGGCGTGGCATCCAAAATTTAACAAAAACCTAAATTGTGTAAGGCTCACATAACACTAAATGCAAAATTTGAAGACTCTAGCTATAAAGATGAATTATATATAATTATATAACGGAGCATCGATTTCGTTTTTAATCGATAACATTAAAATTAAGACAGTTATCGATTTTTTTTAACTCGATCTTTTCGTGCTATACAGGAACCTACATAAAAACTTCAAGTCTCTAGCTCTTATAGGTTCTGAGAACGACGCGTTCATACATACGGACAGACGGACGGACAGACGGAGAGACGGACGGACAGGGCTAAATCGACTCGGCTACTCTCCCTGATCAAGAATATATATACTTTATGGGGTCTGCCACGCCTCCTTCTCCCTGTTACATACATTTCAACAAAAACATTATACCCTGATTTCCCATTTTCAATGGGTTCAGGGTATAAAAATAACTGTTGTTCCTGGGGTAAAATGTGACATAAAACTCGACATAATAAAATCAGTACCAGACTTCTCTGGTGCACAAGACCAATATGGTGCCTGGAGACAAGCAGCAATTGATGCGTATGAACTTTTCAAGCCCTTCGACGGTAGTAGCGAACACTACCAAGCAGTAGCCATTCTTAGAAACAAGGTCACAGGGCCTGCTGGAGCCTTACTTATCTCCTACAACACGGTGCTAAATTTCGACGCCATCCTGGCTAGACTAGATTGCACCTATGCCGACCGAACATCCTTACGCCTACTGAGGCAAAACTTAGACATGGTCAGACAAGGCGAAATGACACTTCTGCAGTACTATGATGAGGTCGAGAAGAAACTAACTCTGGTAACTAATAAGATTGTTATGTCACACTAGCAAGAAGGCGCTGATTTGCTTAACGCTGAAGTTAGAGCCGATGCCTTACACTCTTTCATATCCGGCTTGAGGAAACAGCTCAGAGCTGTCGTATTCCCAGCGCAACCCAGAGACCTACCCTCTGCGCTAGCTCTCGCCGTAGAAACAGAAGCCAGCATAGAGAGGAGCATGTTTGCAAACTCCTATGCTAAAGTTGTTGAGGAACGATCCCAAACAGCTGAAAACAGCAAACACAAACCATATGGTAAACCGAATAGAAACTACAAGGAAGACCACGGTCAAGATAGAAACCCTCATTACAAACACAAGAAAACTGTTTCAAAGGAGCAACCTAATAAAGAAAGCCAAGAGCAAGCCCCACAACCGATGGAGGTAGATTCTTCTTCCAGATTTAGGCAGCGCACCGAATACAATCAGAACCAACCAAATGAGTCAAACGCTCATAAGAGGAGGAACTCCTCAGAGCGACAAACAGGTCCGAGACGGCAACGTCTTAACAACATTGTTCAAACGGATTCCGAAGAACAAAAAATAGCATACGAAAAAGCCGCAAAGGCTGCTGTCGAGGAATTTGACAGCGAGGAAGAGTACGATCAAGCCGACCTTGTCCATTTTTTAGGGAACGCTCCCGGTTACCGTTCATCGAACGACGGTTGGCTGGGAGAACACTAAAAATGTTAATCGACACTGGAGCGGCAAAAAACTATGTTCAGCCCGTAAAGGAGCTGAAAGCCATATTGTCGGTCGCCAAACCCTTCTCAGTGAATTCGATCCACGGGTCCACTGAAATAAAGGAGAAATGTCTGATAAACATAAACAAGTCTAATGGGCGTGGCTGACTTCATAAACAGTGAAGTCAAGCAACTACTAAAAGACGGCATCATTAGACCATCAAGGTCGCCTTACAACAGCCCAACGTAGGTTGTTGACAAAAAAGGCACAGACGCCTATGGTAACGCAAACAAAAGATTAGTCATCGACTTCAGAAAACTGAACGAGAAGACTATACCTGACCCAGCATCCCCATGATTCTAGCGAGCCTGGGAAACTCTAAATACTTCACTACCCTTGATCTAAAGTCAGGGTATCACCAAATATACCTTGCAGAACATGACCGCGAAAAAACCGCATTCTCTGTTTGCGGTGGCAAATATGAATTCTGCCGACTGCCATTTGGTCTTAAGAATGCTGGCAGCATCTTCCAAAGGGCAATCGATGATGTTCTAAGGGAGCATATTGGAAAAATTTGTTACGTCTACGTAGACGATGTCATAGTTTTCTCAAAAAACGAAGTAGACCACGTCAGGCACATTGACTCGGTACTCAAGTGCCTGATTGAAGCCAATATGAGGGTGAGCCAGGAGAAAACCAACTTCTTTAAAGAAAGCGTAGAGTATCTTGGTTTCGTCGTAAGCAAAGACGGCACCAGATCCGACCCAAAGAAGGTCAAGGCCATTCAAGAGTACCCCGAACCCAAGAGCGTCCACAGTGTCAGATCTTTTCTGGGTCTGGCAAGCTATTACAGAGTCTTCATAAAAGACTTTGCATCCATAGCTCGTCCAATAAGCGACATTCTAAAAGGAGAAAATGGTTCGGTGAGTAAGCATAGGTCAAAGAAAATAGCAGTCGAGTTCAATGAAACCCAGCGCAACGCATTTCAACGCCTGCGCAACATCTTGGCGTCAGAAAACGTAATTTTGATGTACCCAGATTTTAAAAAAGCTTTTCACCTAACTACTGACGCCTCAGCAAACGGAATTGGCGCAGTCCTATCCCAAGAAGGCAGACCAATTACCATGATTTCTCGCACCCTAAAAAGTGAAGAGCTGAACTACGCAACCAATGAAAGGGAGTTGCTAGCTATCGTATGGGCTCTAGGTAAATTGTAAAACTACCTATATGGCTCCAGAGAAATTAACATTTTCACTGACCATCAGCCTCTCACCTTTGCAGTAGCAGACAAAAATACCAATGCAAAAATAAAAAGATGGAAAGCCTACATCGACCAATTCAACGCCAAAGTTTGCTACAAGCCTGGCAAAGAAAATTTTGTGGCAGATGCATTGTCCAGACAAAATCTCAATGCCCTACAAAATGAGCCTCAATCAGATGCTGCAACCGTTCACAGCGAACTTTCACTGACCTATACGGTTGAGGCCACAGACAAACCATTAAACTGCTTCAGAAACCAAATCGTTCTGGAAGAAGCACGTTTTCCGTTGAAACGCATCATGGTTTTGTTCCGCACCAAAACTCGCCACCTGATCAACTTTACCGCTAAGGGCAGCATTTTAGAAACTCTCAAAGAAGTCGTAAATACGGAGGTCGTGAACGCGATCCATTGCAACCTCCCCACATTAGCAAGCTTCCAACACGAATTAATTGCTCATTTTCCTTCTACAAAATTTCGGTTTTGTAAAAATCTCGTACGAGACATAACGGGTAAAAGCGATCAGTTGGAAATAATAAATAGCGAGCACAATAGGGCGCACAGAGCAGCCCAAGAAAACGTCAAACAAATCTTGCGGGATTACTATTTTCCGAACATGAGCAGATTAGCCCAAGAAGTAGTCTCAAATTGCAAAGTTTGCACGCAAGCAAAGTATGACAGACATCCCAAGAAACAGCAGCTTGGCGAGACGCCGATTCCGCAACACACCGGCGAAATTTTGCACATAGACATATTCTCAACCAACAAAAAACAATTTTTGACTTGCGTCGACAAGTTTTCCAAATTCGCCTTGGTACAACCAATAATATCAAAAACAATTGTCGACATTAAAGGTCCCCTGTTGCAAATTGTGAATATGTTTCCTAACATTAAAACAATATATTGCGATAATGAACCTTCATTCAGCTCAGAGACCATAACGTCCATGTTGAAAAACCAATACAACATCGATATTATAAACGCTCCGCCTTTACACAGTTCATCAAATGGCCAAGTGGAACGATTCCACAGTACGTTAGTTGAGATCGCTAGGTGCCTAAAGATTGACAAAAAAATCGAGGACACAGTTGAACTAATACTGAGAGCAACGGTAGAATACAATAAATCGCTACACTGTCATTTGCGAAAAACCAGTTGAAATTTTGCATGAGGGATCCGAAAAGCGCAGCTCAGGTATTACGTCCAAACTGGCAAAATCCCAACAAAACACCATAGAAAGGTGTAACGTAAACAGGCAAAACCGCATATTTGAGGTAGGAGAGGAAGTATTCCTCAAAAACAACAAGAGGTTAGGAAACAAGCTAACCCCTCTCTGCACCAGACAGGAAATACAAGCAGACCTAGGAACGTCTGTCTTAATTAAGGGGAGGGTGGTCCACAAGGACAACCTAAAATAATCTTACCTTATATTTAGTTAGGAAATAAGTCCTCCAAGACAAGGCACCGCAATTCCACCACATAATCCAAGTGATTTGTTAATAATCAGGGTAACAGAACAATTAATCGAATCAGATTCCAGACAGATAGCCATAAATTCCGAGACCCAGAAACAAATAAACAAACTAACTGATACCGTAAACCAAATAATAAAAGCAAAAAAAAACAAGTAAGAACGTTGCTGTCGGACGCAACCGACAGCGAAATACTATTTCACGCCCCAACAGCACACAGGGGAATCTATCACATTACATTTTTTTAAATTTATCCTTAAGTCCCCACGGTCGCCGCTCAAATTAGCTGCAGATTAAAACTTTTCATTGGAGGTAGCCAGACAGTTTCAATTAGAATCGATTTAGATGCGTGTTCTTGCTAAGGTAAGGCAATCGAGATAAATCGAGAGAGGTGGCATCTCTCAAAATAAGAGAGGTGGCAACTCTCAAAATGAGAGAGGTGGCAACTCAGAAAATGTGATTTAAGTTCGTTGGCGAGCGTAGAGGTGTGGTCATGTTGATATTTTTGTTATATTTTCTTTATTTAGTTATTTTGTATTAATAAAATATTCTTTTCAAACACATATATATAATTTGGCAAATCAAAAGACAAGGTCAAAGGTGTTTCAGTTTTGATTTGCCACGCCCCCAGTGGCCGTAGACAAATAATTTTTGGCATGTGCATAGAGTGGGCGTTTAAGAATATAACTGTAAAGTTTGGATGCTTACATTCGAAAAATGCGAAAATTACAGGGTATTTTTCTGTATGTCACGCCCCTTTTGGGGCGTAACAATAATTTTTGGGGAATCGATAGAAGAGGCCCCCAGTAACCTAGCATCCAATTTTGAAGCTTCTAGCACTAAAACTGTGGGAGATATAAGCTGATATTTGTTGCCACGCCCCCTGAAGGCGTAGATATATCCGCCATACCTTTTCGATTGTGGGATGTTAACCCGAGTATATATATCAAGTCTCAAGTCTCTAGCATCAATAGTGCTCAAAATATAACGAAACTAGTAAAATCACTATATATTCAGATCCGATTTACCACGCGCCCAATAGGCGTGGCCATAACAATTTTTGGGCGATAACCCACGTGCCACGATAACCCACGTGCCAAATTTGGGCGTTCTAGCTTCAAAACTGTAGAAGATACAGTTTGACCCGATTTGCCACGCCCCCAATAGGCGTAGATATATCCGCCATAGCTTTTTGATTTTGGGAAGTCGACATGAGTGTTCAGTTAAAATCTCAACACTCTAGCCCTTCTAGAAGTAGTGTTTCTGAGATACAGGAAAATGCATTTTCCGATTTGCCACGCCCCTAGTGGGCGTATCGGGAAAATCTTGACACTTTATCAGACGAGGGTATACACGAGTATATATTTCAAATTTCAAGTCTCTAGCTTCAATAGCGTCGAAATGGTTTGCGTTCATACGGACAGACGGACAGACGGACGGACAGCATGACGGAAATTGCACAAAATCAATATACTATATCACTAGTATAAAAATAAATTAATAGTATAAAATAAAATTAATTAATAGTATAAAAATAAATTAATCGACACTCCACACTATTATGAGACGCTTTTGGCTAGAAACAGAATGCTAACCATTGAAATTCAAAATTTAATCCTCACAATAACCTTGGCAAAATCTGGTATAGTAAATCACACAATATTAAATCACGCAAATTTGAATTCACTTGTCAAACAAGACACTGCAATAGTTAGTTAATAGAAGCCTCAAAGATTAGAGTCCTATAGTCCGACGATACAATTCACATACTAATAGCCTTCCCAAGGGTCGAAGCCAGATGCAAGAAAATCACCACCTATCCCGTGTCTCACAATCACGCTATACTACGTCTTGACGAGAACTCGCTGGCCGAATACGAAAAGGATACCTCTGCAGTCACCAAGTACGTTCAGACCGCACACAACAGCTTTGAGAACGATTTCGACGCGAGTCCTGCGCGCCATTACTCTACGCGGGAAGCACGGCTCAATGTTACACTCAACCCAGTCACCTAAAGGAAGTGATGACCGTCGATCATGGCATGAGCATCATCAACGAGGCGACTGCCCGCGTACGCACAGATGATAGCCCCGAAGTAATCGCAAAGGGAACACACTTAGTAACATTTGAACGGATAGCTATCGTCAACGGAACCGAAGTTGTAAACGAGCGAAAGGTAATGGATAAAATTCACGGCATCGTAAGGTCTCCACTTCTAAGGATCATCGGGCATGACTCGATTCTGAGTATCCCACTACTACACCGAATGAGTAACGAAAAATTACACTCTATCCAAGAGGTGAAGGAAGACACCGATAATGCTGGATCGCCCAAATTATGGTTCGCTGTCTGAGCAATACTAAATGTGGGTCTCATTGCCTCACTCATCCTTGTCCAGGCAATAAGGAAGAGACGAGCATCAATAAAAATCCAAAGTGTGATAGGCAACTTTAAAATGCCCGAGGACGGTCATAAACTTGAGGGGGGGGGGGGGGGGGCAGTTAACACATAAGTACCATAGCAACTAAGCAACAATATGTGAACGATGCTAACACGCCAAATTGTGAGTTCAGTGCTCTGCACTGGCGACAATCAGCAGCGATCGCATGACACTTCTATGCTGGAGTGCTGCAGCGCTGAGAATGCCGAGTCGGCTTACCGACTGTGGTCCGAGGGCGCGACGCATTGTCTTTGCTAAGTAGAATTATGCCTTGCACTTGTCTTTAGCTTTAGTTCGCTTTTGAATA
This sequence comes from Drosophila paranaensis, assembly GCA_035047545.1. Lineage (NCBI taxonomy): Eukaryota > Metazoa > Arthropoda > Insecta > Diptera > Drosophilidae > Drosophila > Drosophila paranaensis. The sequence continues at coordinate 197,402 of JAWNPL010000186.1, read as the reverse complement.
AAGAAGACACTAGTCGCTTGAATTGCACTCCGGCACCCTGCCGTCATATTCTTCTTATTAACATATTATTGCACCACAAGGGCAATAATCACCAAAGGGGACGAAGTCAAGTCCTCCAACATAATCTTCCTCACAGTAATATACATCAGTGTCTCCTCTCGGATCTACTTCCTCACGGAAGCGCCGTCTGACCTGGATTACGCAACCAGCACCCACGTGGGACCGGCCACGGCTACTGGATTACCACTTATAATAACTTATATGTATAATAAATACTATTACAGTTATCGATTTTATAACAAACTCGATCTTTTGTGCTATTCACGGACCTACATAAAAAATTTCAAGTCTCTAGCTCTTATAGGTTCTGAGATCGACGCGTTCAGACATATCAACTCGGCTTATCTCCCTGATCAAGAATTTATATAGTTGATGGGGTCGGCCACACCTCCTTCTGCCTGTTACATACATTTCAACATTACCATTATACCCTGATTTCCCATTTTCAATAGGTTTTATATTAATATTAGCGGTTCTCAGGAATCGTGGTTCTTCACAGGGTTCCTAGTCGAGCAGTCTCGACTAGAGCACTCATATTTGTTATTGTTATTGTGTTAATATGCTTACCTTTGGTCGCAAGAGATATCAAAGTTTGAGCGTTGTGACGTACTTTTTCAATGTGTAGATCAGAAAAGATTTTACATCTTATAGGAAGTTGAATAATAAAAAGCTCCAAAAAATCTAAGGGTGTCACTGACGATAAGTCCCAGCCTAGGCGGCTCAACACGTATAGTTCCCATTTCTGACAATGAATAAGATAATACAGAGATATTTTATAATCTATGAATATAGTGGTTTAGTTACGCAAAAAACGATGAATAAATATATATGTCTGTAGTTACATTGCATTGTAAAATTAGTACTTCGGTGTCCTTACTCCATTATTGTACCCTGAACCCATTGAAAACAAGTAAGAAAACTCTAATCGAGACCGCTCGACTAGGGTATACCCTAAACCTTGTTTTCTCCGTTACTTTTATATACATATATATGTGTGTACAATACAAGCAACACACACACACATAGGCGCTCTCACACATAAGCGCAAGTCGCTGCGTCAGCTGTTCTCTGGCTGCTATTTGTATGCCAATGTTAAGGGAAATTAAATGTTTAATATCTTTTTTTTTTAGACCAACGATTTTGATCAAACTTGTTGAGCGTGATCATATTTATATGTATGTATGTTCCAAAGCACAAGTCTCTAGTACTTAAAATACGTGTTTTGCAAATTTGAGGCGAAGGGGGCATCCAAAATTTAACAAAAACCGAAATTGTATAAGGCTCACATAACACTAAATGCAAAATTTTAAGACTCTAGCTATAAAGATGAATTATATAGCATTTTATAACTGAATGAAGATATCGGGTTTTAATCGATAATATTAAAACTATGACAGTTATCGATTATTTGAAACAAACTCGATCCTTTCGTGCTATAGATGAACCTCCAAAAAAGTACGAGAGACTTGTTCTTTGGCACATACACACATATGAATGACATGATCACGCCCAACAAGTTTGATCAAAACTAATTGTTGTAATTTGATGGTAGCTTACGAAATACATCAAGCCCAGTTTGTAACATCCGTTAATCATCGCTTTTGTTGCTTTGTGATTATTTTGGTTTCTTAGAGACTCTGCGATTAAACAGAAGCCATTGAGCGAACTGCATTATTATATCCATTCACGAAAGTGAATGGTTTTGTGCAGTATCCCTCCTACCTTGCTGTCCTTCCGTTTGTATGTCCATATGAACTCAATCCATTTTCACGTAATCGAAGCTTGAGATTTCAAGTTTAAAATATATACTGGCATATCGGAAAATGAATTTTCCGGTATTTCAGAAACATTACGTGTAGAAATGCAAGAGAGTTGAGACTTTGAATGTATACTCACGTCGACATCCCAATATAAACAAGTAAGTAAAATCTAGTCGAGACCGCTTGACTAGGGGATGCCCTGAACCCAGCGAAGAACCGATATTTTGAACATTCTCCGTTTCTTTTATAACATACATATATGTACACTCAGTTCGCTTGCGCTCGGACTACAACCGTTTTTTCGTTTCTCATTTGTTTCGGTCAGACCGCGAGCGAACGCTTGAGGAAAATTAAGAAAAAGGTCTTTGATCGACTGATGCAAATTCATGTGCGACGCTAACATACTTTGTGTATGGTACTACTCAAAGTACTCAAAATATTCTTGAGTCGCATGTTTGTATCTTAGATTTACTAAATATTTATTTAATATTAATTACATAATTTAAATATACGATTCAAATATACAATTTCGATTTTTGTTAAATTTTGGATGCCACGCCCCCTTCGCCTCAAATTTGTAACTCCCGTATATCAAATACTAGAGGTTTGTGCAGAGGCAGCGACTTGCGCCTGTGTGTGTATGTATTGCTTGTAATGTACATACATATACATACATATATAAAATAGACAGAATGCTCGGAATAGCGGCTCTTCGCAGGGTTCACGGTTTTCTTACTTTTTCATTTATTGGAATGTTCATAGAGTAGGTGTTCAGGAATATAACTGTAAGGTTTGGATGGTTACATTCAAAAATTCCGAAAATTACAGGGTATTTTTTTGAAAGTCACATCCCTTTGGGGGCGTCACAATATTTTTTTGGTAATCGATAGAAGAGGACCCAGTAACTCCCAGTAACTTGGCATCCAATTTTGAAGCTTCTAGCTTTAAAACTATGGGAGATATAAGCTGTTATTAGTTGCCACTCCCCCTGTGGCCGCAGATATATCCGCCAGAACTTTTCGATTTTGGGATATAAAACCGAGTATATACACCAATTCTCAAGCCTCTAGCATTAAAAGAGCTCAAAATATAACAATATTTTCATATATATTCAGATCCAGTTTTCCACTCCCCAAGTAGGCGTGACTATACAATTTTTTGGGCGATCTTTATTGGATCGTAATCCAAATTTGGGCTTTCTAGCTTTAAAGCTGTAAGAGCTTTAAAACTGTAAGATACAATTTGACACGATTTGCCCCGCCCCCAATAGGCGTAGATATATCTTGGGATGTCGACGTGAGTGTTCATTCCAAATCTCAACTCTCTAGCCCTTCTAGAATTAGTGTTTTTGAGATACAGGAAAATGCATTTTCCGATGTGCCACTCCACTAGTGGGCGTATCGCGAAAATTTTGACACTTTATCAAACGATAGTATACATGAGTATATGTTCCAAATTTCATGTCTCTAGCTTCAATAGGGTGGAACTGGTTTGCGCTCATACAGACAGACTGACGGACAGCATGACAGACAAGCAGAAAACCAAACTTGTTTCACTTCGTGAATAACTATAATTAAGTCATAAATTTACAAATATTCGGTTGTACCGCCTTTGGCCTTGATAACACATTTGATTGGCAGACCCCATAAAGTATATATATTCTTGATCAGGGTGACAAGCCGAGTCGATATAGCCATGTTCGTCTGTCCGTTTGTCAGTCCGTATGTATGAACGCGTCGATCTCAGAACCTATAAGAGCTAGAGACTTGAAATTGTAGGTTCGTGTATAGCACGCGCAGATCGAGTTTGTTTAAAAAAACGATAAATATCATTTTATTATTATCGATTAAAAGCGATATCAAAACAAGTAAGAGTGCTCTAGTCGAGACTGCTCGACAAAGAGATCCCCTGAACCCTGCGAAGAACTGCGATTCCTAAGAGCCGCTAACATTCTCCGTTACTTTTATATGTATGTACATATGTAGCAAGCAATACATACACACACACAGACGCACGCACCAACACACAATCTGCAAACTGTGCATTATGACTCATCAGCTTCGCTGCTGCTGCAAGACGCCGATAATATGAGATATTAAATGTTTAATAACTTTTTTTCTAGTCGAACGATTTTGATCAAACTTGTTGAGCGTGATCATATTTATATGTATGTATGTTCCAAAGCACAAGTCTCTAGTACTTAAAATACGTGTTTTGCAAATTTGAGGCGAAGGGGGCATCCAAAATTTAACAAAAACCGAAATTGTATAAGGCTCACATAACACTAAATGCAAAATTTTAAGACTCTAGCTATAAAGATGAATTATATAGCATTTTATAACTGAATGAAGATATCGGGTTTTAATCGATAATATTAAAACTATGACAGTTATCGATTATTTGAAACAAACTCGATCCTTTCGTGCTATAGATGAACCTCCAAAAAAGTACGAGAGACTTGTTCTTTGGCACATACACACATATGAATGACATGATCACGCCCAACAAGTTTGATCAAAACTAATTGTTGTAATTTGATGGTAGCTTACGAAATACATCAAGCCCAGTTTGTAACATCCGTTAATCATCGCTTTTGTTGCTTTGTGATTATTTTGGTTTCTTAGAGACTCTGCGATTAAACAGAAGCCATTGAGCGAACTGCATTATTATATCCATTCACGAAAGAGAATGGTTTTGTGCAGTATCCCTCCTACCTTGCTGTCCTTCCGTTTGTATGTCCATATGAACTCAATCCATTTTCACGTAATCGAAGCTTGAGATTTCAAGTTTAAAATATATACTGGCATATCGGAAAATGAATTTTCCGGTATTTCAGAAACATTACGTGTAGAAATGCAAGAGAGTTGAGACTTTGAATGTATACTCACGTCGACATCCCAATATAAACAAGTAAGTAAAATCTAGTCGAGACCGCTTGACTAGGGGATGCCCTGAACCCAGCGAAGAACCGATATTTTGAACATTCTCCGTTTCTTTTATAACATACATATATGTACACTCAGTTCGCTTGCGCTCGGACTACAACCGTTTTTTCGTTTCTCATTTGTTTCGGTCAGACCGCGAGCGAACGCTTGAGGAAAATTAAGAAAAAGGTCTTTGATCGACTGATGCAAATTCATGTGCGACGCTAACATACTTTGTGTATGGTACTACTCAAAGTACTCAAAATATTCTTGAGTCGCATGTTTGTATCTTAGATTTACTAAATATTTATTTAATATTAATTACATAATTTAAATATACAATTCAAATATACAATTTCGATTTTTGTTAAATTTTGGATGCCACGCCCCCTTCGCCTCAAATTTGTAACTCCCGTATATCAAATACTAGAGGTTTGTGCAGAGGCAGCGACTTGCGCCTGTGTGTGTATGTATTGCTTGTAATGTACATACATATACATACATATATAAAATAGACAGAATGCTCGGAATAGCGGCTCTTCGCAGGGTTCACGGTTTTCTTACTTTTTCATTTATTGGAATGTTCATAGAGTAGGTGTTCAGGAATATAACTGTAAGGTTTGGATGGTTACATTCAAAAATTCCGAAAATTACAGGGTATTTTTTTGAAAGTCACATCCCTTTGGGGGCGTCACAATATTTTTTTGGTAATCGATAGAAGAGGACCCAGTAACTCCCAGTAACTTGGCATCCAATTTTGAAGCTTCTAGCTTTAAAACTATGGGAGATATAAGCTGTTATTAGTTGCCACTCCCCCTGTGGCCGCAGATATATCCGCCAGAACTTTTCGATTTTGGGATATAAAACCGAGTATATACACCAATTCTCAAGCCTCTAGCATTAAAAGAGCTCAAAATATAACAATATTTTCATATATATTCAGATCCAGTTTTCCACTCCCCAAGTAGGCGTGACTATACAATTTTTTGGGCGATCTTTATTGGATCGTAATCCAAATTTGGGCTTTCTAGCTTTAAAGCTGTAAGAGCTTTAAAACTGTAAGATACAATTTGACACGATTTGCCCCGCCCCCAATAGGCGTAGATATATCTTGGGATGTCGACGTGAGTGTTCATTCCAAATCTCAACTCTCTAGCCCTTCTAGAATTAGTGTTTTTGAGATACAGGAAAATGCATTTTCCGATGTGCCACTCCACTAGTGGGCGTATCGCGAAAATTTTGACACTTTATCAAACGATAGTATACATGAGTATATGTTCCAAATTTCATGTCTCTAGCTTCAATAGGGTGGAACTGGTTTGCGCTCATACAGACAGACTGACGGACAGCATGACAGACAAGCAGAAAACCAAACTTGTTTCACTTCGTGAATAACTATAATTAAGTCATAAATTTACAAATATTCGGTTGTACCGCCTTTGGCCTTGATAACACATTTGATTGGCAGACCCCATAAAGTATATATATTCTTGATCAGGGTGACAAGCCGAGTCGATATAGCCGTGTTCGTCTGTCCGTTTGTCAGTCCGTATGTATGAACGCGTCGATCTCAGAACCTATAAGAGCTAGAGACTTGAAATTGTAGGTTCGTGTATAGCACGCGCAGATCGAGTTTGTTTAAAAAAACGATAAATATCATTTTATTATTATCGATTAAAAGCGATATCAAGCGATGAACCCTGCGAAGAACTGCGATTCCTAAGAGCCGCTAACATTCTCTGTTACTTTTATATGTATGTACATATGTAGCAAGCAATACATACACACACACAGACGCACGCACCAACACACAATCTGCAAACTGTGCATTATGACTCATCAGCTTCGCTGCTGCTGCAAGACGCCGATAATATGAGATATTAAATGTTTAAAACCTTTTTTTCTAGTCGAACGATTTTGATCAAACTTGTTGAGCGTGATCATATTTATATGTATGTATGTTCCAAAGCACAAGTCTCTAGTACTTAAAATACGTGTTTTGCAAATTTGAGGCGAAGGGGGCATCCAAAATTTAACAAAAACCGAAATTGTATAAGGCTCACATAACACTAAATGCAAAATTTTAAGACTCTAGCTATAAAGATGAATTATATAGCATTTTATAACTGAATGAAGATATCGGGTTTTAATCGATAATATTAAAACTATGACAGTTATCGATTATTTGAAACAAACTCGATCCTTTCGTGCTATAGATGAACCTCCAAAAAAGTACGAGAGACTTGTTCTTTGGCACATACACACATATGAATGACATGATCACGCCCAACAAGTTTGATCAAAACTAATTGTAGTAATTTGATGGTAGCTTACGAAATACATGAAGCCCAGTTTGTAACATCCGTTAATCATCGCTTTTGTTGCTTTGTGATTATTTTGGTTTCTTAGAGACTCTGCGATTAAACAGAAGCCATTGAGCGAACTGCATTATTATATCCATTCACGAAAGTGAATGGTTTTGTGCAGTATCCCTCCTACCTTGCTGTCCTTCCGTTTGTATGTCCATATGAACTCAATCCATTTTCACGTAATCGAAGCTTGAGATTTCAAGTTTAAAATATATACTGGCATATCGGAAAATGAATTTTCCGGTATTTCAGAAACATTACGTGTAGAAATGCAAGAGAGTTGAGACTTTGAATGTATACTCACGTCGACATCCCAATATAAACAAGTAAGTAAAATCTAGTCGAGACCGCTTGACTAGGGGATGCCCTGAACCCAGCGAAGAACCGATATTTTGAACATTCTCCGTTTCTTTTATAACATACATATATGTACACTCAGTTCGCTTGCGCTCGGACTACAACCGTTTTTTCGTTTCTCATTTGTTTCGGTCAGACCGCGAGCGAACGCTTGAGGAAAATTAAGAAAAAGATCTTTGAGCGACTGATGCAAATTCATGTGCGACGCTAACATACTTTGTGTATGGTACTACTCAAAGTACTCAAAATATTCTTGAGTCGCATGTTTGTATCTTAGATTTACTAAATATTAATTTTTTAATATTAATTACATAATTTAAATTTTCTTACTTTTTCATTTATTGGAATGTTCATAGAGTAGGTGTTCAGGAATATAACTGTAAGGTTTGGATGGTTACATTCAAAAATTCCGAAAATTACAGGGTATTTTTTTGAAAGTCACATCCCTTTGGGGGCGTCACAATATTTTTTTGGTAATCGATAGAAGAGGACCCAGTAACTCCCAGTAACTTGGCATCCAATTTTGAAGCTTCTAGCTTTAAAACTATGGGAGATATAAGCTGTTATTAGTTGCCACTCCCCCTGTGGCCGCAGATATATCCGCCAGAACTTTTCGATTTTGGGATATAAAACCGAGTATATACACCAATTCTCAAGCCTCTAGCATTAAAAGAGCTCAAAATATAACAATATTTTCATATATATTCAGATCCAGTTTTCCACTCCCCAAGTAGGCGTGACTATACAATTTTTTGGGCGATCTTTATTGGATCGTAATCCAAATTTGGGCTTTCTAGCTTTAAAGCTGTAAGAGCTTTAAAACTGTAAGATACAATTTGACACGATTTGCCCCGCCCCCAATAGGCGTAGATATATCTTGGGATGTCGACGTGAGTGTTCATTCCAAATCTCAACTCTCTAGCCCTTCTAGAATTAGTGTTTTTGAGATACAGGAAAATGCATTTTCCGATGTGCCACTCCACTAGTGGGCGTATCGCGAAAATTTTGACACTTTATCAAACGATAGTATACATGAGTATATGTTCCAAATTTCATGTCTCTAGCTTCAATAGGGTGGAACTGGTTTGCGCTCATACAGACAGACTGACGGACAGCATGACAGACAAGCAGAAAACCAAACTTGTTTCACTTCGTGAATAACTATAATTAAGTCATAAATTTACAAATATTCGGTTGTACCGCCTTTGGCCTTGATAACACATTTGATTGGCAGACCCCATAAAGTATATATATTCTTGATCAGGGTGACAAGCCGAGTCGATATAGCCATGTTCGTCTGTCCGTTTGTCAGTCCGTATGTATGAACGCGTCGATCTCAGAACCTATAAGAGCTAGAGACTTGAAATTGTAGGTTCGTGTATAGCACGCGCAGATCGAGTTTGTTTAAAAAAACGATAAATATCATTTTATTATTATCGATTAAAAGCGATATCAAAACAAGTAAGAGTGCTCTAGTCGAGACTGCTCGACAAAGAGATCCCCTGAACCCTGCGAAGAACTGCGATTCCTAAGAGCCGCTAACATTCTCCGTTACTTTTATATGTATGTACATATGTAGCAAGCAATACATACACACACACAGACGCACGCACCAACACACAATCTGCAAACTGTGCATTATGACTCATCAGCTTCGCTGCTGCTGCAAGACGCCGATAATATGAGATATTAAATGTTTAATAACTTTTTTTCTAGTCGAACGATTTTGATCAAACTTGTTGAGCGTGATCATATTTATATGTATGTATGTTCCAAAGCACAAGTCTCTAGTACTTAAAATACGTGTTTTGCAAATTTGAGGCGAAGGGGGCATCCAAAATTTAACAAAAACCGAAATTGTATAAGGCTCACATAACACTAAATGCAAAATTTTAAGACTCTAGCTATAAAGATGAATTAGATAGCATTTTATAACTGAATGAAGATATCGGGTTTTAATCGATAACATTAAAACGATGATAGTTATCGAATATTTGAAACAAACTCGATCGAATCGTACTATACACGAACTTCCAAAAAAAAATTTGAAGTCTCTAGCTCTTATATCTTCTGAGATCGACGCGTTCAAACATACGGACAGACGGACAGGGCTAAATCGACTCGGCTTCTCTCCCTGATCAAGAATATATATACTTTATGAGGTCTGCCACGCCTCCTTCTGCCTGTTACATACATTTTTACAAAACCATTATACCCTTTTTTCCCATTTTCAATGGGTTCAGGGTATAATGAAGTTATTCAATTATATCTCCCACGTCTTTATAGCTAGAGTCCCCAAATTTTTTTGGTAGCTTTATATTTATTTTATGTAATTTTGATTTTTATACCCTGAACCCATTGAAAATGGGAATTCAGGGTATAATGTTTTTGTTGGAAGGCGTATGTATGTAACAGGCAGAAGGAGGCGTGGCAGACCCCATAAAGTATATATATTCTTGATCAGGATGACAAGCCGAGTTGATATAGCCATGTCCGTCTGTCTGTCTGTCCGTATGTATGAACGCGTCGTTCTCAGAACCTAGAGACTTCAAAATTTTTATGTAGGTTCCTGTATATCACGAAAAGATCGAGTTTGTTTCAGAAATTCGATAACTGTTATCGTTTTATTGTTATCGATTAAAAGCGAAAATCTAAATTAAGCTATAAAATTCTATCTAATTCATCTTTCTAGCTAGAGTCTTCAAATTTTGCATTAAGTGTTATGTAAGCCTTACACAATTTCGGTTTTTGTTAAATTTTTTATGCCACGCCCCCTTCGCCTCAAATTTGTAACTCTCGTATATCAAATACTAGAGACTTGTGCTTTGGCACATACATACATATGTATGACATTATCATGCCCAACAAGTTTGATCAAAATCGTTAGACTAAAAAAAAAGTTATTAAACATTTAATTTCCCATAATATTGCCATGCAAGCAGCAGCCACAGAACAGCTGACGCAACGACTTGCGCTTGTGAGTGCTTGCGCCTGTGCATGTGTGTGTGTATGTTTTTTTTGTAATGAACATATACATACTTATGTATATTAAAGAAACGGAGATAGCTTGGAATTGCGGTTCTTCTCACGGTTCAGGGTATAACCTAGTCGAGCGGTCTCGACTAGAGTTTTCTTACTTGTTTTTGTTAAATTTTGGATACCGGCTCCAAATATTCCCAAATATTTAAATTGAGGTTAGTTGCACTTAAAGCCAAGAAATGAATGGGTTTGCATTTTTAAAAATTGGGAAAAATGTAATAAAATATGTTACAAATTTCATTAAAATTCATTAATTCGCGCAGAAGTTATTAAACAAAACATTTGTCCAATCGGCCAAACACGTGACCAGCAAAACAAAGCAAACTGTTTTCCTATACATGCACACACACACACACACACATTGAATTGCTCGCAAATTTTAAGAACCGCAAGTTTTAGTGTACATATATCCAGTAGATAGCGCTATGATTTGCGAATTATCAGCTGCTCAGTTGAATCGAAACATGGATGGCGCTATTCTATCGAAACATAGATGGCGTTATTGGCTAAACAATTAAAAATGAATTCAATTTAATTTTTTGTGCGTTTATACTAAATGCTAATTATGCAGTATTTGAATAACGCAGATGGCACGGTGTTCAGCGTATCTGCATCGGGGTTACCCTGAACCCTGCGAAGAACCGCAATTCCAAGCAATCTCCGTTTCTTTAATATACATAAGAATATACAAATATGTTTATTACAAGCCAAACATACACACACACGCACAGGCGCACACACACAAACGCCAGTCGCTGAGTCAGCTCTTCTTTGACTGCTATTTGCATGGCAATGCTATGGGAAATTAAATGTTTAATAACTTTTTTTCTAGAGTAACGATTTTGATCAAACTTGTTTGGCGTGATCATGTCATCCATATGTATGTATGTGCCAAAGCACAAGTCTCTAGTATTTGATATACGGGAGTTACAAATTGGAGGCGAAGGGGGCGTGGCACACAAAATTTAACAAAAACCGAAATTGCGTAAGACCCAAATAACACTAAATGCAAAATTTGAAGACTCTAGCTAGAAAGATGAATTAGATAGAATTTTATAGCTTAATTTAGATTTTCGTTTTTAATCGATAACAATAAAACGATAACAGTTATCGAATTTCTGAAACAAACTCGATCTTTTCGTGATATACAGGAACCTACATAAAAAATTTGAAGTTCTGAGAACGACGCGTTCATACATACGGACGGACAGACGGACAGACGGACATAGCTATATCAACTCGGCTTGTCATCCTGATCAAGAATATATATACTTTATGGGGTCTGCCACGCCTCCTTCTGCCTGTTACATACATACGCCTTCCAACAAAAACATTATACCCTGAATTCCCATTTTCAATGGGTTCAGGGTACAAAAAAACCAAGAACCTTACATAAAAAAAAAAATAAGAAAACTCTAGTCAAGACCGCCCGACTAGGGCATGCTCTGAACCCTGTGTATTCTCCGTAACTTTTATATGCATTTGTATGTGTGTACAATATAAGAAACATACACACACATAGGCGCTCACACACACAAGTCTGCTATTGCATGCCAATGTTATGGGAAATCAAATGTTTAATAACTTTTTCTAGACAAACGATTTTGATCAAACTTGTTGGGCGTGATCATGTCATCCATATGCATGTATGTGGCGAAGTCTCCAGTATTTCATATACGTGATTTACGAATTTGAGGCGAAAGAGAAGTGCCATCCAAAATTTATCAAAAACCGAATTGTATGAGGCTCACATAACACTAAATGCTAAATTTGAAGAATTCAGATAGAAAGATGAATTAGATAGAATTTTATATCTGAATTTAGGTTTTCGATTTTAATCAATAACATTAACACGATGAGTTAACTCATCAAACAAGACACCTCAATGGTCAGTCTAATAGAATCGTCTAAAATAAGAATCCTGCTAGCTTCCCCTAAGGTTAAATTTAGGTGTAAGAAAATAACACATTAGCAGAATGCGAAGAAGATACACTTGCCGTAGCCGAATGCATACATACGGAAAGACAGACAAACGGACATGGCTAAATCAACTCAGATCGTCGAGCTGATCAAGAATATATATAGGTGATGGGGTCTGTCACGCCCTTTTCTGCCTGTTACATACATTTTAACAAATCCATTATACCCTGTTTTCCCATTTTTAATGGGCTCTGGGTATAAAAATTGAATGGAAATATGTAACATCGCCCCAGTAGATGTGGCGTCAAGACGAATCTCCCCGAAGCACTTTACAGCATGTCCTATAAGGTGGAAAGGTCCTGTGGTTAAGAAAACAGTCAGATCAGTGGCCGAACTTTGAAGAAATACAGCAAAACTTGATTTTGGCCAAGAAATTCATTTACTCAATTCTGGAAAGCAAAGAGTAAATTACAAGCGCTCAATTCCTTTCTGGATAGAGATTTGTATTGCGTGTGAAAGGAGGTCTTTAAAATGCAATGGTGTCATACACTGTGAAACACCCAATCCTCAAAAAATCACAGTTTGACTGGCTGACGATAAACAAAGCTCACAAAATCAACAGCAACACGGTAGACTAAAGCTGATGAACTTCATTCAAAGGAAGTTCTCGATTCTTGGTCTACGGAACACATTGAAGCTCTGGCAGCGACTACGATGGACCTGTTCAAATTCGCTGCACCAAAGTAAAAGGTCTAAATCACAAAAAGGTTACATGTGCATACTTGTATGTATGGCTACAATTAGCAGTGTTGCATCACTGCTTTAAAAGGAAGGCACCAATTGGCAGTTTATTCACTTGGTGCTCCACTTTGATGAAAATAGGAAAATTGGGTGCGTAGACAAATGGAGAAACGTGCAACGCATCAGAGCAGAATTATAGAGGATGTGTAAAAAGGAATATGTATCATCACTGCAGCAGCGAACCAACCGGCCAACCGGAAAAGCCTAACCCCATTCAAGGTCAACTTGTTTTACTAAAACTTTTTTTTTCTATTCAGTATTTCATCCTCTATTAATGTAACAAAACAGAAACTTCTTCAAAATAAAAAGTTTTCCTACTTGTTTAGAAATAACTTCATAATTCTCATTACGAAGAGTCATATAGAGCCTTTATGTAATTTAATGACATTTTACTTCCGGCAGTGTGGATGCAAAACCACGTTTTGCGGCAGTATTCATATTTTAGCTACTCGAACAGTATGAATTTGGGCATTATCCTGTTGGAAAGTCCATGTAAATATTCTAAAGATATTTATTTAGCTTAAGAAACGCATCCTCTAGCAAGCCTTTGTAATGCGTTGCATTCATTTTACTTGAAACTACTTGACCCACAATATGAGATGGCACCACATACCATAAAAACCATCTGGTCCATCTAAGTTAAACCTTTTTTTTTTTTCAAAAAACACCACGGAATGCACATTCCGTTTGGTACATGGCAGTCTATATGCGTGAAGTTGAAAGATCAATAAACGGGACCCGTTTGCTACCACCTCAACCTAAAACAAGTAAGAACGTTGCTGTCGGACGCAACCGACAGCGAAATACTATTTCACGCCCCAACAGCACACAGGGGAATCTATCACATTACATTTTTTTAAATTTAACCTTAAGTCCCCACGGTCGCCGCTCAAATTAGCTGCAGATTAAAACTTTTCATTGGAGGTAGCCAGACAGTTTCAATTAGAATCGAAGCTTAGAGATGCCACCTCTCTCGATTTATCTCGATTGCCTTACCTTAGCAAGAACACGCACCTAAATCGAGAGAGGTGGCATCTCTCAAAATAAGAGAGGTGGTAACTCTCAAAATGAGAGAGGGGGTAACTCTGAAAATGTGATTTAAGTTCGTTGGCGAGCGTAGAGGTGTGGTCATGTTGATATTTTTGTTATATTTTCTTTATTTAGTTATTTTGTATTAATAAAATATTCTTTTCAAACACATATATATAATTTGGCAAATCTAAAGACAAGGTAAAAGGTCACTAAGTCATTTTGTGGCGCGTTATTGGCTCAGAAGCTGCAGATGTTTCAGTTTTGATTTGCCACGCCCCCAGTGGCCGTAGACAAATAATTTTTGGCATGTGCATAGAGTGGGTGTTTAAGAATATAACTGTAAAGTTTGGATGCTTACATTCGAAAAATGCGAAAATTACAGGGTATTTTTCTGTATGTCACGCCCCAAAAGGGGCGTCCGTCTGTCTGTCCGTCTGTCCGTCCGTCTGTCCGTATGTATGAACGCGTCGTTCTCAGAAGCTATAAGAGCTAGAGACTTGAAATTTTTTATGTAAGTTCCTGTATAGTACGAAAAGATCGAGTTTGTTACAAAAAATCGATAACTGTCTTAATTTTAATGTTATCGATTAAAAACGAAATCGATGCTCAGTTATATAATTCTATATAATTCATCTTTATAGCTAGAGTCTCCAAATGTTGCATTTAGTGTTATGTGAGCTTTATAAAATTTCAGTTTCTGTTAAATTTTTGATGCCACGCCCCCTTCGCCTAAAATTTGTAAGTCTCGTATTTCAAATACTAGAGACTTGTGCTTTGGCACATACATACATATGGATGACATGATCACGCCCAACAAGTTTGATCGAAATCGTTCGTCTAGAAAAAGCATTTAATTTCCCATAGCATTGCCATGCAAAGGAGCCAAAGAACAGCTGACGCACCGATTGGCGTGTGTGTGCGTGCGCCTGTGCGTGTGTGTGTATGTTTTGCTTGTAATGAACGTACATATGCATGTGTATATAAAAGAAACAAAGAATGCTTGGAATAGCGGTTCTTCGCAGGGTTCAGGGTATACCCTAGTCGAGCGGTCTCGACTAGAGTTTTCTTACTTGTTTTTACATACATATGTATACGTGTGTATATTAAAAGCAAGACACACAGACACACACACAAGAACACTCTCCTCTAAATGAACACTTGACGCAGCGACTGCGCTTGGCTTCTGTTTTAGAAAATTAAATGTTTAATAACTTTTTTTGTAAACGAATGTTTTTTTATTAAATTTTCAGAGCGGGATAATGCCATTAATATGCAGGTCTTTACCAAAGCACAAACTTCTAGTATTTGAAATACATGTTTTCTAATTTGGGGCGAAAGGGGCGTAGCATACAAAATATAACAAAAACCGAAAATGTATAAGGCTCACATTACACTAGAATAACTAACATAACATAACTGGCATTAAAAAAATATTAGATAGAATTTTAAACCTGAATTTCAGTTTTCGTTTTCAATCGATAACATTAAAATGAAAATAGTTTTCGTTCTTATAACCTGAACCCATTGAAAATGGGAATTCAGGGTATAATGTTTTTGTTGAAATGTGTATGTATGTAACAGGGAGAAGGAGGCGTGGCAGACCCCATAAAGTATACATATTCTTGATCAGGATGACAAACCGAGTTGATATAGCCATGTCCGTCCGTCCGCCCGTCTGTCCGAATGTATGAACGCGTCGTTCTCAGAACCTATAAGAGCTAGAGACTTGAAATTTTTTATGTAGGTTCCTGTATAGCACGAAAAGATCGAGTTTGTTCCAAATAATCGATAACTCATCGTTTTAATGTTATCGATTAAAACCCGATATCTTCATTTAGTTATAAAATTCTTTTTAATTTATCTTTATAGCTATAGTCTTCAAATTTTGCATTTAGTGTTATTTGGGGTTTTTGGTTTCGGTTTTTGTTTAATTTTGGGTGGCACGTCCCCTTCGCCTCAAATTTGTAAGTCCCGCATATCAAATACTAGAGACTTGTGCTTTGGCACATACATACATATGGAAGACATGAGCACGCCCAACAAGTTTGATTAAAATCGTTGCCCTAGAAAAAAAGTTATTAAACATTTAATTTCCCATATCATTAGCATGCTAATAGCAGCCAAAGAACAGCTTACGCACCGACTGGCGTTTGCCTGTGTATGTGTTCCTTGTAATGCTCTGATCAAGAATATATACTTTATGCCACGACCATTTTCAATGGGTTCAGGGTATAAAAAACGGTTTATAATGTTTTTCGACATTGGCACTGAAAATAGATTAGAAGAAAACACGCAGACAATTATCAGAAACGAAAAATGGCTAAATGATTTTTTCAGCACGCAGACATCATTAATCAATAAAACGTCAAACCTGATGCAAGCTACAACAGAAGAAGTCAATAGAAACTTTGAAAGCGTCACAACGGAAATAAACAAAATGTGCTATTTTAAAAGAACTTTTCTTCGTTTACAAAGAATCCGTAAAGTTCTTCATTTTGTTTACACAAGTGCTTAACTGGATTGATGAAACCGAAGTGTAACAGGCAGAAGGAAGCGTGGCAGACCCCATAAAATATACACTGCGCGTCGTCAAGATAGCGCACCCTTTACTTTCACCGTAAATGTTGAATATCTTTTATACCATTAAAAATTTATTTCCTATGAAGCTCTGTTTTATTCTTCTTAAAATAAAATAAGACTGGGCTCTGTATGATTTCAGAAAGTATTTTTAAATATTTTTTAAAAAAGCTTATAAGAAACGATTTCTAAAGTCGAGTCAACAAGAAAGCGCATTTTCCTTCAATAGTTAATATCTTGCGCAATCTGGCAACCAAAGTTACAATATTTTATCTAAACCACAAAATTGATCTACTTTAAGAAAAATATTACTTACACAATATACAAAGCTGGTCAAAAGTATTTACACATCAAGCGTTATTTGCACATTTAACTGAAACAGAGAGTTCTGGTTGTTCTAGTTGTAGTTGTAGTGCAACAAAATGCTATATTTTTGTAAAACTGGATCTATCATGAAGAGAAGGAAGTCAACTGTGTAAAGATAACTAATCAAGCGATGTAATCGATAGCTAGCAGTTGTAAAAATTTTAAGAAAACTCTAGTTGAGACAGCTCGACTAGGGAATACCCTAAACCATGAGAAAAACCGCTATTCCGAGGACACTCCGTTTTGTTATATACATATCTATATGTATGTACATTAAGCAACATATATATACACACGCACTGGCGAACGCATCACTAGCCCAAGCCGCTGCGTCACCCGTTTGCCAACGTTATGGGAAATTAAATGTTGAATAGACGAACGATTTTAATCAAACTTGTTGGGCGTGATAATGTCATTCATATGTATGTATGTGCTAAAGCAAGTCTCTAGTACTTGAAATATGTGTTATACAAAATTGAGGCGAAGGCGGCATGGCATCCAAAATTTAACAAAAACCGAAATTGTATTATAGGCTCTAATAACACTAAATGCACAATTTCAAGACTCTAGCTATAAAGATTAATTAGATAGAATTTTATAACTGAATAACAATATCGGTTTCTTCGATTTTTTTAAACAAACTCGAAGTCTCTAACCACGCGTTCAAACATACGGACAGACGGGCGGACGGCCAGACAGACGGAGAGGACTAAATTGACTCGGCTTGTCTCCCAGATCAAGAATATATATACGTTATGGAGTCTGCCACGCCTCCTTCTGCCTGTTACATACATTTTCACAACATACCCTTTTTCACATTTTCAATGGGTTCAGGGTATAAAAATAAATTTCGAATGCGCTGATGAACAGTTTTCAAAAGACTTCTGCAATTATCGGCATTCATATCTGAATTAAAAAAATGCACATTTTAGGTCCTATATTCAAATAAAGTTCACCCCACTTTCAGGATGACTAAATCACGGTCTCCTTTACGTAGATCAGGAAAATAATAATACCATCGGGACTTCCCAAATTATAATAATTTCACCTGAAACATGATAAACAGTGCTATTAAGAAAACCACTTCATGTACGTTAGACCAAAACACAAGTCTGCAGTGTAGTGGTTACTTGTCTGTCGTTCACTGCGAAAAAATAAACAAAAATTAATAAACGCGTATGCTGTGGGCGTACCCAGCAAAACACAAGATAGTCACAGCTGACATACTGTGCGGCAAACCGCGGAGTATTTTAGAGGCGGTTGCTGGCAATAGCCCTGAAGCGGGGAGTAGGTATTGGTAGTGGTATTGGTAGCGTCATTTGGATTTTCATTTTTCGCGCAAAAATTTTCAATTAGTAATAATGTTTAATTAGACACGTCTAGTCCAACCAGCATCAGGTGCACTCTAACAGCTGTTAAGCTGCAGGTGGAACAATCAGCTGCTCAAAAAAATTTGGTGTGCCGCTGACTCTTAGCAAAGACAGCAACCTCACCTCTAGAGTTCAGAGCTATTGAAAGTAGAGCATACTTTCGGGCTCGTTGTGTATCTGAGATGAATTTTCAAGTTAATCAGTTATTGTCCAGTACAGGCTTCCTGCCTTGGTAGTCGAAGCCAAATGGAGGCAAGGATGGAGGATGAGCTGTAAACCTTTGAGCGCCGCGGTCACCGCAGCAACAACAGACAGCGCCACGGCTTCAGTAGAGCAGTCTCCTTCCGTTGGTCAAGCGAGGTGCAGACTATCCCATCAAAGACTGCCGGGCAGTTCAAGCTCACCATAGCGACAGGGTCGAACCAGGCAGGGCAGCAGGCCAGTTGGGAGTTGGACAAACGGCCCAGGACGGACACTATCACTGTTTCTGGGGTAGAGTGTTGCAGCTATGCTAATATGTTGAAGGTAGTCAGAACTGACCCGAGCCTTAAGCATCTTAGTGGGGATGTACAGAGGATCAGGAAGACGGCAAAGGGGGATCTATTGCTGCAGTTGACCAATAATCCCGAGCTATGAGGTGCTCCAGGAAGCTGTTGGCAAGGATTTGGCAGAAAGCGCGGTGGTTAAAACGCTTAGCGAGTCTGCGCAAATCGATATCCGTGATCTGGACGAGCTGGACGAGGCAATCAAGGATGCGCTGAAAGACAGCTCAATCTCTGTGGACGTCGTCAAGTCTCTACGTCCATCCTTCCGTGGGCAACAAAGAGCCACTATTGTCCTCCCAGTTGCTAAGACCAGAGCTGGCCCAGATGGATCGTTTGCCGTATCCGCGCTGTGGACCAGCCAAAATGCTGCTTCCTAGACTACGAACATATTGCTGCTAGCTGCAAAAGCGACGGTGTACTACGCCTGGAACTACCAGTGGATGAGCACACCATTGGGTTTGCTATTGAAGTCGCCGTCTTCACCATAGGAAAGCAGCCGCATTTGAGACTGGGTGACAGGAGGTGGACTTGACCTAGCGCCGCACAAAACGAAGGCTGTCTTAGTCAGCAGTCGCACGTGGAAATGATCCATAAGATTGGCAACATCAGCATTTCGTCAAAGTTATCAATAGTGTCTTGGGATTATGCTCGACACAAGATTGGCTTTCCGCAAGCACTTGGAAAACGTGCATAAAAAGAGCAGCCAATTCGTGTAGAACTCCCTCCCGAATCATGCTGAACACGCGGCGACCAAAGTAACAACGACGACTTGTTCTTATGAGCGTCTTGAGGTCTTCCAGCTACAGTCGAGGTATTGTGCCACCTATCGATTGAGCGCGATCCGAGTTATCTGCTCCTCATGAAGCGCAGTACACACGAGCCTGTATGCGGCGCACGTAATGCATTCAGTGTGAACAGCATTTCACGAAGGCAAAGAAGATGGGATAACTCGACGAAAGGACGATGGACGCATTCGCTCATCCCGGAGCTTGATGCTTCCGAAGCTATTTAAAGCGGTTTGACCATGACGACTCAAATGATTGCAACTGGTGAGGACTAGTGGAAGGCTAACCACACAATCTTTGAGTGTAGACGTTTCATTGAGGAGAGTCGTGACCTATAAGCAACAGTGGGCCGCTCCTTTAGACCGGACAACTTAGTCGCGATCATGCTGGAGTTTGAAGCAGCTTGGAAAAAATCAGCTCCTTCGCTGCTTCAATCATGGTGGAGCTTCGCAGAGTCAAACGAAGCTGACGAGAAACTATTTGTTTAAAATAGAGCAAAGCGCAATTCTTTACGCAAGCATCGAGCGTTATTTTGAATCAAATCTTGTTAATATGTTTAAATTAGTAAATAAATACCCTAAACCCCGCGCTATCTGCGTTTTTTAAAATACTGCATAATTAGCATTTCGTATAAACGCACAGAAAACTCAATTCAATTCATTTTCAATTGTTTATCCAATAACGCCGTCTATGGTTCAATAGAATAACGCCATCCATGTTATAATTTATTGAACAGCTGATAATTAGCAAATCATAGCGCCATCTATTGGAAATATGTACACTAAAACTTGCGGGTTTTAGAATTTGCTAGATGCACGCAGCTCAATGTGTATGTGTGTGTGTGTGTGCACATGCTGGTTGCTGGTTGCGTTGCTGGTCACGTGTTTGGCCGATTGGCCAAATGTTTTGTTTAATAACTTCTGCGCAAATTAATGGATTTGAATGAAATTTTCAGCTTATGTTCAACATACTTTATTACATTTTTCCAATTTTAAAAAATGTAAACCCATTCATTTACTGGCTTTGAGTGCAATTAACCTCAATTTAAATATTTGGGGAAATTTGGAGCCGGTATCCAAAATTTAACAAAAATCAAAATTACATAAAATAAATATAAAACTAACAAAAAAGTTTGGGGACTTTAACTATAAAGATATATATAATTTTATAACTAACATTCGATAATGTTTTTAATGTTTAAAAAAGTCGATAACTAATTTAATTTTAATGTTTAAAATTAAAATAGGTATCGACTTTTTTTTAACAAACTCGCTATTCACGGACCTACATAAAAAATTTCAAGTCTCTAGCTCTTATAGGTTCTGAGAACGACGCGTTCATACATACGGAGAGACGAACATGGTTATATCAACTCGGCTTGTCACCCTGATAAAGAATATATATACTTTATGGGGTATGCCACGCCTCCTTCTGCCCGTTACATACATTCACATTTCAACAAAAACATTATACCCTGAATTCCCATTTTCAATGGATTCAGGGTATAACAAGTAAGAAAACTCTAGTCGAGACCGCTCAACTAGGGTATGCCCTGAACCCTGCGAAGAACCGCAATTCCAAGCTATCTCCGTTTCTTTAATATACATAAGTATCACAAGCGCAAGTCGTTGCGTCAGCTGCTCTTTGGCTGCTTTGCATGGCAATGCTATGGGAAATTAAATGTTTAATAACTTTTTTTCTAGAGTAACGATTTTGATCAAACTTGTTGGGCGTAATCATGTCATACACTGCTGGTCATAGGTTAGACGCACCACTTTTTTTTTTCAATAAGTGCTTATATTTATTATTAGGCAAGTATTACTTGCCCCAAATAATTTTTTTATCGAAGTTCGAATCTTATTCGAAAAACATCTGTATATAGTTGGTTGATTTGCGAAAAGATAACTTTGCATTCGAAGACTCTAGAAACTTCAATGCAATTATATGGCTTATCAACTGGTCAATGGATTAGACGCACATAAATTTGTCAAGTTTTGTGTTAAAAAGTGCAGCTATTTTGCTCAAATAAAAACTAAAAATTAAAAACTGAACTATTTTCAAGCAATGTTAAGAAAAAAATGGGGAAAGCTACCATATTGAGCTTATTGGAACGTCAAAAGTGGACTTCTTACACTCACAGGGATTATCAAATCGAAATATTTCCAAACAAATAAAACGCAGCTCCAGAACTATCGACAGATATTTAGGAGATCCGGTGGCTTATGGAACACATTTTAAAGGGCGAAAACCAGCGCTGGCTCCACGGGATAAACGTAAAATTGTTCGTTTTGCTTCAAATTCGCCAAAGTCATCAGGGAAGATTAAGGAATTAGCCGGTGTAAACGCAAGCCTGTCAACTGTTCAGCGTACAATAAGAAATGCACAACATCTTAAGCGTCTTAAAATAAAGAAAAAACCACCTCTGAATGCTATACGTGAAGAAAAACGGCTTCAATATGCCAGAGAATATGGCGTGGACTGTTCAATCTGACACTCGACTGAATGACTGGCGTTCAGTGGTATTTACTGACGAAAAACGTTTTAATTTGGATGGTCCAGATGGTTTTCATTATTATTACCATGATTTACGTAAATATAATCTGTATTTAAGTCGCCATCACAGCCGTGAAGGTGGAGTTATGGTATGGGGTGCCATCACGTTTTATGGCCCAATTGAACTATTTATTATAGATCAAATGATGACCGGTGGGCCCTTCAAAACTTTGTTGCAGTCCGCATTTCCTAAGGTTAAAGATCTCTTCGGACCGTTTCCACGGATTTTCCAACTGGATAATGCACCAATCCATAATGCTCGAGCTGTGAAGTCGTTTATTGCGAGTGAAAATGTTCAGATGATGAGTTGGCCGCCGTATTCTCCAGATCTCAACATTATTGAAAATGTCTGGGGATGGCTTTCTAGGAAAGTATATGAAGGAGGACAACAATATGAAAACAAAGAAACACTAACTGCAGCAATAAAACTAGCCTGGAGCCAAATTTCACTAAGTTTCATAGCTTCCCTATTTCACTCCATGAAGGACCGGCTCTATGACGTTATATCAAACAAAGGAGACAGTACTCATTACTGAAATAATTTTTTTCTTCTTCCCTATAAACTAAATATTTAAAAAAAATTAACTTTACATTGTACAATTACCAATTTTTTTGTTTATAAATTAATTTGTTAAAGTGCGTCTATTCTAGTGACCAAGAAAAAAGTGCCTTTTTATACCCTGAACCCATTGAAAATGGGAAAATCAGGGTATAATGTTTTTGTTGGAGGGCGTATGTATGTAACAGGCTGAAGGAGGCGTGGCAGACCCCATAAAGTATATATATTCTTGATCAGGATGACAAGCCGAGTTGATATGGCCATGTCCGTCTGTCCGTCTGTCCGTCTGTCTGTCCGTATGTATGAACGCGTCGTTCTCAGAACCTATAAGAGCTAGAGACTTGAAATTTTTTATGTAGGTCCGTGAATAGCACGAAAAGATCGAGTTTGTTAAAAAAAGTCGATAACTATTTTAATTTTATTGTTATCGATTAAAAACATTATCGAATGTTAGTTATAAAATTATATCTCCCACGTCTTTATAGCTAGAGACCCCAAATTTTTTTGTAAGTTTTATATTTATTTTCTCTAATTTTGATTTTTGTTAAATTTTGGATACCGGCTCCAAATTTCCCCAAATATTTAAATTGAGGTTAGTTGCACTCAAAGCCAGTAAATGAATGGGTTTACATTTTTAAAAATTGGAAAAAATGTAATAAAATATGTTGAACATAAGCTGAAAATTTTATTCAAATCCATTAATTCGCGCAGAAGTTATTAAACAAAACATTTTGCCAATCGGCCAAACACGTGACCAGCAAAACAAAGCAAACTGTTTTTCTATACATGTGCACACATACACATACACATTGAGCTGCGTGCATCTAGCAAGTTCTAAAACCCGCAAGTTTTAGTGTACATATTTCCAATAGATGGCGCTATGATTTGCGAATTATCAGCTGCTCAGTTGGTTCGAAACTTGGATGGCGCTATTCAATCGAACCATAGATGACGCTATTAGCTAAACAATTGAAATGAATTGAATTTAGTTTTCTGTGCGTTTATACGAAATGCTAATTATGCAGTATTTTAACGCAGATAGCGCGGGGTTTAGGGTATCTCTTAGTCGGGACCGCCGACTAGAGTTTTCTTACTTGTTTTTGAATAGCTTCAATAAAATGTAAAAAAAAAAAAGATTTTAGAATTATTTCAATTTTTTCCAATTGCTTACTTGAAGAGGCATTGAATATCAAAGGTTTTTGTGTATAAGTTTTTTTCCTATTGTTTTTTCAAATAAACGTTATAATGCAAATTTTAAAGCAAGTAGCGTTGCGTCTAACCTATTGACCAGCAGTGTATATATGTATGTATGTGCCAAAGCACAAGTCTCTAGTATTTGATATAAGGGAGTTACAAATTTGAGGCGAAGGGGGCGTGGCATCCAAAATTTAACAAAAACCGAAATTGCGTAAGGCTTACATAACACTAAATGCAAAATTTGAAGACTAGCTAGAAAGATGAATTAGATAGAATTTTTTAGCTTAATTTAGATTTTCGTTTTTAATCGATAACAATAAAACGATAACAGTTATCGAATTTCTTAAACAAACTCGATCTTTTCGTGATATACAGGAACCTACATAAAAAATTTCAAGTCTCTAGCTATTGTAGGTTGTGAGCACAACGCGTTCATACATACGGACAGACGGACGGACAGACGGACAGACGGACATGGCTATATTAACTCAGCTTGTCATCCTGATCAAGAATATATATACTTTATGGGGTCTGCCACGCCTCCTTCTGCCTGTTACATACATACGCCTTTCAACAAAAACATTATACCCTGAATTCCCATTTTCAATGGGTTCAGGGTATAAAAAACACACACACATTGAAACTGAACAGAAGCGTAAGTTTTAGTGTACATATGACTATTAGATGGCGCTATGGTTGGCGTGTATACTAAATGCAAACTATACAGTATTTTGGAAAACGAAGATCGCGCTGAGTTCAGGGGATCTCCTAGTCGAAACGCCTGAATAAAGTTTTCTTACCATAGTGTACATTGAATGTACAATTTTATGTATGAAATGCATTGTTAACAATTGTCATATTTCATTGGGGACTTAGAATCTTGTTAGGGATATACGCATAAAATTAATTTAATTCGTTCACTAAGACAAGTCGTGTCTGGAGCAAAAAAAAATTAGAGCCAAAATTTCTGATATTACTTACTATAAGATCATTTTTACATATGCTGTTGTCCGTGTAAAATACAAGAAGTTCTGCTGATAGTGCTTGACAGCTTGGCTCCCGTAGTTTCGAAGCAAGTAATAAACACGCTGCTGCTAGAATTTGTAGATGAATTTTTCGCACCGATTTTGTAGACAAAAAACGATCCATGTAGTTAATTGCTAGTAAAACTACCTCCTCCTGACATTTTTCTTCAACACACACCTAAATAATAAATTAAGGTGGTTAATTAAATGGTGTTTAAATGGTTAATTGTATTGTTGTTACTTATCGATTTATTTAAAAACAAGTAAGAAAACTCTGAGACCGCTCGACTAGGGGATACCCTGAACCCTGCGAAGTACCGCTATTCCTCAGAACATTCTTCGATTTTTCTATATATGTGTATGTACATTTTTATACCCTGAACCCATTAAAAATGGGAAAAAGGGTATGTTTTTGTGAAAATGTATGTAATAGGCAGAAAGAGGCGTGGCAGACGTCATAAAGTATTTATATTCTTGATCGGGGATAGAAGCCGAGTCGATTTAGCCCTGTCCTCCTGTCTGTCTGTCCATCTGCCCGTATGTTTGAACGCAAACATATAAGAGCTAGAGACTTCAAATTTTTGGAGGTTCGTGTATATCACGATAATCGATAACTGTCATAGTTTTAATGTTATCGTTTAAAATTGATATCGATATTTAGTTATAAAATTATATCTAATTCGTCTTTATAGCTAAATTCTTTGCATTTAGTATTATTTGAGCCTTCTGCAATTTCGGTTTCTGTTAAATTTTGGATGAAAAAAGTTATTGAATTATTAAACATTTAATATCTCACATTATCGGCGCCTTGCAGACTGACCTCAGTTGCTGAGTTGATCAGTTAGCAGACTATGTGCTTGTGCCTGCGCCTGTGTGTGTATGTGTTGCTTGCTACATACATATATTGCAAAACTATCTACCATTCCGAACTTATTTGAAAAAATAATAACATCAACTTATTTCGGCTTTAAATCGATCAATTTGTAACAATTTACTTCCCTTGCAAATAAAAGTTTTTAAAATAAAATGCAAACTGATGTTATATATACAGATTTCAGTAAAGCATTTGATTCAGTTCATCATTATGTATTAATTGAAAAACTTGATCTCATGGATTTTCTTTTTAAATCCAGGATAAAAGTTTAGGAGTTTTATCCTGGATTTCATCGTATTTTAAGAGAATAACCCAAAGAGTTGTGTTGAGAACAGCTTTTTTAAAACATATCTTCGTCTTGTCAGTTGTAGCTCAGGGTAGACATCTTGGACCGTTACTTTTTTCTTTATTTATAAACGACCTTCCCCGATGTATTTCTTTTTCTTTGTCTTTCGTATTCGAATTCCATCGATCATCTATATTTACAAGATGATCTTAATTTCTCTCAACTTTGGTGCTTGGCCAATCAGTTGCATTTAACTGTTTTAAATATATGACAATGACATTCTGCCGTCATATGTCATATATTGCTATTATTCAATTAATAATAATTCCTTGAAACGCATTTTTTCTGTCAAAGATCTTGGTGTACTCTTTGACTCAAAACCCCGTTTCAATATACATATCTCAACTATCATAAATGTGGCCAAAAGTGTTCTAGGCTTCACTAAGCGTTGAGCAAGAGTTAAATGATCCCTTTGATCCCAAACTCCTTTACATTTCGTTGGTACGACCCTTAGAATATTGTTCAATTATATAGTCTCAACAACGTCTCTACGCCCTACGGAATCTAAACTGGGATCCATTTATTTCCTTTCTTCATAATTTGATTGTTGGTAATCTTGATTCGTTTCTTCTGTTGATGCAACTAATTTTCTCTGTCTCTTCTAGAACAACTACACTTTCGTCAACTCCATTTAAAGTTGTGCACAACGGATTATGCGTTACACAGTGCAATTCACGTTTTGTGCGCGAACTATAATAAATTTGAACACTTTTTTTCTTTTGAACACACTCTTCTACTAATAAAATCCTTCTTTTATTATTTTGTCTTTAGGTTTCCTATAATGCATATATCTGACATAGTTCAATCATATCAGGGACCATACAGGGCTGTGAATTGGGGCATAGCTGGCAGGACTGGCAAATAAAATACCCCCATCCGGTTGGTGATATTTAAAAAAAAAAAGTATGTTCTTTTAGGCACTAATAAATTGTGTTTAGTGTATCTTTAAGTTAACTCTAGTTATGACAATTTTTTTTTTAAATAAACAAAAAACTAAATAAATAAAAACTAGAACACGTGAGAAAACTCTAGTCGGGCGTTCCGTCTAGAGAGTTTGCATTTAGTATAAACGCACACAAAATTAAATTCAATTCTATTTTAAATTTTTAGTCAATAGCGCCATCCATGTTTCGATGCGATAGAACAGGTGTTATTCGCAAACCACATCGCCATCTAGTGGACACATGCAAACTAAAACTTCTTAGAATTTGCTAGATGCACGCAGTTCAATATGTGTGTATGTGTGCACACATAAAACATATATGAAGAAAAAAGCTTAATTTGAAGTCTCTAGCTAGAAAGATGTATTAACTGAAAATCGATTTAATTTTTAATAATATTAAAATTCAAATAGTAATTGATTCTTTTAAACAAACTCTATCTTTGCGGGTCATACACAATCGTCCAAAAAAAATTCAAGTCTCTAGTTCTCATAGGTTCTGAGATCGACACAATCACACATACGGACAGGCGGATGGATGCACAGACTGAGAGACAGACAGGACTAAATCGACTGGACTTGTCTCCCTGATCAAGAATATATATACTTTACGGGCCTGTCACGCCTCCTGCCTGTTGCATAGATTTTCACAAAAACATTACCATTTTTGCCCATTTTCAATGGGTTCAGTGTATAACAAGTAAGAAAACTCTAGTCGGGCGTGCCGACTAGATGATATCCTGAACCCCGTGCGATCTGCGTTTTCAAAAAAATTTCCATTTGTAGCCAATAGCGCCATCTATGTTTCGATTCGACAGAGTAGTTAATAATTCGCAACCATAGCGCCATCTAGTAGACATACACTAAAACAACTTGCAGTTGTTAGAATTTGCTGGATGCACGCAGTTCAATGTGCGTGTGCACACATATGGGACAACTGTCATTGCTTAGCGCAGCTGGTCTAATATGTTCGCCGAATAGCAAAACGTTTTGTTTAATAACTTGTGTGACTCAATGGATTTTAATGAAATTTTCAGGATATGATCTATATACATATTTTATTAAATTTTTTTCCAAATTATATATTGGCTTGATTTGCAACTACCATCAATTTAAATCTTTGGGGAAGTGTGGAGCCGGTAAAATAGATATAAAACTAACTAGAGATTCAAAGATGTGGCAGGCATCATTTTATAACTGAATTTCGATCACGTTTTAGTCGATAACATTAAAATGAGAACAGTTATCAATTTTTGTTTTTAAATTAACTCGATCTTTTCGTGCTATACAAGAACCTACATAAAAGTTGCAAGTCTCTAGCTCCATAGGTATCTCAAAACCTTTCATACATACTAACAGACAGCCGGATCAGCTCGTCGAGCTGGTCCAGAATATAGGTACTTTATGGGGTCTGCCACGCCTCCTGCCTGTTATATACATTGCAACAAAACAATTAAACATTGATTTCCCATTTTCAATGGGTTCACGATATACAAATATTCTAATTGAAAGACACACAGGTTGACTAAAAAATTTTAGTTTTCAAAAATATACACTATTCTTGCAGTATATCTCATGTCGATTATAATTTCAGAAAAACTATTTTTCTACTTTGGGAATTATAGCTTACTCACCTCCATCATCCATTGGGCCACAATTTTGCGCATAGCTGGGGTGATGTCTCTTTGTACTGTTTTAAAATATGTTTCATGGATATGTTGATGCTTTTCTTCTGATTTTAAAGCATTCTTTAAACATCGGTCTGTTTTAAAAATTGGATCAGTAACGACCATATGTGCATTTTCATAAACAAAATGTTTATTGTTTGCAGAATCTGTTTCCGTTATTACTGCTGTACATCGCCCACTTGGCATCGTTATTACATTGGCGATGAGAAGGAAGTTTATTCGTCAATTGACAACTGGTTGATATCCTTTGAAGTTGTTTTGTTGATTTGGTTGCATTTATAGGAGTTGAAACTGAAGATAACATATACATCAGATTACTCATACTGCAAGCGATAGGTACGCTGTCACACTCTGTTGTGTGATTGTTGACCCTAACACTCTGCGCACTGCTTCCTTGTTTGACAGTCGAGAAACATGCTGAGCAAGGTATAGGCTCGCTAAAGGCATTGCTCTTGATGCTATGTTTTTTAATATTTTGCACAGCAGATGTTTTGCTTTTATACCCATATAATAATAGGTCCGACTGAGTCACTATGCTTTCAGTACACAGTAAATCCATAATTATCCTCGTAAATACACTTATTTTATAAGCAAATAAGCTGACCTATATAGTTTTTTCATATGACTTATTTTATGGGTCCTCAAATTACGTACACTTTAATATATTTCCTGCAAGCAGACAAAAGTATAAATTCATATTTTTGATGATATACGACAAAAATTAAACATAGGCAACAAGTTAAACAAATGTACACGATTGCATATGCATGCATATTTATGTATGTACATACATGTGTGTATATGGGAAAACAGTGTTATTACCGTAATATAAGGGACACGTGGTAAGATTACACTAAAATTATTTGCTTTATATACATATACGTTATCAAAGTTAGAAAGTTATATGTATATATTTATAAATGTACATACGTTAAATTTAAAATTAATATACAAATATTTTGTTTTATGATTTTCCACTATATATGTATGCTGACCTATGCGGTGTTGAAATTGAGTATGTAAAATGTAAAAGTCTAATAATAAAATATATACAATCTCGACTTATATTAAAAGTATTCGTACAAGATTATCCGGTATGTTTAGCTCACTACCAAAAAAATTACGCATGTACAAATTTAGATTAAAAATTTTGAGTATACAAAATTGGACCGATAAGTATCGAATACTTATTAAATACAATAAACTAATCTAATATAACCAGGGATGCAATAAAAAAAAGGTCGTTTCTTTAAATCACATCACTAACCATACAACACATAGATATAACCATGGATGCCAACTCAAAATTTGAAAATTACGTAGGCTGGCTCCAAAATCTACGTGGTTTTCCGTAGCACAATTTTGCTGAAATACGCACTTCTTTTTATACCCTGAACCCATTGAAAATGGGAATTCAGGCTATAATGTTTGTTGAAAGGCGTATGTATGTAACAGGCAGAAGGAGGCGTGGCAGACCCCATAAAGTATATATATTCTTGATCAGGATGACAAGCTGAGTTGATATAGCCATGTCCGTCTGTCCGTCCGTCTGTTCGTATGTATGAACGCGTCGTTCTCAGAACCTACAATAGCTAGAGACTTTAAATTTTTTATGTAGGTTCCTGTATATCACGAAAAGATCGAGTTTGTTTCAGAAAATTGATAACTGTTTTCGTTTAATTGTCATCGATTAAAAACGAAAATCTAAATTAAGCTATAAAATTCTATCTAATTCATCTTTTTAGCTAGAGTCTTCAAATTTTGCATTTAGTGTTATTTGGACCTTACGCAATTTTGGTTTTTGTTAAATTTTGGGTGCCACACCCCCTTCGCCTCAAATTTGTAACTCCCGTATATCAAATACTAGAGACTTGTGCTTTGGCACATATATACATATGAATGACATGATCACGCCCAACAATTTTGATCAAAATCGTTCGTCTAGAAAAAAAGTTATTAAACATTTAGTTTTCCATAACATTGCCATGCAAACAGCAGCCAAAAAACAGCTGACACAACGACTTGCGCCTGTGTATGTGTGTGTGTATGTGTTGCTTG
Organism: Drosophila paranaensis; assembly: GCA_035047545.1. Classification (NCBI taxonomy): domain Eukaryota; kingdom Metazoa; phylum Arthropoda; class Insecta; order Diptera; family Drosophilidae; genus Drosophila; species Drosophila paranaensis. The sequence goes on along the minus strand of JAWNPL010000186.1, from coordinate 166,257 downwards.
TAATGAACATATACAGTGAATCAAAAAAGTATTGGCACACTGCAAAAATCAGCTTTCCCTGTGCTTTAACTTTTTTTTTCAATGAATCTTTTGGAAAATGAAAAACATAATTCGTTTAACGCATTTATTTATAACAAATTCAAACAAAAAAAAAACTAAATTTTAGCTTGGAGTCGCTGCTAGGAACTTAAAAGTAAAAAAAGGCACAAATTTTCATCAAATAAGTATTGGCACAAGCATCGTAAGCTGCTCGCTCCATAGAGTTTGGATGACGCTAGTACTTTGTGGGTCCACCATTAGCTTCAATAACGGCCTGCAAACGTCTCTTCATACTGCCAACCAGTTTTGCCGTTTCAGAAGTACTGATTTTGCCCCACTCAGCGGATAAGGTCTCTTTTAGGGAATCCTTTGATGTTATGTGGTGAGATCTTATTTTTCGCTGAAGCAGGTGCCACACATGTTCAATGGGGTTCAAGTCCGGTGATTGGGGGGTGTTTTCAGCTGCTTGCAATGGTAAATTAAATAAATTAAATTTTGACTCGTCACTAAATACAATGGAGTTCCAAAATGAATTTTAATTTATTTGGGTCAGATGGAGCCCAAAAGATCTGGCTGAAGCCTAATAAAGAGCTTCAAGAAAATAATTTACTAAAAACTGTTAAACACGGTGGAGGTAATGTGATGGTTTGGGGGTGTTTCGCTGCTTATGGAGTTGGTAACCTTGCATTTATTGATGTCACTATGGATAAGCATGTTTATCGAGACGTCATAAAAAGAAAATTTGGGTGCAAGTGTCGAAAAACTGGGTCTCAGTGGCACCAATTGGCTGTTCCAGCAAGACAACGACCCAAAACATTCATCTTATCTGGTGCAGGAATGGTTAATTTACCATTGCAAGCAGCTGAAAACACCTCCCAATCACCGGACTTGAACCCCATTGAACATGTGTGGCACCTGCTTCAGCGAAAAATAAGATCTCACCACATAACATCAAAGGATTCCCTAAAAGAGACCTTATCCGCTGAGTGGGGCAAAATCAGTACTTCTGAAACGGCAAAACTGGTTGGCAGTATGAAGAGACGTTTGCAGGCCGTTATTGAAGCTAATGGTGGACCCACAAAGTACTAGCGTCATCCAAACTCTATGGAGCGAGCAGCTTACGATGCTTGTGCCAATACTTATTTGATGAAAATTTGTGCCTTTTTTTACTTTTAAGTTCCTAGCAGCGACTCCAAGCTAAAATTTAGTTTTTTTTTTGTTTGAATTTGTTATAAATAAATGCGTTAAACGAATTATGTTTTTCATTTTCCAAAAGATTCATTGAAAAAAAAAGTTAAAGCACAGGAAAGCTGATTTTGCAGTGTGCCAATACTTTTTTGATTCACTGTATATGTTCATTACAAGCAACACATACACACACACATACACAGGCGCAAGTCGTTGTGTCAGCTGTTTTTTGGCTGCTGTTTGCATGGCAATGTTATGGAAAACTAAATGTTTAATAACTTTTTTTCTAGACGAACGATTTTGATCAAAATTGTTGGGCGTGATCATGTCATTCATATGTATATATGTGCCAAAGCACAAGTCTCTAGTATTTGATATACGGGAGTTACAAATTTGAGGCAAAGGGGGCGTGGCATCCAAAATTTAACAAAAACCGAAATTGCGTAAGGCCCAAGTAACACTAAATGCAAAACTTGAAGACTCTAGCTAGAAAGATGAATTAGATAGAATTTTATAGCTTAATTTAGATTTTCGTTTTTAATCGATAACAATAAAACGATAACAGTTATCGAATTTCTGAAACAAAATTTGAAGTCTCTAGCTATTGTAAGTTCTGAGATCGACGCGTTCATACATACGGACAGACGGACAGACAGACAGACAGACGGACAGGGCTAAATCGACTCGCCTTGTCATCCTGATCAAGAATATACATACTTTATGGGATCTGCCACGCCTCCTTCTGCCTGTTACATACATTTCAACAAAAACATTATACCCTGATTTCCCATTTTCAATGGGTTCAGAGTATAAAAATAGAGACGCTTAACTGTAAAAATATGTAATAAGTTAACACATAAGTACCATAGCAACTAAGCAACAATATGTGAACGATGCTGACACGCCAAATTGTGAGTTCAGTGCTCTGCACTGGCGACAATCAGCAGCGATCGCATGACACTTCTATGCTGGAGTGCTGCAGCGCTGAGAATGCCGAGTCGGCTTACCGACCGTGGTCCGATGGCGCGACGCATCGTCTTCCCGAGTCGGCTTACCGACTGTGGTCTGAGGGCGCGACGCATTGTCTTTGCTAAGTAGAATTATGCCTTGCACTTGTCTTTAGCTTTAGTTCGCTTTTGAATAAAGAAGACACTAGTCGCTTGAATTGCACTCCGGCACCCTGCCGTCATATTGTTCTTATTAACATATTATTGCACCACTAGGGCAATAATCACCAAAGGGGACGAAGTCAAGTCCTCCAACATAATCTTCCTCACAGTAATATACATCAGTGTCTCCTCTCGGATCTACTTCCTCACGGAAGCGCCGTCTGACCTGGATTACGCAACCAGCACCCACGTGGGACCGCCCACGGCTACTGGATTACCACTTATAAATAACTGGCGCCCAAACGTCCCAACACCCGCCAAGTTCATAGGCATTAACAGAAAAACATGTAAGTTTGTCAAGTGAACCCAAATTAAAAAAAAAAAAAAAAAAAAAAAAAACAAGTAAGAAAACTCTAGTCGGGGGTCCCGACTAGGAGATACCCTAAACCCCGCGCTATCTGCGTTTTTTTAAAATACTGCATAATTAGCATTTCGTATTAACGCACAGAAAACTAAATTCAATTCATTTTCAATTGTTTAGCCAATAGCGCCATCTATGGTTCGATTAAATAGCGCCATCCATGTTTCGATCCAACTGAGCAGCTGATAATTCGCAAATCATAGCGCCATCTATTGGAAATGTACACTAAAACTTGCGGGTTTTAGAAGTAGCTAGATGCACGCAGCTCAATGTGTATGTGTGTATGTGTGCACATGTATAGGAAAACAGTTTGCTTTGCTTTGCTGGTCACGTGTTTGGCCGATTGGCCAAACGTTTTGTTTAATAACTTCTGCGCGAATTAATGGATTTGAATGAAATTTTCAGCTTATGTTCAACATATTTTATTACATTTTTTCCAGTTTTTAAAAATGTAAGCCCATTCATTTACTGGCTTTGAGTGCAACTAACCTCAATTTAAATATATTTGGGTATCCAAAATTTAACAAAAATCAAAATTAGAGAAAATAAATATAAAACTTACAAAAAAATTTGGGGTCTCTAGCTATAAAGACGTGGGAGATATAATTTTATAACTAACATTCGATAATGTTTTTAATCGATAACAATAAAATTAAAATAGTTATCGACTTTTTTAACAAACTCGATCTTTTCGTGCTATTCACGGACCTACATAAAAATTTCAAGTCTCTAGCTCTTATAGGTTCTGAGAACGACGCGTTCATACATACGGACAGACAGACGGACAGACGGACAGACGGACATGGCTATATCAACTCGGCTTGTCATCCTGATCAAGAATATATATACTTTATGGGGTCTGCCACGCCTCCTTCTGCCTGTTACATACATACGCCCTCCAACAAAAACATTATACCCTGATTTTCCCATTTTCAATGGGTTCAGGGTATAAAAATGTTAAATATAGAAGTTTAACAAAAATTTATACCTTTTTTATTAAAGTATTTTAGGTGGTTGCCAGACTTGGTATATATACTCAAGTTAACAACCCATAATCGAAAAGTTATGGCGGATATATCTACGCCCACAAGGGGCGTGGTAACTAATATCAGCTTATATCTCCGTCAGTTTTAGCGCTAGAAGCTTCAAAATTGGATGCTAAGTTACTGGGCGTCACCTCTATCAATTTCCGAAAAATTATTGTTACGCCCCAAAAGTAATGGGGAGTGACTTTAAAAAAAATACCCTTTATTTTCGAACTTTTTTAATGTAAGTATCCAAAGTTTACAGTTATACTCCTAATCACCCACTCTATGAGCATGCCCAAAATTATACGTCTACGGCCACTGGGATCGTACCAAATGAAAACGGAAAAATCTACAGCTTCTGAACCAATAACTTGCTACATAATGACATTGTGACCTTTGATCTTGTCTTTTGATTTGCTAAATGTAATATATGTATTAAAAAGAATATTTTACTAACACTAAATAACTAAATAACAAGTAAGAAAACTCTAGTCGAGACCGCTCGACTAGGGTATACCCTGAACCCTGCGAAGAACCGCTATTCCGTGCATTCTCCGTTTCTTTTATATTCATATGTATATGTATGTATATTACAAGCAATACATACACACACACACATACACAGGCGCAAGCACACACAAGCGCAAGTCGATGCGTCAGCTGTGCTTTGACTGCTATTTGTATGTTAATGTTATGGGAAATTAAATGTTTAATAACTTTTTTTCTAGACGAACGATTTTGATCAAATTTTTTTCTCTAGCTGTTATAGGAGATCGACGCGTTTATACATACCGACAGACTGACTCGGCTGGTCACCCTGATCATGGGGTCTGCCACGCCTCCTTCTGCCTGTTACATACATTTCAACAAAAATATTATACACTGATTTCCAATTTTCAATGGGTTCAGGGTATAAAAATTAAAATTAAAATATTTCGTAAATGTAAGACACTTTGAGTAATACCATACACAAAGTACGTTTGCATCGCACTTTAGTATGCATCGGTCGCTCAAATATCCTTTTCTTCATTTCACTCAAGCGTTCGCTTGTGGTTTGATCGAAGCGAATGAGAATAAAAAAAACGGCTGTAGTCCGAGCGCGAGCGAGCTGAGCGAAGACCCGTTTTTTCGTACGCTCGAGCATTTTCGTCATATACTCAGAAAAGGCTCTTATTCTAAGACTACGCAAAATGCTTAACTGTTATTTCCGCGCTCTGCTTTATACACTCATACACTATACGCTCGCATCCTTACCCTATATTTTTGCAATGCATTTTTGCTGTCGGTTGTTTTACATGTTCCTTATTGTGTTGTTAGCAGTTTGATTGCCACTAGCGCGGGTTTCTTCGTGTTGTCTCGTGCGCTAGTAATCGCCACCCAGTCAGGCCTGCGCAGGCCCTTAGCCCTCTGGGCATTCGGTGATGTTGTTGTGTGCGTCCGAATCTACTTCGTTTCCCCCTATTGTCTTTTTCCTCGTCGCTCGTTTGTCTGTGTTGTTCCCCTTTGTCTTGACCGTTTGTCGGTGTGTGTTCACCTCTACGCTCGCTCTGCTACATCAGTTATCGCTCTTGTTATAGTTCGTGTGAGCGCATGCGTGGGTCTGGGTGTGCTTGTTCTATTTTGTATCGCGGCTCGCGCTGCTACAGCTGCTATTGTCGTAATTTTGGTTTCTACTGTTACGGCTGAAACTGTTGTTGCTTGGCTTCTATACTGTTACAGCTGCTATTGTTGTTGCTTTGCTTTTCTTCTGTTAAAGTTGATACTGTTGTTTTTTTTGGGCACGCGCTCAATTCTTAGAATGTACGATTTCTGCTCTTGCGCCTATATCAGCAGAATCTAAAATCATTTGAATGAAAAAAGCTTTTATATAACTTAGGTAACAATTTACATGCATACCTAGATTCACTCATTTTGCTACTGTCTACTATCTGGAATACTTGGGACATTTTGGTGTCTCTCTCTAACGGTCCTCGTGCTTCCTGACTTGATTCCACTGTTTGTGCGTCGAACAGTGATTTTACCAGCCTTGGCTCTTGCCTTGCGTATATGTAGAAGCTGAGATGCTGCTTTTGACGGTCAGTGTCAGCTCTATCAATGCCTCTCCACTCCGAATCTCAAAAAGATCCGCTTCCTGAATGTCTTTTGGAGCGCCGCTGTATTTACGCTCCTCAACGGTATCATCTCCGTGCATTTGGAAAAACGGTCGATAAACACCAATAGCATAGTGTTTCCATGCTTTGATCACAGCAGCGGGCCTACAAAGTCGACGTACATCGTCGCTCACGGCTCTTCGGGTATCTGCATCATCTGCTTGGAGTTTCCTTTTCTACACTTGATCTCGAAGTCGAATTGTTATAATTCCAGTGTCCATCTGGTGATCCTCCTTGAAAGGCTCTCAATCGAGTTGATAACCTTCCAAGTATGGCCTAATCTTCCGGATGCCAAAGATAATTGCCAGACACTCTCTGAATAGTTCCGCTCCGAACTATTAGTCCTACGACTGGCATACGAGATGACCCACTCGCCAGTATTTGAAGTTTCTCGCTTCCATATATGCAGAACGGCTTTAAGAAATCTGGGCATGCCAAGACCGGCGTTACCTTTATCTTGGATTTTACTGTCTCAAAAACGTTTCGCAGCTCCTCTGTCTATTCACATCTGATGCCCTTTTTCAGAAGCCCGTGCCACTTATTGCAGTAAATCCTTTACATTTAATGGCGTCTTCAGCTCCGCAATCGCAGCCACCTTCTCTGAGCTCATTCGCCATGTTTCGTCATCTAGAGCCTCAGGTATTTCCGCTCCTTTTTGAAGAAATTTCACTTGTCGAGGTTGATCCTCAGATTGGCAGTCCGTAGCTGCCAGAACACCTCCCAGTAGCTGTCAATGGGTTCCTGGCGTGTCCGCCCGATGACAATGATATATCAATGGGCCAATAACTTGGTCCAGCGCTCACTGAAATGTTACGGGTGCTGAATGAAGTCGGAACGCCAGCACATTTTATTTGAACTGGCCAATACACACCCTTAAAATCCGGGCTCATAATGTAGCGTGCCTCTCGCAGCTGATCCAAAATATAATCCACCCGAGGCAGTGGAAATGCATCCTTAATGGATTGGCTGTTCAATAGTCGAAAATCCACACACCGCCGCCATTTGATCCTTACCATCACTATCGGCGCGCTGTAGGGACTTTTCAAGGGCTCAATGCAGCCTTTGACGAGTAGCTCGTTCACTTGTTGGTCGACGCTGCAATTTGGCGGGAATAAGTGTGATCACCTTCGCCCTCAGTGTCGCCCATGACCATCAGTTGCGTTTTCTTCGGCCGGTGTTGTTGCCTCAGTTTCTCCCTATCCTTCTCCAAGTCCTCGAACTTGTCCGCCAGCAGCATCAGCATATTGGTCAAGCATATGCGCGCAGATTGGGCAAACTGCCATTGGCCGCATCAGAGTCTTCATCTCAACCATGTAAACCTTGAATGCCTCACTTATCAACTGCCTCCGCCTCGAGACTTTGTCTTTTATGTTCTCCAGATAGTCTCTGGACTGGAAAAGCTCTTGGGAGCTGCTCACAAGTGCCTCCCACGCAGTCTGTGCTTGTTATTTGCTACATACCACTTCAATGCCATGCCCTTGGGCAGCTTTAGCATTGCCCTCGGAATCAGATCCAGATCCAGATCCATACCATATGTGTAAACTGACCACTCCACTTGCTCTACAAACTCCAGCGGCTCTCTTATGCTATCGAATCGAAAGAACCACTCACGCACCTGTTTAGTGACTTTCGGGTAGGCTCCGCCCTGGTGTCCATGTTTCCGGCTTCAAGGTGGATGTTCCCTTCCATGGTCCTAGTTGCGTCTCTTGCATGCGTGATCTCCTCGAGGTTCTTGAAAATGGAAAATGAAGGTAGAATGGTTTTGTTTAAAATGGGGGGAAGGAGACGTGACAAACCCCATAAAGTATATATATTCTTGATCAGGGAGACAAGCCAAGTCGATGTAGCCCTGTCCGTCTGTCTTTCCATTTGTTTGAACGCGTCAATCTCAAAAACTTAAAATTTTTCATGTAGGTCCTTGTGTACGTCGCGCACATCACGTTTGTTTCAGAAAATCAAGAACTATTTTCATTTTAAAAATTCAGCTATTAAGTTATAACTAATTTATCTTTCTAGCTAGAGTCTTCAAATTTTGCATTTACTGTTAGTTACACAATTTCCTCAAATTTTTATTTCAAATACTAGAGACATATATAAAATAAATAATGGTTCTTCGCAGGGTTCAGGGCCTTCCCTAGTCGGGCGGCGTCGACTAGAGTTTTCTTACTTGTTAATTTTAATAACTAACAATGCATTAAAACTGTCTGCGCTTGTCGAACAGTAGGACTAAAAATGCGCGTTCCACAGATACCTGAGTTGCCGGTGTAGCCAGAACTAAATGTACAGAATATTTTTCGTATTTTTAGTAATACCACACTCGAAGTATGTTTGCGCCGCACATATGCAATATGCATCAGTCGCTCAAAGACCTTGTGCTTCATTTCACTCAAGCGATCGCTTGCGGTCTGACCGAAACGAAAACAAATATGAACGTTGCAGTCGGACGCAACCAGCTGCGAAATACTTATTCACGTCCCAGCACCCCTCAGAGGTATGTTTTATATTATATGTATTATATTTTAAAACAAATCTTAAATCCTCACAGTCGCCGCTCAAATCAGCTGCCGATTAAAAATTTTGATCGGCCAGGCAGTTTCAATTTGGATTACAGTTTATAACCTTATCTTAGCAAAAACACGCTCCACCTCTAAAAATGAGACGTCGCGAGCGTAGAGGTGTAGGCTCGAACCCCGATGCGGTCAGGTCATCATTTTTATTATTACTTATTTTTTTTTAGTTATTTTGTGGTAATAAAATGTTATTTTCAATACATATATAAAATTTGGCAAATCAAAACACAAGGTCAAAGGTCAGAATGCCATTATGTGGAGAGTTATTGGCTCACTGTAGATTTTTCAGTTTTGATTTGCCACGCCCCCAGTGGCCGTAGACCCAGTATTTTTGGCATGTTCATAGAGTGGGAGTTCAGGAATATAATAGCTTTTCGATTGTGGGATGTTAACTTGAGTATATATACCAAGTCTCAAGTTTTTAGCATCAATGGTGCTCAAAATATGTATATCAGAATTAGTAAAATTACTATATATGCAGATCCGATTTGCCACGCCCCTATTAGGCGGGGACATAAAATATTTGGGAGATCTTTATAGGATCGTAACATTAACCCACGTGCCAAATTTGGGCATTCTACTTTTAAAACTATAGAAGATACAGTTTGACTCGATTTGCCACGCCCAGAATGGGCGTAGATATATCCGCAATATCTTTTTGATTTTGGGATGTCTAGAAGTAGTGTTTCTGAGATACAGGAAAATGAATTTTCCGATTTGCCACGCCCCTAGTGGGAGTATCGGGAAAATCTTGACACTTTATCTGACGGGGGTATACACGAGTATATATATTTCAAATTGTCTATAGCTTCAAAGCGTGGAAATGGTTTGCGTTGATATGGACACACGGACAGATGGACAGCATGACGGACAGTGCACAAAACCAATATACTTATTTCACTTCGCGAAAAGCTGTTTCAGTCCGAGCGCGAGAAAGCTACGCGAAGCTCAACTGTTATTTGCGAGCTCTGAGCTTATGATTATAACTACACTTGAAACGCGGTGGATCGCCCTAACACAGTTATAAAGCATCTCACTTAGTAATCGTGACTTACTGGTGAATCGGTTTACTGTTCTAAATAATTTCCGCCTTAAGTACCCACGGTAGCATTAGTTTTCGCTTACGTAGCATTAGTTTAACCCTACGTAAAATATCCACGGTATCATTACTTTTCGCTTACGCGTAAAGTTAGTTTTCGTGTTACACAAAAAAAGACACAAACAAACTCACGTTAAGACAAGTTATGTGAATAATCGCAAGCAAGTGTGAAGTGGACAGCGCGTTGCAGCGGCTGACTACAAAATACAAAATACCAAGCACATCGGAGCCGCAAGAGCTTTCTAGGTAGCGAAAACAGTTAGATGAATGAAACGAATTCGACCAACTTCATCGACGTCCAGCTGAAGGAAGGATCCACCAGAAAATAGATTACGGAATAGAATCATGTAAGTGAGTTCTTTATAATTATAAGATTTAAAATCAGTTCTAAATAACGTGTTGACATTTATTTGACGGAAGGCCGATAAAATTTCTCGTACCTTAAAAGACAGGGAGGCAAACTACGCTACTAACGAGCGTGAATTGGTTGCCATTATGTGGGCTTTGGTCAAGTTTCAGCATTATCTCTACGGGGTTTGGGACATTAATATTTTCACAGATCGTCAGCCACTCACGTTCGCGGTATCTGAAGGGAATACTAATGCAAAGATTAAGCGCTGAAAAGCGCAAAATAATGAGACTGGGGCCAACCTTTTCTATAAGTCAGGTAAAGAGAACCATGTACCTGATGCCCTATCAAGGCAGAATATAAATGCGCTCGAAAATGTCTAGCCAGAGTCAGACTTCGCTACAATATATAGCGAGGCGTCACTGACTTACACAATTGAAACAACTGAGAAGCCGGTCAACTGCTTCAGAAAACAGATCGTTTTTAAAGAATGTAATTTTTGGCGAAAATGGACCACGTAATAAACCTTACGGATAAAAATGCCCTTATATATTTGGTAAGCTCCATCATCAACACAAATGTGGTGAACGCTATTCACTGCGAGTAACCAGTTCTAGCTCAGCTACATCACGTTCTCGTGACAGCTTCCTTACTACTAAGTTTTTGCATTGTAAAAATTTTGTAACGGATATTCTTGATTACGACGAAAAAAGAGAGATGCTCACTACAGAGCTTAACCGCGCCCAAGAAAATATTAAACAGGTTATGACTGACTACTACTTCCCGAAAATGACAAAAATGGCAAAACCAATGTACGACCGACGCTCAAGGAAACAGACGCTCGGTCAAACACCAATACCTTCGAGTATGGGAGAAATGCTACATGTTGAAGTTTTTTCAACAGGCCTTAAGTTATTTCTTACTTGTATCGACAAACACTCAAAGTTTGATGCAGTCCAACATATTGTGTCTCGTATCATTGAAGACTTAATACCGGCAGTACTAACGATTATGAACATGTTCCCTCCTGCGAAGCAAATATATTGCGACAATTGCTCAAGTCAGAGACCGTAAAATCTCCACTTTTAAACAGTTTTGGGGTTAATGTGGTTGAATACACTAAACTGCAGTGGTGGTTAATTTCGTACTAAGTCTTTATTCTTCTGAGGAAGGGATTTTATACCCTGACTCATGCATAGCTTAAATTACATAACCTTAGCTTATCGTTGAATTTGTAAGGCTCAATGTGTACGTACTTATATTTAATACCCACGCATGTGACCCTTGTTTATTTATGTTGCACTCGCTGGCAGTCGATGAGTGCGTCGGAGACATATTTTAATTGTATTGTAGGTTCTGAGAACGACGCGTTCATACATACGGACAGACGGACGGACAGACGGACGGACGGACAGACGGACATGGCTATATCAACTCGGCTTGTCATCCTGATCAAGAATATATATACTTTATGGGGTCTGCTACGCCTCCTTTTGCCTGTTACATACATTTCAACAAAAACATTATACCCTGATTTCCCATTTTCAATGGGTTCAGGGTATAAATCCATAACATTTAACAGAGAAACCCGACGCGCTAAGAATACAATGATCATGTCATCCAAATGTATGTATATGCCAAAGCACAAGTCTCTAGTATTTGATATGCGGGAGTTACAAATTTGAGGCGAAGGGGGCGTGGCATCCAAAATTTAACAAAAACCGAAATTGCGTAAGGCTTACATAACACTAAATGCAAAATATGAAGACTCCAGCTAGAAAGATGAATTAGATAGAATTTTATAGCTTAATTTAGATTTTCGTTTTTTATCGATAACAAAAAAAACGATAACAGTTATCGAATTTCTGAAACAAACTCGATCTTTTCGTGATATACAGGAACCTACATAAAAAATTTCAAGTCTCTAGCTATTGTACGTTCTGAGAACGACGCGTTCATACATACGGACAGACGGACGGACAGACGGACAGACAGACAGACGGACATGGTTATATCAACTCGGCTTGTCATCCTGATCAAGAATATATATACTTTATGGGGTCTACCACGCCTCCTTCTGCCTGTTACATACATTTCAACAAAAACATTATACCCTGATTTCCCATTTTCAATGGGTTCAGGGTATAAAAAGGATAGAAAGCGTACCTATGGTGCAGAATTCTTGATTTAAGATGAAAAAGTTCACTCCGTTGAGTAATGAGGAGAAGGTTGAAGCGGACTTGGGGACAACGGTCTTTATTAAGGGGAGTGTGGTACATAAGGACAACCTTCGTTGAGTATAAGTTTCAAGTTTTTCAGCACATAATAAGAATTGGATTATATTGTAGTTTTTACGGGATACAAGTGATACTACTGACGACAGAGACAAAGCGATTGGCTACTCACACTCGATTACATGCCTATCACGGGCGACTACGTACTAATTTGAGACGATTACGATTACTTGAGACATACGACTAATCTGTCATAATTTACTCGAATGACTGATGAGACAGCCAGAATAACAGAAATGTTTCCACAATCTCAAAAGGTGAAGCTGCTGGTAGTAGACACCGGACACGTACGAGACGTTTTATCCGCTCCTAACGTGCACCATCGCAATGCAAGAAGCTTAGACTTCTTAGGAACGGCTCTTAAGGTAGTAGCAGGCCCACCTACATGACTTGGAAAGCATTAGAATGACAGAGGCACAGCTATTTAACTCAAACAACAAGCAGACAGAGATAAACTCTATAACACAAAATAAGATTAAATAACTTATTAACCAACACGGTCAACAAATTAGTTAAATTAACCCTGCGAAGAGCCGCTATTCCAAGCATTCTGTGTTTCTTTTATATACACATGCATATCTACGTTCATTACAAGCAACACATACACACACATATACACAGGCGCAAGCACACACACCAGCGGAAGTCATTGCGTCAGCGTTCTTGGGCTTCTTTTTGGCTATGGTAATCCTATGGGAAATTAAATGTTTAATAACTTTTTTTCTAGAGCAACGATTTTGATTAAACTTGTTGAGCGTGATCATGTCATCCTTATGTGTGTATGTGCCAAAGCACAAGTCTCTAGTATTTGATATACGGGACTTACGAATTTGAGGCGAAGGGGGCGTGGCATCCAAAATTTAACAAAAACCGAAACCGTATAAGGCTCACATAACACTAAATGCAAAATTTGGAGACTCTAGCTACAAAGATGAATTCTATAGAATTATATAACTGAGCATCGATTTCGTTTTTAATCGATAACATTAAAAAAATTAAGACAGTTATCGTTTTTTTTTAAAGTTCTCGGTAGCAAGTCTGGTTCTTATAGGTTCTGAGATCGTACATGTTCATCTGAGCAGCATTTATGAATATCAAGAATATATATACTTTATGGGGGTTGCCACGCCTCCTTCTCCCTGTTACATACATTTCAACAAAAACATTATACCATGATTTACCATTTTCAATGGGTTCCAGAGTATAAAAGAAATTAGAGAAATGATGCTGGTCGCCTTTACAAAACCTTTTTAACCAGGGACCAGAAATCCATCATTGAAGTCGGTAATCACCATGTTAACTATCACTCTTGCTAAATTTAATAACGTCAATCCAAATTTACTTGACCATGCTGATCTTAAGTCTATTCTTATGAACGAACTCATAGGGACTGACTTCTTAAATGTATCTAGCATTAAGATCTTACAATCTTCTAACGTAATTAATAAGTAAGCTTTATAGAAAGGTAACCATATTCCCAGTTGCGCACAACAATACGATACAGATTTCGCAGTCCTCAACTGCGTACCCACGACCATGACTACAGTCTGCGATCAAGCACCGAGCGACACCTGCGCTCAGGGTCTATATTCCGCTGGTATGGCACATTGTGAAACGGAACCTAGCCACCTTGAGCTCATAACCAAGGTAGATGATGGCATCATCATCATCAATGATCAACGACTGTGGTATTTGACGATAGCCTCAAAATTAAGTCGGCTGGAGCTCAGCTGGTTGTGCTTGACACCTATGCTCTGATAAATGGAACAAGATATCTGAATCGCAACAACATCCAGAAAGCAATTCCAAGGTCGTAAGCCCAACCTCTGTTTAGCATCACAGGAAACAATACTACACTTAGTCTCCCGTACATCCATTGTTTAAGTCAAGAAACCCTTAACAACATTTAGTAAATGAAAGACGACTTTATATCAAAAATTAAGTTCGTCTTGGCATCGGTACCGTTTCCTCCTCTATGGTCTGGGGATGCTTGATTCTTCATAAGTATATCAGGAGTAAGCAGGCTTCCCTCCAGATAGGAGAGCTGCTGAAGACCTACGAGGTGACCAAAGACGGTCAGTCTTCGAAGGGGAGAGTAGTTAACTGTAAGCACCTAGCGACCCAAGATCGGAAAGAGTGTTCTCAAAACGTGTTCACCAAAACAACTGAACCAGCGTTATCAATGGTCGAGAAGGTGCGCTTGGTCTAGGTGTCAAGGTCAACGACGCCAACGACGTGCAAACTCAAGTCAGCGTCTCTCAACTACGTTGCGTGACATCCGCGAGTTAATACGTAAGCACTGCAGTTCTGCAGAGCGGCACCAGAAGCCGGCGTCATCGATGATTACGCAACGTCAAAAGCCAGTGACAGCACTAGCGGCGCTGACGACAGGTATGCTGATATCTTCACATTTTAATTACACTTGGAACGTGGCGGATCGCCATAATAAAGTTATAAAGTATCTCGCTTAGTAATAGTGACTTATTGGTGAATCCCAAAATCGAAAAGTTATGGCCATCATATGTGCGCCCACAGGGGACATGATTGGATGTTAAGCTACTGAAGGCCTCCTCTATCAATTCCCCCAAAAATTATTTTTACGAAACCTGCGAAGAATCGCTATTCCGTGCATTTCTCCGTTTCTTTTCATAAACATACATATGTATGTTCATTACAACCAACACACTCACACACACACAGGCGCGTGCACACACAAGCGCAAAGTCGATGCGGCAATGTCATGGGAAATTAAATGTTTAATAGCTTTTTTTCTAGAGCAACGATTTTGATCAAACTTGTTGGTCGTGATCATGTCATCCATATGTATGTATGTGCCAAAGCATAAGTCTCTAGTATTTGATATACGGGACCGAAATTGCGTAAGGCTTACATAACACTAAACGTAAAATTTGAAGACTCTAGCTAGAAAGATACACACACAGTGTTGCTTGTATTGTACACACATATACATACATATGTATATAAAAGTAACGGAGAAAACACGGAATAGCGGTTCTTCGCAGGGTTCAGGGTATATCCTAGTCGAGCGGTCTCGACTAGAGTTTTCTTACTTGTTTTATTGTAATTAGATAATCATCCCGTTCTCTTATTATCGATAAAGTTACTAGGGTTTTTCACCGTTTAAGATAAGAAATTTTTAATTTACAGTGTAGATCAGCGTAATGATATTGGATACCCCTTCGCCCTAAATTTACAAAAATCGTATTTCAAGTACTAGAGAAATGTTCTTTGGCAAATACACATAAAAATGATATTATTACACTTGATAGCTTGATTAAGTCCATCCATAAAGTTGTTAAACATTTAATTTCCAATAAAACGGGCATATGGCATCCCAAGCGGAATCGCTGCATCAACCTAGTTAGCAGACTGCGTGTTATGCGTATATATGTGTTGTTTTAAATCTATATGTAAAATAAGCATACAATGTTTGGAGCATCGCCACTTCGCATGGCTCAGGGTATCACCTAGTCCAGTAGTCCCGACTAGAATACTTTTGCTTTATTCTTGGACAATGGGCGTAACTGCTGTGCGTGCGTATAGATTATATCACCAACGAACTCAGCAAAAATCTACAGTCAGGTGTAGTAATTATAAAGTTTTGATACACAATATGCAAGTGCCGATATATATACATACATAAGTGCCGATCAAGTTTTAGATACGTACGCGGTTAGTGAGTGTAAT
Organism: Drosophila paranaensis; assembly: GCA_035047545.1. Taxonomy (NCBI): domain Eukaryota; kingdom Metazoa; phylum Arthropoda; class Insecta; order Diptera; family Drosophilidae; genus Drosophila; species Drosophila paranaensis. Next base: position 150,302 of record JAWNPL010000186.1, on the reverse strand, counting down.
GTGATGGAAAGTACATGATAGTAGATAATAGAATTCTTGCACTGGATAATCGGTCTCTATAACGTACAGTTGATGACAGAATTTTAATAAAAGCGAGTCTGTGCGTCAACACCTATGTATTTATAATGTTATCAGAAAATGACCCAATATTTGGAACATGAAATCAACCTGCTACAATGCTAGGAGCGGTTATAAGCTGTGTATAACGTACCCATAATTCTCATTAGATTTTTTATATGATGCCTACTAAAATCTGAATTTAGACGGCAGACAAAAATGTTGACTATAGCAATAAACGTTTTTTTTTAATTTTTGTAACTTTAAGCAGCACATACGATGTACCCACAAAAAGGGACTCTTAGCAGTGCATACCACTGCACACAATATGAAAGTATTAATTTAGTTACACGTTTTATGCGCCCAGATACAACTACATTGAACTGTAATTATTAAGTTTATTAATGTACACCCATAATCAAAATCTATTATAATCTTAATCAACCAAATATCAAAATAATAAAAACTTTCATTTGCAGACTTCATGGTGCAATCAACAAAAGAGTTTATGATTATAGGCTTAGTTTTTAAATTTAAAGTCTTGGGCAATATAAAGTATACGGGGCAAATATACAAAATGCAAATTACTTAATACATTTTAGGGTGGATGTTAGTTTATTGCTCCAAATACCTTCGCGTCACATTTCATACATACTTCAATGACGACATATTAAGTTAACCTCAAATAGCTAGCAGGATCCATATTTACTTAACACAATTAAATTCTTACTCATGTTCATAATGCCGAGTCAACTGATTCACCATTAATATTACATGTGTACGTAAGCAAAATGTTTTTTTTTTAGATTTTAATGTAATTTTAACATGAACATGTACTTTTCTTTTCGATATCTATTTGTTTATTGATAATACCGTAAGCATTTGGTTATTGATTTACTTTCTTGATGAATTCAGCTAATTACAAACATTAAAGTTATTTATTACTTTTGATTTTTGATTAAATTTTACATAAAAATCATAATAAAAGTACAATACTGTATGCATATGTGATGTTGTAAATACATATAAACACAAGGAAGAATGTATTGCATTTATTAAGTATATTTAGATTTATATATAAACATAAATATGTATGTATAGATTTTAAAATTAACATGGATTTTTAAGTTCTAGTAATGCATTTATATAAACCAGGAAAAATTCAAACTATCTTTTTATCTCAAACTTTATCTCAAACGTATTGTTTAAACCCAACGTATAAAATCTGACTGATCTATGTACTTTTTCTTTTGGTTTTTTAACCGTAAAATTGATTTATGAATTTCTATTTCGGTATGCACATAAAAAAAATTACACACAATGCTACTTTCCGCCCTAAACATATCCCAAAATAGTTATGGTAAAACTTAAGAAAAGTATTTTTATCCCAATTCCTTTTCCCTGCTTTGAAATAAATGTTTGCTAATTGTCTTGTTTGATGCATATTTAATAATACAAACTTTACTGTTGCAAGATCAGTTTTTATAATTTGCGTTCATTTTGCATTCAGAAAAGAAATATGAATCATGTATTTTGTATATAATTTTTATGGAATCCCATCTTGTCAAAGCGTAGCATTATGTATATATTGCAGTGCAAGTTTTTCCTTTCAGCTAGATATAATAAAAATAAATGTATTTAAAAAGCAGAAAATAGTGTGCTGTTTTTATCCATATCCATTAAGCTTGCTAAATCTTAATGGCTTTTAGTTGACTTAATTGCATACATGCACAAAGAAAATTAATTTTAATTTTGGGCATAATATAAGAGCTCATAATCAAACAAATACGTCAACTACAAATTAATCTTCAAACCTTTACACTTGAGGTAAAGCTAAGTATGCAAAATTTTCAAATACAATTATCCTGTAGCAATTGAAAAAATTAATCTTCCGGTTACGAAGTCTGACAATTCATGCGGTACGTTGTTGCTACAATGACTGTTGTACTTAACGATCGTTACTTCTGTTGAGTCTATATGTTAAGATTTCGTTAAACATTTATAAATTTTTTAGGTTTTAAGTTAATTTTTCCATTTATTGTGTAGCTTATATGGCCGTCAATTAATTATGTAAATAGTTTTTTTTTACTAATAAGTATGTTATTTAAATCATTCTTATTTTGTTTGTATATAAATTAAGGACTTAAATTTTATAAGAAAAATGTTTTATAAAGTGTATTGTTTACCGATGTTTTTCATTACATTAGATTTTGTTATATATATATATATATATATATATATATATATATATATATATATATATATATATATATATATATATAATTTTTTTTTTTAATTTTCTACCTGTGATTTTTTTTTTTATAAATGCTTTAATTTTATTTGACTTTGCTTCATTAAGACCAACTTCTGTTGTATTTGTAAGAATTTTTCTTTTGCCTGGTAAATGAAACTGAAGCGTCATCCGTTATTTTCCACACATGTACGAATATTACAGTAAAATTACCATAATACGCGTGCTTGTGCAATCATAGTCATCAACATAGTGCACACCCAATTTGTTCTTTTTATCTATATACCGAGCGTCGCCGCCCGTAGATGACCCGTAGAGGATTTAAACTAATTTTACATAGTTTTAATTGTAGCTATGACCGGAATTCTGACTATACAACTGACTATCAGCGACAGCTCATAGGATCTGCTTCGAATTTTTTCATTTACACTAATAATATACTTGTATGTGTGTATGTCTAGTTGTTGTATGTGGCTGTGTATGTCTGTGTTTGGTTTGTATAAGTATAATAAGTATATAGCAATATAAATAATTTGTATATAAAGTTCTTGTTTTTGCTATGGTCTACGACGCAGTCAACGCTCTTTCCTATCCTCATTATCTCGGTTGCTTACTCACATCGAAAAGCACATTCTCATAATAACAGTAACATTTAACCATTGACAGCGGAGCACAACATTGTTATTGGTGCGATATATGTACTTATATTCACCTAAATTTGAAAGGATTTTGTTTTTGTTGCTGCTGTTGTTATTGTCAGTGCTGCTAAACGCGGACTGCTCGCAACCACCGCCACGTTGACCCCATCCCATTAATACGCGTTGTGCACAACATTTAGTTCCACACGCGTAAGAATGAGTCCCACGATCCTGTTGCTACTGCCATACCATTTTCAGTGACCCCCAAACATGAAACACGATTATCATGACCGGCTAAAATGCCTGAACGCTCTGCTTTCATTGTGTCCCATTCATTGCAATTGAAATCGTCATATCCTGCTAATAACAGACGGCCGCTTTTTGAGAATGCGACGGAGGTGATACCACAAATTATGTTGTCATGCGAATACATTGCCAATTCCTGATCTGCACGTATGTCAAAAAGCCGGCAGGTTGCGTCATCAGATCCTGTCGCGAAGGCTTGTCCATTGGGAAAGAAGGTGACTGCATTGATATCAGATTCATGCCCAGGGAATGTCTGCTTACAAACACCTTCTCTTATATCCCATAACTTCGCAGACGCGTCACATGCACCCGACACAAATGTTTTGCATTGCGGTGCCAAGGAAAGTGCCATCACATCACCCGTGTGACCAAGAAAAGAAGTAACCTGCAAACCGGTTTCGATGTCCCATAGGCCGCACGACATGTCACCTGAGCTTGTCACAATTTGATTATCGTCCAGAAAACGGCAGCATGATAGGTACCCGCCGTGGCCTGGTAGCTCACGGGACACACGTACGTTACCTTCGCGTGTCTTTAAATTATAGATTGAACACATGTTGTCGAGTCCACCGCAAGCGACGTAGCTTCCCGATGGAGCGTATGCACAGGTCATGACCCAAGAAGAGCGCAGCGGTATAGCATGTACTTTATTCGTAGTGTGCGAGTCCCACACTATTAGTTTCCCATCTTGTGAGGCTGATACAAGGTTTCTGGAATCATTACCCCAATGCATCGCATAAATTTTGGCTAGATGACCGCGTAGCGTACGGCGGGTGCGCATCTGTATACGTCCAATGGGTTCTAGTAAAGCGGCAGCCTGCAACAGAGATGTATCGCAGGCAGCCTTTCGTGCATCTCGAATTGCATTCTTTAATGACTCCGCTTCTTGTCTTAGACTATCTAGTTCATTCATTTTGTATATGTTGATAGTTACGTTCTTTCCTTAAATGTTTTTATCGCACTTAAGAACGCTTTAGAATCTGGTCTGAATGACTTCCTGTATTTGACTCCAAATCTAAATATGTACATTAATTAGTTTACAATATATATATATATATATATATATATTTATATTTTTTTTTTTTTTTTTTTTTTTTTTGGTATAATTACTCACGTTTCTAAATATCTTTTTGCAAAGTTTCCGTCCGTGCTAGTTGAATTTTTCGTCTTTAATGGAATATGCAACAATGCTAAGATATCTGGACATTCGCCGGCAATATAATTATTTCAAAATGAAGATTTTCGGTCTATTAATTCCAAGGTTACGATTTTGTCACTGTTATTTTCCGTCTTCCTGCTGATTAAACTTAAATAAAAGTATTTTTAGAGCATTCGCCATAGTCTTTCTGTTTTGCAGAGCTTTTAGATATTCAAAACAGCGGCTTGATTAAATAGATTCTTAATAAGAATGAATAGGATGTATTAAGTTCCTATTTGCGTACCAATTCACAATTCTTTTTGATATATACCTGTCTTTTGGTTAACAAAAAGGGTTTATTACCTTTCAATTTTTTTGTCTATTATTAAAATCAGATAGGTATTTTATTAAATTGATTCAAAAGCGATGGATGAATTTAGCTTACTTATTTCCTCAATCGCTTTTCTTACTTTAAGCAACTCATATTTTGCACTATTTTTTAGGTAATTTTAAAGCAATACACTATACACAAAAATTATCCCAGTAAAATGTTTTTTCTGCTAACCGCCCGTGTGGTCTGCCTGACGTCCCGATTTTTTTTTGTACACCTAAATTGCAATTTTTGCACCACCACTGCCATTATAAACCAAAGTAATTGGAGTAAGCAGTACAGCCAGTGTTTCAAAGTGCCAAGTATTGGTATGCACGACAGGAAAGGCAGGTTTAAATGTAACCAGTGTCGGTGCGACAAGCACAGTTAAATGTGAGTATTTGTCCCATTCGCACCAACAGCAAGTGTCATTTCATGAAATTGATAGAGCGAGAAAGAAACACAGAAGAAAAATCAATTTTAAATACTACAATTTTGGAGTAAAAGTATTAATATAAAAACATAAATTAAAATAAGTATATTAAAAAAGGCTAAATACATGTTCCCATAACATAAAAAAAATATATATATTTAACAAATATGTACTAACATGATGGAATTTACAGATTATATATATATATATATATATATATATATATATATATATATATATATATATATATATATATATATATACTTTTAGGACGGAGCAAATTTTAATAGCGAAAACACACCTGGAACCTTTATACACGTTCCTTAATCAATTTTAAGTAACTGTTTTTTTTTTTTTTTTGGATAAGTTATAACCTTGGGTACACAGTAAACTGATAAACAAATGCACAGATTTAACACTGTCTGTAGATCTTCAAATCTTTTAACTACCCACTAGCAGCTTCAGATTTTTACAGTACGCCAATCTTAGCACCACTCTTCATTTGTACTTCTCAATTGGTAGCCAACACCTAGAAGTAATTCAGATATGCTCGAAATATATCGATAATTTTCTTTAATCGATGAAACATGAATATTAATATCGCGTTTCCACAGGAGAACTTCTGTCAATTCCTAATTGATGGTAGTATTTAAATTACATATTATTGTGTGTACGGTACGATAATCCAAAATAAGTATTTCAAATAATAATAACAATAATTACTTCCGCATTTAGGATTACAGTGGCGAGCACATGCGGATACATGTTTCGATACTGCGAATTTGAATGGCTGTAAAACCCAGAAAAATGCATTAATTGATTCCAAATTTTTAACATAAATCCATTAATAATATATAAAACGAAAAATGTAATTAATTATCTCCTCCTTAGCTAAAATAATCGGGAAAAACCTAAAAATGAAAATTTAGTCCAAAGGCCTTCGGCTTTAATCAGGCTATCAATGTGTCTGGGCATACTTGCTTCTTTAGCAGAGTCCATAAGTTATCGATCGAATTTAGATCTGGGCTTTGTGCCGGTCACTGCATCTTTAGAAAATTTTGATTATCAATCCATTCCTTTACAGTTCTGGCTATGTGTTTCGGATCGCCGTCCTGTTGAAAAATGACTTCGCTCTCTGGATAAGCACGCTAATCTACAAAATCAGGAAGATTGGATTTCAAAATTTGTAGAATTTCTTCCTTTTGATACCCTGAACCCATTGAAAATGGGAAATCAGGGTATAATGGTTTTGTGTAACAGGCAGAAGGAGGCGTGGCAGACCCCATAAAGTATTTATATTCTTGATCAGGAACACAATCCAAGTCGATTTAGCCCTGTTCGTCCGTGTCTATCCGTCTGTCCGTATAAACGCGTTGATTTCAGAACATATAAGAGCTGAAATTTTTTATTTAGGTTCCTGAGTAGCACGAAAAGATCGAGTTTGTTAAAAAATCGATAATGATCTTAATGTTAATGTTATCGCAATCGTTACTCATTTATATAATTAATCTTTACAGCAAGAGTAATCAAGTTTTGTTTTTAGTGTTATGAGCTTTACACAATTTCGGATTTTGTTAAATTTGGATGCTACGCCCCTTCTCCTCAAATTGGTAAAACACGCATGGCACATACACACATATAAATGTCATGATCACGCCCTGCAAGCTTGATTAAAAACGTTCGTCTAAAAAAAAAGTTATTAAACATTGAACTTCTCATAACATTGGCAAACAGGTGACGCAAAGACTTGAGCTTGTGTGTGCTTGCGCCTGTGCGTGTGTGTGTATGTGTTGCTTGTAAAGTGTACCATCAAGCCTCCACGTTTCATGGTTTCTTTGACTTGGTGTTTTTGAAGCTTCTCATGAGGGCAATGCCAGTAATACTCCTTTTCATCCGATTGGATTTGGTGTCATCTGACCAAATCACCCTCTTCCAATCATCCACACTCCAATTCCTGTGAGAGTGCAGATTTCTTCTGCTTAATAGCAGCTGTTAGACCAATCATGCGAAGCAACCGGCGTGCTGTCCACTCACTAACTGCTTTATTCCATAGCTCGAGCATCTCTATCGGTCAGTAGTCGTACGCGTATATTTCGCCTCTTCCGCACCTGAAGCATGGTTCGATGGCAAATTCCCAATTATTTTCGAATTTCACGAGCTGACAAATTGTTTTTGGTCATTTCCACCACTTTGTTTTCTAAACTTTGACTAATTTTATTCATTTTTCAGCTTGAGTAGATTAATCCGTTAAAAAGAATTACAGCTTTTGGCTCGATTATTTTAATGCTAATCAGTACCTTGAGCATTGGCAGTACTAGAATTTTCGGGAATCCCCTTTTTGGGTTGCTTTCGAAGAAAAAATCGAAAAAGTTTCGAAATTATTATAAGCTTATATATTATTAATGAATTTTTGTTAAAATTTTGAATCGACTAATGCATGTTTCTGGGTTTTACGGCCACTCAAAGTCACAGTATCGAAACATGTATCTGCATGTGCTCGCCACTGTATACATACATATATAAATGTTTAATTGAATTTCAGTGTATATTAGTTGTATGAAAGCGTTTTCTAAGCGAGGGGGTGTGGCAGACTCACTTTACCTGAACCGCTAAAGCAAGACTTGACATTTTACACATGACTTGACATTTTACATATGTATGTACATTTTCAATAATAGTTCAATAACCATTCTATTTGCTTATTATCACTAACCAAATAACACATGGATACTCCATGTCAAACATAAAAAATCTCGCACACACAATGTGTGCTTGTGCCCTGATGTCGGCGATTGCGACAAATTCGCTTTAGTTTATGCTTCGAGCAGCGTGAACTACATATGTGACAAGAAAATCTGTGATCTGCGAGTGCTCGTTCGGTAATGATCCATTTGTATACAAAGCCGTTCTAAGCTACTATGTATGATTCTGATTCTGATCTCTTTCATATATTCTTATTATCTGCTCTCTTCTCTCTTGAATATATATATGTAAGAGCTCAGCAGCACACAAAAATTGAAATTTGCTCACTGAGGTTTAATTTCTTCACAGTAGAGTATACCAAACTTTTGAAAGTTTTTGTCATGCCCATGCAAAATGTTAACATTTGTATTATTATTTATGGGAAGGGTATGGAAGCGTAAGACGCATATGAAGAATATGTTTTTGTGACGAGCATGCACACAAACTTTCACTACCGTAACAAACCTTCAGTTTGGCCCGCTGTGTATTCGTGCCAACACTTGGCGATAAATAATAAGTCGTGCCTTTAAATAATAATATATAAATGATTTATTTTGGGATATACACACACACACACACATATATATATATATATATATATATATATATATATATATATATATATATATATATATATATATATATATATATATATATATATATATATATATATATATATATATATGATACGCGTAATTATACCCTGAACCCATTGAAAATGGGAGTTTGTTTCACATAATCGATAACTATCGTTTTAAGGTTATCGATTAAAAACCGATACCTTCATTTAGTTATAAAATTCTAGTTAATTCATCTTTATAGGTAGAGTCTTCAAATTTTGCATTTAGTGTTACGCAATTTCGGTTTTTGTTATGCCACAAGCCAAACATACACACACACGCACAGGCGCAAGCACACACAAACGCCAGTCAGCTGTTCTTTGGCTGCTGTGCATGGCAATGTTATGGGAAATTAAATGCTTAATAACTTTTTAACAAAATCCAAAATTTAGCAAAAACCACAATTGTATAACACTAAATGCAAAATTTGAAGACTCTAGCTATACAGACTCTGATATACAGGAACCTACATAAAAATTTCAAATATCTAGCTCTTACAGGTTCTGAGAACGACGCGTTCATACGGACAGACGGACGGACGGACAGACGGACAGACGGACATGGCTATATCAATTCGTCTTGTCACCCTGATCAAGAATATATATACTTTATGGGGTCTTCCACGCCTCCTTCTGCCTGTTACATACATACGCCTTCCAACAAAAACATTATACCCTGATTTTCCCATTTTCAATGGGTTCAGGGTATAATAAGTCGTGTTAATAAAATTGTACGCTGCGGACGCGGCGTCACAACTGACTTACTGTGCGGCAAAACGCGGAGTATTTCAGTGGCGGTTGATGGAAATATCTCTGGAGCGGGGAGTAGGTATTGGTGGTGCTGTAGTGTTGGTAGCGTCAGCTTCAATTTTGTTCTATTTTCGCGCGAAAAATTTTAAAAAGTTTAGAAGCGTCTAGGCAAACAAATAGCATCAGGTGAACTCACTTTAACAGCTGTTAGTAGTGCTGGAAACTGCAGCGGACAATCAGCTTCTCACTAAAAACTTGGTGTGCCGCTGAGTCTGAGCAAAGACAGCAACCTAAACGCTAGAGTGCAGTTGGAGCTACTGAAAGTAGTGCATACTTTCGGGCTCGCTGAGTATTTGAGCTGAGTTCTTTAGTGTAAGTCTTTAAGCTTAACTGAAGCTTCAAGCCAACAAAAATCAGTTGTTGCCCACCGCACTTTAAAGAATGCCCCTCCAGGCAACAATACGCCTAAACGGTCGAGGGACGTTACCCCTGAGCAAAGGAGAATTCCCCAAAAAAATCTAGGCCCAATGGGCACAGTGAAGTGGGAGCAAAAAAGCAATGGGCTCCACAGACAGTCTCGGCAGGGTCGAACCAGGCAGTGCAGCAGGCCAGAGCAGCGAACTGGACGTAGGTTAAGGAGCGCAAACAGCACCACAAACGACCAAGGACAGACGCAATTACAGTTTCTGGAGTAGAGGGCTGTAGTTATGCTGACATGCTGAAAGTTGTCAGAACTGACCCGAGCCTCAGTGGGGATGTCCGGGGGATTAGGAAGACAGCAAAGGGCGATTTATTGCTGCAGCTGAGCAAGAAGCCCGAGCATAGTGCTGAGGTGCTCCAGGAGGCTGTTGGTAAGGCCTTGGGCGAACGCGCGGTGGTTAAAAGGCTTACCGAGTCCGCGCAAATCGAGATCCGCGATCTGGACGAACTAGCGAGCAAAGAGGAGCTAGTCGAGGCAATTAGGAATGCGCTGAAAGACAGCTCGCTCCCGATGGAAGTCATTAAATCTCTACGTCCAGCTTTCGGGGGACAGCAAAGAGCTACAGTCGTCCAGAGCGCTGGTTGAGCTCGCCAAAATCCGCGTTGGATGGGTCGTCTGCCGTATCCGAGCTGTGGAGCAGCCAAAACTCTGCTTCAAATGCCTGGACTATGGGCACATTGCTGCTAATTGCAAAAGCGAATGCGACCTGAAAGGTGCTTGCTTCAGTTGCGGATTGATGGGTCACGCAGCTAAAAGCTGCGAAAAGCCACCAAAATGCAGTCTCTGCGTCCGCAAACGCGAAAAGCAGACGGATCATGCGGCGGGTAGCTTTAAGTGCCCATCATATCGCGAAGCTGTCCAAAAAATGAAATGTTAAGATTTCTACAGCAAAACTTGAATCACTGCATAGCTGCTCAAGACCTGCTATTGATGGGTCACGCAGCTAAAAGCTGCGAAAAGCCACCAAAATGCAGTCTCTGCGTCCGCAAACGCGAAAAGCAGACGGATCATGCGGCGGGTAGCTTTAAGTGCCCATCATATCGCGAAGCTGTCCAAAAATGAAATGTTAAGATTTCTACAGCTAAACCTGAATCACTGCATAGCTGCTCAAGACCTGCTAGAGCAGACAGCCAGAGAAAAACTAATAGAGGTAGCTTTCCTCAGCGAGCCCCAACATTGCATGACCTGCTGCCCCAGGTCATGGGCCACAGACACCAGTGGCAAAGCAGCGTTGTGGAAATGCGGCAACTCAGCGAATGCGCTTGTAGATGTCAAGTCTTGCAACGGGTTCGTGCGCGCACGATACGGCAGCATATGGATATATAGCTGTTACCTGGCCCCCAGCATGCAGATTAATGAATTCACGGAGGTGCTCGACGAGCTAGCCGAGGACGTAAGAGGTCGGAAGGCCATCATAGCTGGCGACTTTAATGCATGGGCCATGGAATGGGGCAGCCTTGCAATAAATGCCAGAGATCGCACTCTATTGGAAATCTTCGCGACGCTGGACGTGGCTCTGCTCAACTCTGGCCACGAGTACACATTCAGTTGGCATGGACATGGGTCCACAATCGACCTTACATTCGTCGCTTCGTCCCTCTTTCGAAAGGCAACATGGTGCATCAGCGAAAGCTATACGGGCAGCGATCACTCTGCGCTTCTATTCACGATCGGCGAGCCATCTGGCAGGGCACCAACTCTGTGGAGGGAAGGATATCGCCTGGATACCTTCAACCCGACAGCCTTCTCGGAGGGCATCCAGTCGCTGGGCACATCTGGCAACGCTGAGGCCAAAGCTTGCCAAATGACTAGCCACATACAGAGCGCCTGCAACGCTAGCATGCAGCAGGGAAACAGTTCACGCATCACCAAGCGCCTATGTACTGGTGGAATGAGCAGATAAGCAACTTCCGGAGTATATGCGTACACGCGAGACGAAGCTATCAGCGTGCTCGTGGATAGCCTACGTTCGCTGAAAAGCAGGCGGCTTACCAGGTGGCAAGACGGCAGCTGAAGAAGGCCATTCGGACTAGCAAACGGAACTACTTCCTAGATCTTTGCGACTCCGCCGAAGCTGACCCTTGGGGCAGAGCATACAAAACGGTAGTCAAAAGACTCTACGCTGGCAAACAAATGCAGCCCACGGATCGATTAGAGCTTAAGTCAATCGTGGAAGCGCTATTCCCAGATAGACTGAGCTCCATTCATGGTCGTGACTCTACATCAGCAAGCCAGGATTTGAGCAGCTCTGATGCAGCTCTAGTTACTGATGAGGAAGTTATGGCTGCTGCCAGGAAACTAAGACCCAACTCTGCCCCTGGCCCAGACGGGATTCCCAATAGGGCGCTAAAGCTAGCTATTGCTCTGCAACCAGGAGCGTTTACTGAGTTATGTAATACATGTTTAACTCAAGAAACGTTCCCTGCGAGCTGGAAGATCCAGAACCTGGTATTGCTACCCAAGGCTGGAAAGCCACCGGAGGAGGCATCATCCTTGTCTCTTAGACACCTTGGGAAAGGGGTTCGAAAAATTGGTCTGTTCAGACTGGAGGCCGCAATCGCAAGCGCTGGCGGCCTGTCCCCAAACCAATTTGGGTTCCGGAAAGCCATGTCAACGACGGATGCGCTGAGCAAAGTTGTTGGCCTCGCAACCATCGCTATACAAGGTACCAGATGGAAGCACGGGTCGAAGCAGTATTGCATCATAGCGACTCTAGATGTGAAGAATGCATTCAACACGAGCTAGCTGGGATATGATACTAGATGCTCTGGCACAATATAATATCCCTAAATATCTTAAAGAGATAATAAAGATCTACTTCAGAGGAAGGACACTTATGTACAATACGAGTGAGGGAGTCCAAACTCACATAGTGTCATCTGGAGTCCCCCAAGGATCAGTTCTGGGGCCTCTCCTATGGAATACTATGTACGACGGCATACTGCGTCTGGAGCTACCAGTGGGTGCGCACACCATTGGCTTTGCTGATGATGTCGCCGTCGTCGCCATAGGAAAGGAGCTGAAAGATACTGAGGATATGTGCAGCGCAAGTATCAGCCACATTCGAGACTGGTTGACAAGAGCCGGACTTGATCTAGCAGCCCACAAAACGGAGGTCGTCCTAGTCAGCTGTCGCAAGAAAGTGGAAACGGCCCATATAAAGATTGGCAACATCAGTATTACGTCAAAGAGGGCGATTAAGTATCTTGGGGTCATGATTGACACAAGGTTGAGCTTCCGTGAGCACTTGGAATACGTGCATAACAAAGCAGCCGATTCGTGTAGAGCACTTTCCCGAATCTGAACACACGGGGATCAAAGCAACAACGACGCCTTCTTCTTATGAGCGTCATCCTTTACGCAGCGCCAATCTGGTCAAGATCAATGGCCACTCCCAGCTGCAGCAGAGGAATTCGAGCCACCTATAGATTAAGCGCAATTCGTGTCAGCTGTTCATTTCGAACAGTCTCAGATGACGCTGCGCTTGCCATAGCCGGAATGCTTCCACTGGAGGATCTGGTCGCCGAAGTCGTGGAGCGGAGTACAAACGAACCTGTACGCAGCCCACGTAATGCATCCAGGGCGAACAGCATTTCTCGATGGCAATGAAAATGGGACAACTCCACGAAAAGACGATGGACGCACTCCCTCATACCGCGGCTTGATCGTAAGCATGGCGAGATTAATTTCTATCTTTCACAGATTCTTTCTGGACACGGAGGCTTCCGCAGCTATTTGAAGCGGTTTGGCCACGACGACTCAGATGAGTGTAACTGGTGTGGACAAGGAGTAGTGGAAGACGCTAACCACGCAATCTTCGAGTGTGGACGCTTCGACGAGGAGAGGAGTGCCCTCGAAGCAACAGTGGGCCGCTCTAATAGACGGGACAACTTGGTTGCGTTCATGCTGGAGTCTGAGGCAGCTTGGAACCAAATCAGTTCCTTCGCTGCTCAAATTATGGTGAAGCTTCGCAGAGTTGAACGAAGCCGACGATTAGCAACTAATGTCTAAAATTGCGCAGAACGCTTGCGAAACAATGCTTTACGGCAGTCCTGCACGCATCGAGCGTTCTTTTATACTCAATTTTAATCAGAGTATAATGTTTTTGTTGAAATGTGTATGTATGTAACAGGCAGAAGGAAGCGTGGCAGACCCCATAAAATTTATATATATATATATAGACAAGCCGACAAGCCGAGTTGATATAGACAAGCCCTTCTGTCCGTCTGTCCGCCCGTATGCATGGTCAGTGATATTATTGAACTATGCAAGATAGAAGCGTTGTAGGAAAATTAAAAAAAAAAAATTAGAAAATAAGCTCCACTTCAATTATATATTAATAATGCTATACAGAAAAATGATATATAAGTTATTAATAGGTAGAAAATTTTCCAGATCGTCAAATTTATCGTAATCAGAATTCGGCACTTTGAGTGATTTCACTAAGAAAAGCAGAAGGCAAGGATTTCATTAATCGAAGACAGAGAGAGAGAGAGAGAGGGTTCTAATGAAAAATATTACCAACAATCAAATTATGTAGAAAAGGAATCCTTAGATTGTTATACGATTTATTAATGAAGGAATATCAATAAGAAGAAGCCGAATATAATAACACTAGAGACTAGTTTAGATCTCGTAGGGCAAAGAGAAGGAACTGTTTTTGGACCTGAGTAAACCATGAGGAAACCATGACGTTTTTTTAGAAAAATGCACAAGAAAACACATAAGAACTGACTTATGAAGAAAAGAGTCTAAGTTGCATTTATTGTAAAAGTATGTTGTTTTGATGGCATAAGTTCAGAAAATGGAGGAATATTTATGGACTGTGATACTTCCAATGTTATTGGAAGTTCAATGTTTAATAACTTTTTTCTAGACATACGATTTTGATCAAACTTGCAGGGCGTGATCATGTCATTCGAATGAATTACCTCTTTTGAAAATTTGAGGCGAAGGGGGCGTGGCATCCAAAATTTAACAAAAATCAAAATTGTATATGGCTCATATAACACTAAAAGCAAAATTTGAAGACTCTAGCTATAAAGATGATAGCTATAAAGAGATATAAAATTTGATAACTGAATTTAGGTTTTCGTTTTTAATCGATAACAATAAAATGAAAATAGTTATCGATTTTCTGAAACAAACTCTACATGCGCGCCCTACAGGGACCTACAAAAAAATATGAAGTCTTTAGCTCTTGTAGGTTCTCAGATCGACGCGTTCATACATACGGACAGACGGACGGACAGGGCTAAATCGACTCGGCTTGTCACCCTGATCAAGAATATATGTATATACTTTATATTACATACATTTCAACAAAACCATTATACCCTGATTTCCCATTTTCAATGGTTTCAGGGTATAAAAATATCTACATGACCGCATCGGGGTTCGAACCCAATCCTCTACACTTGCCAAAGGCATGTCTCTCATTTTTGCGGTGCGTGTCTTTGCTAAGGTTTTTTATATTTTCGCGACAAGCGTGCACACACACTTACAGTCCCTTGCTCAAATGAGTAAGCATTTGTGTGCCTGTCATTAATGTTTTGGATAGCGCACAGACATTTGCAAATGTTTATATGTAAGGGTGTGTATTTTAAACGGTGTGAACGATTTTAGGTTGGAATTTCAGAAGGATGATTTACCCCTTCAAGTGAAGACAAGAGACCAAAAATCAGAGCAGGGAATTAAAAAAATGAGAGAGAAGAGATCAGAGAATAAGCATACATACAATGATTCAAAAAAGTTTTGGCACACTTAAAAAATTTAAGTTTGATGTGATATAAAACAAGTAAGAAAACTCTAGTCGAGACCGCTCGACTAGGGTATACCCTGAACCCTGCGAACAACCGCTATTCCGTGCATTCTCAATTTCTTTTATATACTTATGTATATATATGTTCATTACACACACACACACACAGGCGCACGCACACACAAGTGGAAGTCGGTGCGTCAGCTGTTCTTAGGCTGCTATTTGCATGGCAATGTTATGGGAAATTAAATGCTTAATAACTTTTTTTCTAGACGAACGATTTTGATCAAACTTGTTGGGCGTGATCATGTCATCCACATGTATGTATGTGCCAAAGCACAAGTCTCTAGTATTCGATACACGGGAGTTACAAATTTGAGGCGAAGGGGGCGTGGCGTCCAAAATTTAACAAAAACCGAAATTGCGTAAGGCCCAAATAACACTAAATGTAAAATTTGAAGACTCTAGCTAGAAAGATGAATTTGATAGAATTTTATACCTTAATTTAGATTTTCGTTTTTAATCGATAACGACGCGTTCATACATACGGACAGACGGACAGGGCTAAAACGACTCGGCTTGTCTCCCTGATCAAGAATATATATGGGGTCTGCCATGCCTCCTTCTGCCTGTTACATACATACGCCTTCCAACAAAAACATTATACCCTGAATTCCCATTTTCAATGGGTTCAGGGTATAAAAACGACATTTTCTTAAAAAAAATTTTTTTATAAACTTAATCAAAAATATGAATATTTGCAAGTAATTTTTTTTAGGTAATTAATGACTTATCGCATTTTCGTCGCTGGAACCTACATAGAATCGGCCCGAGTGCGCTCGATTCGTGTGCCTAATTCGCAGAGCCTAATTTTATTGCGGGTAAAACGCTTGAATGAGTGGTTCCGTCTCTGTGCTATATGTTTAGCGGTAGTAAATATATCACATTAAGTAAATAAGTTTAGTGCTCTTTGGTAATTTGTGATGTTCGAGAGTGTTCAAAGGTAGACAATATATGATGTATATCGGATAACCGCAATCTCTTCAACAACACTTTAAATCGTGCACTCCTTCTGATATTGGGATACATGCTCGGATCAACAATTTTTATCTGCTAATGCCTGTCAATACAGTTATTCAAAGCCGTACTACATTCTTTTAAAATTATAGTGATTGTATATTTGTTAATTAAAATGTTTTACTAATATGTATATATCGTGCTCATAGATTTTTTTTTGTCTCAATTCCATGGTATCAATGCGTATGTGAATCTAATACTGTCGATTGCAAATAATAATCGACGCCTTTTTGTAATAAAAGTAATGAATAAAGAATGTTAGTGCGGAAATAGTAGCTTTGTTGATCAACTCAATCATATTCAAAAGGTTTATTGTAGCAATATTTTAAAAGATCTTTTTTTATTTGATCTTTTCTATTGATAACTTATTCATCTGTATGTATAAACATACTTCGAAAACAGTACATCCAAGCGTACTGTAAATATATATAGGTATACTCACCTATATGGAAATATATAGTTGTATAAATGGATGTGAATTTATATTTCAATACGCAGATTTGTCACGATTATAACTTAAGAAGTGCGTATACTGCTTCGGGAATAGAAGTTTTCGACCATTCAGAAAACGATGCAACGCACCCCTTACTGCGTACGGATCGCCATCCAACAAAATATTTTCATTGTCTAACCTGCAAAAAGCAAATCCAAAATAATTCCTTGAGTGACATATGCACACATTATATGGTGTATCCCCATCTGCAAAGTTTTAGCAAGTGCTTATATTGCAGTGGAAACGTTCATCACTACTTAAATCCTGACAAAGTGTGCCCGGAAGTTTTTCACTATTGTTCACCACGAAAGCAAGAATAGTTAAGAAAATCTGTAAACATGGAAGATATTGACGCCAATATTGCTAAAGAAAACTCTACATTGGCTCTCGATCCATTGTCAGAAGAATCGGAGATTTCAGAATATTCCGATCATGACATTGAAGAATGTGAGCCTGTTGGGAATGAAGTAGGTAGTTTGTTTAATTCGAAATTGCATACCATTAACAAATCCAATAATATCAATGCTAATGAAAACAGGCTTGTTCCTTCAAACAATAACGCTACAAAACCCATTAATTTACGCAAAATGAACACAAAAACTAAAGAACATATAGAAAAGAAATCGACAGTTAAATTTCAGCTGAAAACACAAACGAAATCAATCACTGGACATCCCAGTTATGGGTTTGGTAAGCGCTGGTCGAAGTCTGAAGACGTATTACTTAAGTCTCTAGTTGAAAAACATCGTGAACGCTGGGATATTATTGGATCACATTTTAAAGATAGACTAGAACAACAAGTCCAGCAGCGTTGGGCAAAGGTATTAAACCCTGAACTCATTAAAGGACCTTGGACGCGCGAAGAAGATGAGAAAGTTATTGAACTTGTTCGTCGATTTGGGCCAAAGAAATGGACGTTAATTGCTCGATATTTAAATGGAAGGATTGGAAAACAATGTCGAGAACGCTGGCATAACCATCTCAATCCGAATATTAAGAAAACCGCTTGGACAGATGACGAAGATACTATAATTTACAATGCCCATTTCAAGCTAGGAAATCAATGGGCTAAGATTGCAAAATTGCTGCCAGGCCGAACAGATAATGCTATAAAAAATCACTGGAATTCTACAATGCGTCGTAAATACGACGCCGAGCGTAGATCTGTAAATACAATAGCAGGCAGTGATTTAAAAAGCTCACGCACTCGTCTCATCGAATTAATTAAAACAGGCGGTATCACTAGGAGCCCACAAGTTTTAAATACCATATCGACGCCTTTAACAAACTGCATTTATGATTTAAATAAAAGTGAAGATAAAGATGTACAAACAAATTGCGAAGAAGTGTTTGACAACGTTGTAGAAACTAAGGATGTAAATAAAGATATGTGCACTAAACTCATCGATTCGATTGGTGGCTCTTCAACTTTTTATACACAAAATATAAATGGATCTGTTAAAAGCACATTGATGACAACACTACCTCTTTTACAATATGGTGTTAAACTTAGGCCAACACCCAACATACTCAAACGCTCTCGAAAACTCATTCCTGATGCATCAAATTCGGAGCTATTGAAAAGAGACACGAAATCCAAATTACCAAAAACGCCAGTTATAACCCCTATTAAATCGCTACCTTTTTCACCAAGCCAGTTTCATAAATCGCCTTGCCTCACAACATTTGAGGATATGAATTTGCCAGCAAGTACACCAGTTAATAAAACTTTCAATCGTGTGGGAATGGAAATTAAAAAAGAGTTGGAAGCCACATCAATTGAAACACCACATAAAAGTAAGGAAGACACTGTTTCCGTATTATACATTTGATTATTCTTATCAATAAAATTTATAATTGAATTTTCATAGGTTTAATTGGCCCACGCACTCCAACTCCATTTAAAAATGCTCTTGCTGCTATTGGGAAGAAGTTGGATGGTCGCTCTTACGTACCTTCAAGTCCTTTGAGTCTGGCTGAAGATCTTGCAGAAATTATCAGTGAGGAACAGCTGAATGATTCTGAGATCAATGTCAGTATAGACGAAAGTAGATGCGAAAACATATCTAATACAGAATGTTCTAATACTCTTGCAAATAAAAGTCTACATTCGCCTGTTCTAAAACGAGCCAGAAAATCACTGCTTCCCAGTTGGAACGTTAATTTCTCACAATATGGAAAAAAAACTCAGCCGTTTGAAACGGAGACACCTAGCAAATTTCTTATGTCTGGACAATCGGTTACACATTTCTCTCCAAGTAATATCATTGAAGAAACTTTAGGAGCTGAACAGGACATAGTATTTGATGAGGGCAAAAAAGAAAATAGACCGTACGTTCAAAGGTTTCGTACCGTTTCCAACGATTATATTCTGGACCCAAAATGGGCACGAGTTGCATGTGGAAAAACCAAAGATCAAATTTTTATGGAAAAACAAGCATATGCATGTCTTCAAAATCTCGACTTAATGCCGCGGTCGTTAAAATATTAAGATACAAAAATAAAATAAAAGCTGTAATATAAATGTTGAGGTATACATTAAAAATATTTAGAGCTTTGTACATGCTGCAAGAAAATAAATAAAAATATTTTGTAAAAACAAAAAAATAACCTATTTTATTTAAATTATGACTTCAGTCATAGCCCGATATAATTTCTGAAAATATAGTTGTTCATGCAAACTTTATTTTTCCAGAAATTATTACGAAACTTTTTCAACCTGCCGATATGGGAGCAAAAATAGATAAGTGTAGCATAATACAGACTAGTCTAGTGACTCGATGACGACTAGAGTAAACTAAAGAAGATTTGGGATACAAGGCAACGATATGTACGTGGTTTATTATAAACCATCCATAGCTTCGTTTAAGACGGACGTATGGATAATGACTATAAATAAAATAGTGAACCGTTTTTATCGCTTGCCTCGTCATATCCATGCACGATTAGATTATTGCAAAAGGGCACGCAATAGAGCGAGATGCAGTATCTCTCCATGGCAGAGGCCTAATATCATGTATATATTATTGTGCATGTATTATACATTCAGTTATATAGATAATGTTTTAAGGCAATGCTTGCCTCAAGAACTTTCTGCACTGAAAAACATTATATATGAAATATTGCGGAACATTGTACCTGGACAATTAGTAGATATAAATCGCAAAATTTTTAAGGAAAATTTAAAATTTGCTTAACATGACGCCTAGTTTCCTGTGTCCAACTTTAATTCTATAATACTATAAATATTACGTATAGGAGATATAGTATATACGATAGCATTTGTTATAATTTAGTCTTTTTAACAATTTAAAGGTTTGTCATTGATAATGAATAAGGTACTGTTTAGTGAAATTTATGCTCTTTCTCTTTCTTTTTATATATTCGATGATGAGGTGTTGCTTATAATGCTCATCATATAAAAAATAAACGGGGAGTGTCCGGAATAAGGGTGCTTCGCAAGGAGAAGGATATATATATTTATTTATATATTTATATATTAATATCATTGAAGAAACTTTAGGAGCTGAACAGGACATAGTATTTGATGAGGGCAAAAAAGAAAATAGATATATATACATATATATATATATATATATATATATATATATATATGTATATCGTCAGTGCGACGAGCTGAGTTCATTTAGTCCTGATTTGCGCACGCTATACAGGGATCTACATAAACAAGTAAGAAAACTCTAGTCGAGACCGCTCGACTAAGAGATCCTCTGAACCCTGCGAAGCGAAGAAACGGAGATTGCTTGGAATTCTTTGCAGGGTTCAGGGTATCCCCTAGTTGAGAGGTCTCGAGTAGAGTATTCTTGTTTAGTCTAATCTTCCGTTTTGGTTTATTTAATCACAATTGCCAATATGACTTGTTGATAAAAAACTTGCTCTGTGTGGCAAACTTCTGAGTGCAATTTGTTAATTGCTAGTTGTGTGAGAATATTATGCATGTCGGTGCGTACGTTTGAGAGAGGAGAGTGCATGTGTTTTGGGTATTTCACAAGAATAGTAATTTCATCATTATAGAAATATTGAATCAGTTTCTAATTGAGCTGAGATTGGTTGTTTGCATTTGTAGCTTTAGAGGAACCGTTTTAGCGAGGCACCAGCGTTCTGTCGTTGACGCCGAGTGTGGTTCGGTGGAAGACGCGCTCAAGAATTGTGCGTCTCGAGTTTAGTTGAAATTAGACATCAGAAATGGGATATAACCCTTCAGCTAAAACATTAGATGGACCATGGCGTACCATCATGGAATTACAGAATAAAAATCTAATTGAACTATTGCGGGCCTTACAAACCACTGCACCTGACTCAGGGCCCTGACATCGCAGGCGCCAACGCTTCATCATGGTGTAATACCGTTGAAATTATTCTACAAGAAAAGCCATTGCTTTGGTCGTGGCCCTAAGTTCAGCATTGGACGGAAGCGCTTCACAATGGCTTTCTCATATGTTACGTTGATATCACCTGGACCGAGTTTAAAGAACTGTTCATACAGCGGTTTGACACTATAAAAACACCAGCTGCCATGTTTCTAAATATGTTGTCAAGTCGACCAACTGACGGCGAGAATCTCGCACTCCACGCAAGCCGCATGGTTACAGTATTATCGACGTAATGACGCCAAATGGAAACAGAAGAAATCACTGAGTTCATGACGCTTGCGTTGCTGGCAAGTTGTGATGCTCGCTTGCAGCGTTTAAGCTTTACATCAAATGTTCGAACCAGATGCGAGCTGCTGTCCGAACTGAAAGCGTTCACTTTTACTAAAGGTGGACCTATGGTGCAACAAACTGACATTATCCCAAAAAGACAAGAACAATCATCGATAGAGTGTAATTTTTACGGCAAACTGGGCCATAAAATGATTGATTGTCGACTTAACAACAAAACCCCTTTACAAATGGCAATGCACAACGTAGCAGGCAAGATGTTTATCATCGTGAAAAACCAAGAGTAACTTGCTACAAGTGCGGAGAGTTGGGTCGCATATCCACCCAGTACACATGGAAGGAAGCTGACAAGAATAAAACGTTCAACCTGGAAAAACAAGTGCAACAGTGCAGCGTTGCAGTACCAAAGGGATATCTTGACCATAGAGGACATGGTTCTAAATAAAGTTGACGAACTGCTGCACTGCAACATAATTAGACCCAGCTGCTCACCTTATGCTACCCCCATATTATTAGTAAACAAGTAAGAAAACTCTAGTCGAGACCGCTCGACTAGGATATACCCTGAACCCTGCGAAGAACCGCAATTCCAAGCAATCTCCGTTTCTTTAATATACATAAGTATATATATGTTCATTACAAACAAAACATACACACACACATACACAGGCGCAAGCACACACAAGCGCAAGTCGGTGCGTCCGCTGTTCTTTGGCTGGTGCTCGCATGGCAATGTTATGGGAAATTAAATGTTTAATAACTTTTTTTCTAGACCAACAATTTTGATCAAACTTGTTGGGCATGATCATGTCATTCATATGTATATATGTGCCAAAGCACAAGTCTCTAGTATTTGATATACGGGAGTTACAAATTTGAGGTGAAGGGGGCGTGGCATCCAAAATTTAACAAAAACCGAAATTGCGTAAGGCCCAAGTAACACTAAATGCAAAATTTGAAGACTCTAGCTAGAAAGATGAATTAGATAGAATTGTATAGCTTAATTTAGATTTTCGTTTTTAATCGATAACAATAAAACGATAACAGTTATCGAATATTTGAAACAAACTCGATTGAATCGTACTATACACGAACTTCCAAAAAAATTTGAAGTCTCTAGCTCTTATATCTTCTGAGATCGACGCGTTCAAACATACGGACAGACGGACAGACAGACAGACGGACAGGGCTAAATCGACTCGGCTTCTCTCACTGATCAAGAATATATATACTTTGTGGGGTCTGCCACGCCTCCTTCTGCCTGTTACATACATTTTCACAAAACCATTATACCCTTTTTTCCCATTTTCAATGGGTTCAGGGTATAAAAAAACATAATACCCTGATTTCCCATTTTCTATGGGTTCAGGGTATAACAAGTAAGAAAACCCTTGTCGAGACCGCTCGACTAGGGTATACCCTGTAGGAGGGAAGAACCGCTATTCCGTGCATTCTCCGTTTCTTTTATAAAACATATGTATATGTAAGTTCTTTACAAGCAACACATACACAGGCGAACGCACACACAAGGGCAAGTCGTTGCGTCAGCTGTTCTTTGGCTGCTGTTTACATGGCAATGCTATGGAAATTAAATGTTTAATAACTTTTTTTCTAGAGCAACGATTTTGATTAAACTTGTTGGGCGTGATTATGTCATCCATATGTATGTAACTCTAACTATAAAGATGAATTAAACAGAATTTTATAACTAAATGAAGATATCGGTTTTTAATCGATAACATTAAAACGATGATAGTTATCGAATATTTGAAACAGACTCGATCGAATCGTGATATACGCGAACTTCCAAAAAAAATTTGAAGTCTCTAGCTCTTATGTATTCTGAGATCGACGCGTTCAAACATACGGACAGACAGACAGGGCTAAATCGACTCGGTTTCTCTCCCTGATCAAGAATATATATACTTTATGGGGTCTGCCACGCCTCCTTCTGCCTGTTACATACATTTTCACAAAACCGCTGCCGCTGTCGGCTTTGGTTTTTGCATCACCGACCGCAAAAGTCGCGCAACGTAGTTGCGAACCGCTGACTCGAGCTTCTTGGTCGTTGACACTGTTGAACCTGATACTCATACCCAGCACAATTTCGCTGACCATTGATAATATTGGGTCAGCAGTTTTCGGGGGAACGTTCTGGGGTCTCTGTCTAGGTTAGATAGGCGCTCACAGTTAACTACTCCCTCCTTCGAAGACTGATCGTCCTCGGTCGTCTTGTAAATCGTCGACGGTTCCTCTATACGCCGTGAAGCTTGCTTGTTCCTGATGTACTTGTGAAGAACAAAGCATCCCCAAAACAGGGAGCAAGCCACGATGCCGATGTCGAAAGCCGAGATAAACTTAGTCTCAGATGTAACACCGTCTTTCATTTGCTTGATGTAATTAAGGCTTTGTTCACTTAAACGATGGAGGAACGGTGTAGGACTGTGGCCTGTAATTTTCAACAGAGGGGAATCTGCAACTCCTGGGAATCGCTCTTGGACGTTGTTGCGATTCACATATCTGGTTCCATTTATCAGCGCATAGGTGTCAAACGTAACCAGCTGAGTTCCAACTGAGATGACTTCGAGGCTATCATCGAATACCACAGTAGCTGGCCGATCATTGATGCTGATGATGCCATCATCGACCACGGTTATAGGATCAAGTTGGCTAGGTTGTGTTTCACAATGTGCCACACCGCCGGAATGTAGACCTTGAGCTCTGGTTTCGCTCGGTGCTTGTTCGCAGAACGTAGTCATGGTTGTTGGCACGCAATTTGAGACTGCCAAAACTTGTTTTCCGCATTCCGCTACCAAATGGTCCGAAATCTGCAGTATCGTATTGTTATGCGCCACCGGGAATATTGCTACTCTTCGACAACGATTATCCGGGGATACTTAATAACGATCTTCATTACTTTAGAGGATTTTAGGAACTTAATGCTAGATACATTTAACAAGTCAGTAATCGTAGTCCCTGTGAGTTCGTTCATAAGAATAGACTTAAGATCAGCATGGTCAAGTAAATTTGGATTGATAATATTAAATTTAGCAAGAGTGATAGTTAACATGAGATTACCAATTTCGGCGATGAGAATTCTGTTCCTGGTTAGCAAGGTTTCGTAGAGGAGGGCAGTATCTATTTGCTCTTTTTTAGTTACTTGAACTAATTTGTTGACCGTGTCAGTTAGTAAGTTTATTTGATTCTGTGTTCTAGAGTTGATTTCTATCTGCTTCTTGTTTGAGTCGACCAGCTGTGCCTCTGTCATTCTAATATTTTCTAAGTCATGTGCGTCGGGTGTGCCTGCAACGACCTTAAGAGCCGTGCCTAAAAATTCTAAACTTCTTGCATTTCGGCGGGCAAGTTAAGAGCGGATAACAAGTCTCGTATGTGTCCGGTGTCTACTTCCAGCAGCTTCCGCATATGGGATTGTGGAAACATTTCCGTTACTCTGGCTGTCTCGTCAGTCATTCGAGTGAATTCCGAAAGATAAGTCGTATGTCTTAAGTAGTCGTAATCGTCCCAAATCAGTACGTCGCCGTCCGTGATAGGTATGTAGTCTGAGTG
The DNA here is from genome assembly GCA_035047545.1 of Drosophila paranaensis. Lineage (NCBI taxonomy): Eukaryota > Metazoa > Arthropoda > Insecta > Diptera > Drosophilidae > Drosophila > Drosophila paranaensis. Next base: position 124,937 of record JAWNPL010000186.1, on the reverse strand, counting down.
TGAGTAGTCGGTCAAATGTGCTGTCACTGTCGTCAGTAGTATCGTTAGCATCCCGTAGAACCTACAGTGAAACCCAATTCTTATAATGTACTGAAAAGCTTGAAACTTATAAGCTATAATTCAACGAAGATTGTTCTAGTGGACCACCCTCCCTCTAATAAGGACCGTTGTCCTCAAGTCCGCTTCAACCTTCTCCTCGTTAAACAACGGATTGAGCTTGTTCCCCAGTCGTCGGTTTGTTTTTACCAGTACTTTTTCACCGACTTCAAAGACCCTGTTCTATCTGTTCTGGTTAAATCTGGCGTTATGTGCTACCTGCGCTTTCTCTATTTTACCCCTAACATCCTGGTAATCTTCCGGCTAGCTGCTAAGCACGATATCAACCGGCCTTCTGTCAGTAACTGAATGAATAGAATGAATATCTGTTATCTCGTAGACAGCAGGATCAGTTCAACTGTGTTGCTGATGCCTCTTTGGAGCTTGAGAAATCGCGCGATTTCTAGGAGAGTGCTGTTGAAGCGCTCTACTTGACCGTTCGATGTGCTGTGTAACGGAGGTGCATTTGCCCTGTTCACCCCAAAGTTGTTTGCCAATAGAGACGTTATAGTATCAGACTTAAGCAAAGGCTCATTGTCGCAATAGACCATTTTGGCGTGGGGGAAAAAATTAATTACCGTGAGCAGTGGGGGAATAACATCCTCGATCGTCCGGGATGCTATGTGTTTCGAACTTTGAATACTTGTCAATGCAGGTTAGAAAGTATTTCCGGTCTGTTGAGAAGATGTCGACATGGAGCATCTCTCCAGTGTGTGAAGGAATTGGCGTTTGTCCAAGTTCCTGCTTCTTTGGATGTCTGTCATACTTCGCTTTCGAGCATACCTTGCAGTTAAGGATCACTTCGTTCACGAGTCTCGTCATCTTTGGGACTTAATAGTCTGTCATTATCTGTTTTACGTTTTCTTGAGCGGCCGTGTGGGCGCGATTATGCTCAATAGTAATAATCTCCCTTCTTTCATCACTGTTAAAGATATCAGTGACCATGTTTTTACAATGCCTGAATTTAGTGGTAGGGAAGGACCTAACAAATTCATCTTGTAACTGGGCCAAGGTCGGGAAATTACAAAGTATAGCGTTTACCACACTTGAATTCACGACTGATTTCACAATGTCGAAAAGGGATTTATTATTTACAAAGTGAATCGCGTGGCGAGTTTTCTCTCCGAAGAGAACGAAATTCCCTTTTTAATGAAATTTGGCCTCACTATGTATTGTAGCGACATCAGACTCGGGCTCGTTGTTTTCGAGCGCATTTACCCTTTGTCGCCATAAGGCATCAGCTACGTGATTCTCCTTACCTGGTTTGTAGAATAGGTTAGCCCCTAACTCATCAATGCGCGCTTTCCAGCGCTTGATCTTGGCATTAGGGTTCCCTTCGGACACAGCAAACGTTAGTGGCTGATGGTCCGTGTAGATGTTAATGTCTCTTACCCCATAAAGATAATGACGAAGCTTGGCAAGTGCACAGGCAAAAGCCAGAAATTCCCGCTCGTTAGTATCGTAATTGGCTTGTCTGTCTTTTAGCGTTCGAGAAATCATTGTTATGGGCCTGCCGTTTTGCGAGAGTACCGCACCGATACCGTAATCTGACGCGTCAGTGGTCAAATCAAATATCTTTTTATAGTCGGGGTACATAAGTATTACGTCTTCCGAGGCGAGGATATTTCGCAATTTCTCTAAAGCGTTACGTTGCTTCTCGTTAAGTTCTACAACGATTTTTTTTGACCTATATTTGCTAACCGAACCATTTTCACTCTTTTATATGTCTGAAAGGGGCTATGCTATGGAAGCGAAGTCTTGTATGAAACAGCGGTAGTAGCTGGCTAAACCTAAGAATGACCTGATTGCGAAAATTGACTTTGGATCATCGTACTGCTGGATGGTTTTCATCTTTTCAGGGTCCGTTTTTACGCCATTACTTGTCACTATGAAACCCAAGTATTCTACACTGCTTTTGAAAAACTGAGACTTCTCTTGGGCTACCCTCATATTTGCGTCTCGCAAACTCTTGAGGACCCATTCGACGTGCTTGAAATGGTCTACTTCATTTTCGGAGGAGATGATGACGTCATCGACATAGACATAGCATGACTTGCCGATCTGTTCACGCAGAACATCGTCAATGGCCCTTTGAAAAATGCGGGCAGCATTTTTTAATCCGAAAGGGAGTCGACAGAACTCATGTTTACCGCCGCTCACTGAAAACGTTGTCTTTTCCCTGCCTTGTTCCACCTGAGTTACCTGGTGGTAACCGAAATTGAGATCGAGCGTTGTAAAGAACCCTGCTTTACCCCAGTTGGCCAAGATCATGAATGGACTGAATGACGATTTGGGACTCGACCGCGGCTACACCTTTGAGCTGCTTGAAAGGCTTGATGTAATTTTTGGATGCACCCGTGTTGATTAGTAACTTAACACTTACCCCCGCTATTCTCCGCCGTAGGAACGGCAGCAGAGACCTTTCCCTAAAAAATGAACGCTGTCAAAAAGGCAGTTGACACCGTCGCTCTCATAGCCTGAGCCATCTTCAATCTCAGCCACGTTTTCCTCGGCTTGACCTCTGTAAGACGGCTCTTGGTCTGATTCAGCTGATACATGGCTTACCCTCTGATGCCTCTGATCGGACATGCGCTCGGACGTGCTTACCTTGAGCCTTCTGAAAACTGGTGGGTTGCCTAAACTTGGACATTGATGGGTCGACGTCCATTGGTTCAGGTCCTGACGAACTACTTGACCTGGGGTTAGCTGCCTCAGTTTGCTGTTGGCCTTTCTATCTTTTAAACGCTTTTACCGTGGCTAGGCTGAGCAATAACATTTTGCTCATGGGATAGATAGATACTGCGAGCGTGGTTTTTTGACTCAATTCTTGCTCTCTCTTCTTGACCTCTAGCATAGCTCGTCGCAAATGCGTATCGTTCATGGTTGGCTTCCACCTCCTGGGCCAATGTCAAGGCAGAGGTCAAATCCGAGGGGTGAGCCGCGAATAGAACGTCGGTCAAGCTTCTCTTTAAACCGGATATAAATTCGGGTAAAGCATCTCCTTTGAATTTATCACACATGTCCTTTGCTAACTCTTTGTCATAGGTCATGTTCACTTTGTTGGTTGATAAGGTGAGCTTCTTCTCTACCTAATAGTATTGCACTATATAGTCATGTATCCCTGCCTGAGGGTACCCATTTCCTGTTCTATAACATGGATGGGTCTCTTATCACCGTACGTGAAATCGAGGCGAGCTATGAGGCTAAGACCGCGTTTGGGGGTCCCCTTACTTTGTCTCGAATGATAATTATAGCCTAATAATGGCGTGAGCTGCCTACATATGTAGTTCTCGAAAGTCTTGAGGCGTGGGTCGCCTGTCTCCAAGCCACGTATGTGTCTTGTGTGCCCAGAAATTCGGGCAGACTTTTTACCGCATCCATAGGCTTTTCACAACTAGCACAAGGAATAAAATCTGCGTCTTTGTAGACTTTTACTACTGGGACTGATAGCTGCATTGCCCTTAGTTGTCCTGACAACTCTTCAATCTTTTGCCCAAGTTCTGCTCTGAGTTGCTGTTCTCTCTTACTCGATTCTTCAGCTTGGGCTGCCAAAGCTGGTTTAATGTATGCGTGGAACTGATCTGTGCTCATATTTTCCCCAAAGCTGGGTTTGATTTCAACCACCTGACAATGGCCTTGAAGTAAAGACGCTAAAACACTGTTGGTGCTATTGTTACTGTCTAGTCGCGTCTTAAAATTCATAAGTGTTTAACCACCGGAAACACAAGCTTTAGCACAGAATCTCAATAATTTTCTCGCGCAATTATAATTTTAAAAAAATATCTAATCTTTAAGACTTTCAAATAAAGGACTCACTTACATTATCTCTCTTTATCCGCTGCGATGCTGTTCCGAATAATGTCGTAGTTCTGGAGTTGTTTAGAGTTTTTTTTTTTTGAGTATTTGTTTATTATTTCGCGTTTTGTAGATTCGCAATTTAATAACACCCGCGACGCGAGGGGATTTTTTTTAACCGTGAGTTACCGTGGTTGGGCGCCAATTACTAAGATAGTTGCCCGAACATAAATGAAAAGTCGGGGGAACTAAATGAGACAATGAACGTTTATTCCGGCCGATTTCAATTAAACTAAATCGAAAAATACATGAGATATTCTTAGGCAATTGAAACTAAAATTGTCACCAGTGCCGCTGCCGCTGTCGGCTTTGGTTGTTGCATCACCGACCGCGCCGCGCTACAGAACTGCAGTGCTTGCGCCTCGTGCCGAGTGTCATGTTATTCTGCAGAAGTCGCGCAACGTAATTGCGAATCGCTGACTCGAGCTTGTGGGTCGTTGACACTGTTGAACCTCATACCTAGACCCAGCGCACCTTCGCTGACCATTGATAATATTGGGTCAGCAGTTTTCGTGGGAACGTTCTGGGGTCGTTCTCAGGTAGCTAGGCGCTCACAGTTAACTCATATCATATATATATATATATATATATATATATATATATATATATATATATATATATATATATATATATATATATATATATATATATATATATATATATATATATATATATATTACGGATTATATGGTCTCCACAGCATAAAGTGTACCAGGATCGTATTGAATCGGTCCTAAAACAGTTTCTTCACTTTGCTCAAATAAATCTAAACTGGGACCCTTATCTGCGTCCACCGTCTTGTCATAGATCATATTCATCTTCCTTCATTAATAAATTTATTATATATATATATATATATATATATATATATATATCTGGGGTCGTTCTCAGGTAGCTAGGCGCTCATAGTTAACTCATATATATGAGTTATATATATATATATATATATATATATATATATATATATATATATATATATATTTGAGTTAACTATGAGCGCCTAGCTACCTGAGAACGACCCCAGACATACATATATATATATATATATATATATATATATATATATATATATATATATATATATATATATATATATATATATATATATATATATAATATAATTTATTAATGACCCATTTTCAATGGGTTCAGGGTATAAAAAGAAACGGAGAATGCACGGAATAGCGGTTCTTCGCAGGGTTCAGGGTATACCCTAGTCAGCGGTCTCGACTAGAGTGTTCTGACTTGTTAAAACTTAATAATATATGTAAACAGTTGTCTAGTGAACTAGATGCTGATTATAAATTGTTAAGTAAATATGATTTTGAATCTTCTCAAGCTGAAATGTCGACTGCCTCTCAGTTGGTCCTACCTTCTATACCTGTGTCCCTAATTTATTAGCGCCTTATACACCTTGTTCTGACTCTCTTGCGATTCCACCTTCTTGCAGTGCATCAGGGACACCAGTATCAGATATCCCAGAGTGTTACTGATTTCAACTCCTTTATCTCCATCTGTTGCTTAAACTACGAACAACACGCTGACCATTTCTCTCACACACACCATACCTACTTCATCTGTCGTTTCTCCCCGAAAGCAAGTGTTCTTATCCAGGCTTTCATCTGACACGACATGTGAAGCTGTTTCTGCTTTTATTTCCATTAAATCAAAAGCTAAAGTCTTTATATCGAAGTTAAATTTGGCGACTCCTCGTGAAACTGATTCTTTTAAAATCAACGTGCCAAGTGAATTCTTCACAACAATTTGTGGCGCCATATTTTGGCCTCATGTAGTTGTGCATGAATTTAAGCATATGAGTCGAAATAGGCTGTCTCCGGTTGGTACAATCTATATCCAATATTGTGCCAAAAAACTAAGTATAGTACAACCTTCTCCGCTGATCTTCTTAATATATCAAAACGTTTGTGGTCTGAATTCTAAACTCAGAAGACTTTTTTTTGAGTAGTTTCATGTTCGTTTTAATATTATCGACCTGACTGAAACGTGGTTAACCTCGAATGTTTATAAAAGTGAGATTCTCTTCAATGATTTCACTATTTAGAGACATGATCGACTGACTCGTAGAGATGGAGGAGTCTTGTTAAGTGTTAAACTTAATTTATTTTTTTCAGCATCTGAAGATGTCGAGATAGTTGCTGTTAAGCTAAATCTTAAATCTTGCTCCCTTTTTATTACATGTTCATATATCTCTCAAAATCTCGACTTAATGCCGCGGTCGTTAAAATATTAAGAAAAAAAATAAAATAAAAGCTGTAATATAAATGTTGAGGTATACATTAAAAATATTTAGAGCTTTGTACATGCTGCAAGAAAATAAATAAAAATATTTTGTAAAACAAAAAAAATAGCCTATTTTTATTTATAATATGACTCTTCAGTCATAGCCCGATATAATTTCTGAAAATATAGTTGGTCATGCAAACTTTCACTTTCTTTTCCAGAAATTATTACGAAACTTTTTCACCCTGCCGATATGGGAGCAAAAATAGATAAGTGTAGCATAATACAGACTAGTCTAGTGACTCGATGACGACTAGAGTAAACTAAAGAAGATTTGGGATACAAGGCAACGATATGTACGTGGTTTATTATAAACCATCCATAGCTTCGTTTAAGACGGACGTATGGATAATGACTATAAATAAAATAGTGAACCGTTTTTATCGCTTGCCTCGTCATATCCATGCACGATTAGATTATTGCAAAAGGGCACGCAATAGAGCGAGATGCAGTATCTCTCCCATGGCAGAGGCCCTAATATCATGTATATATTATTGTGCATGTATTATACATTCAGTTATATAGATAATGTTTTAAGGCAATGCTTGCCTCAAGAACTTTCTGCACTGAAAAACATTTATATGAAATATTGCGGAACATTGTACCTGGACAATTAGTAGATATAAATCGCAAAATTTTTAAGGAAAATTTAAAATTTGCTTAACATGACGCCTAGTTTCCTGTGTCCAACTTTAATTCTATAATACTATAAATATTACGTATAGGAGATATAGTATATACGATAACATTTGTTATAATTTAGTCTTTTTAACAATTTAAAGGTTTGTCATTGATAATGAATAAGGTACTGTTTAGTGAAATTTATGCTCTTTCTCTTTCTTTTTATATATTCGATGATTCGAAGTCCTCGTCGACATAGATTAGAAACAGTAGCTGAATGGAGCAAGAATGGTGATGGAATATATGATTTTCATCGAATAAAATTCGATATCAGTCATAAGCAGAGCGTGTGCTTGTTATTGCGTGCGTGTGCCTGTGTCTTTGCAGGTGTTGCTTATAATGCTCATATATATAAGCAAGTAAGAAAACTCTAGTCGAGACCGCTCGACTAGGGTATACCCTGAACCCAGCGAAGAACCGCAATTCCAAGCAATCTCCGTTTCTTTAATATACATAAGTATATATATGTTCATTACAAGCAACACATACACACACACATACACAGGCGCAAGCACACACAAACGCCAGTCGGTGCGTCAGCTGCTCTTTGGCTGCTTTGCATGGCAATGCTATGGGAAATTAAATGTTAAATAACTTTTTTCCTAGAGTAACGATTTGATCAAACTTTTTGGGCGTTATCATGTCATCCATATGTATGTATGTGCCAAAGCACAAGTCTCTAGTATTGGATGTACGCGACTTACAAATTTGAGGCGAAGGGGGCGTGGCATCCAAAATTTAACAAAAACCTAAATTGTGTAAGGCTCACATAACACTATGTGCAAAATTTGAAGACTCTAGCTATAAAGATGAATTATATAGAATTATATAACGGAGCATCGATTTCGTTTTTAATCGATAACATTAAAATTAAGACAGTTATCGATTTTTAACAAACTCGATCTTTTCGTGCTTTACAGGAACCTTCATAAAAAATTTCAAGTCTCTAGCTCTTCTAGGTTCTGAGAACGACGCGTTCATACATACGGACAGACGGACGGACAGACGGACATTGCTATATCAATATCAACTGGTCAAAATTTTCCATAGCCAAGTCGAATTTTAACATTTTAAATTCCCGTTGCTATGAGAATTACCTTTGCGTTGCAAAAGACAGTCTGCTCGTGACCTAAAAATTTTATTCCTTTCTGAATTTGAAACGTAAGTCTTCTAATTTACCCTCCACATTTTTTCTGGAGTCTATCAATTCTTGCAATGATCATGATTCCTCTGATCTTTTTGTTGATTTCTTCCAATCAACTTACTCATCTGTAGACCCCTATAAAACTTCTTACCCTTATTATATCTCTTCTACAAATATTATTAACGCCTCCAATATTTCCCTTGATTCACTGATTTCAGCCATTCGGTCAATGAAATCATCTTACTCGCCTGGAGCTGATAATATTTCTAGTTGTATTATAAAAAGAATGATGTGACTCCCTTCAGTTACCTTTACTAAAGCTTTTTAACTTAACTCTGAAACCTCTATGTTCCCGTCAATTTGGAAAGAGTATTTCATTATCCCTCTGTATTTAAAAGGTGGGAGTCATCGGACCTTTACTTTTTACAGTATTTATCAAAAACCTTCCAAATTGTATCTCTTATTTTAACACAATCAATCATCAATGCATACAAGATGATCTTAATTCCACTGGCCAATAGGCTGCGTTTAAACTGTTCTAAATGTACTCTATATATTGCTCATTATTCAATTAATAGTGATTCTTTACAACGCATTTTTTCTGTCAAAAATCTTGGAGTACCAAAAGTGTTCTTGGCTTCATTAAACGTTGGGCAAAAGAGTTCAATGATCCTTTTATAACCAAGCTCCTTCATGTTTCGTTGGTACGACCTATTATAGAATAATGTTCAATTATATGGTCTCCACAGCATAAAGTGTACCAGGATCGTATTGAATCGGTCCTAAAACAGTTTCTTCACTTTGCTCTAATAAATCTAAACTGGGACCCTTATCTGCGTCCACCGTCTTATCATAGATCATATTCATCTTCCTTCATTAATAAATTTATTATATATATATATATATATATATATATATATATATATATATATATAACTCATATATATGAGTTAACTATGAGCGCCTAGCTACCTGAGAACGACCCCAGATATATATATATATATATATATATATATATATATATATATATATATATATATATATAATAAATTTATTAATGAAGGAAGATGAATATGATCTATGACAAGACGGTGGACGCAGATAAGTCCAGATTTATTAGAGCAAAGTGAAACTGTTTTAGGACCGATTCAATACGTCATGCTGTGGAGACCATATAATTGAACATTATTCTATAAGTCGTACCAACGAAACATGATTATAAAAGGATCATTGAACTCTTTGCCCAACGAATGAAGCCAAGTACTTTGGTACTCAAATTTTGACAGAAAAATGCGTTGTAAGATCACTGTTATGAATAATGAGCAATATATAGAGTACATTTAGAACAGTTTACACGTATCATCTATTGACTCAGTGATGATTGATTTTGTTAAAATAAGAGATACAATTTGGAAGGTTTTTGATAAATACTGTAAAAGTAAAGTCGATACCATTTAAATACAGAGGGATAATGAATACTCTTTCCAAATTGACGGGAACATAGGGGTTCCAAGTTAAGTTAAAAAGCTTTAGAAAGGTAACTGAAGGAGTCACATCATTCTTTTTATAATACAACTAGAAATATTATCAGCTCCAGGCAGTAAGATCATTGAGTAGCTGAAATCAGTGAAACATGGAGACGTTAGTAATATTTGTAGAAGAGATATAATAAGGGTAAGTCTACAGATGAGTCAAGTTGATTGGAAACCAACAAAAAGATCAGAGAATCATGATCATAGAATGATAGACTCCAGAAAAAATGTGGAGGGTATTAGAAGACTTACGTTTCAAATTCAGAAAGAATAAATTTTAGGGTCAGAACTGTCTTTTGCAACGCAAGGTAATTCTCATAGCAGCGGGAATTAAAATGTTAGATCGACTTTATGGAAAATTTTGACCAGTTGATATTGATATAGCAATGATGATATATATATATATATATATATAATAAATTTATTAATGAAGGAAGATGAATATGATCTATGACAAGACGGTGGACGCAGATAAGGGTCCCAGTTTAGATTTATTAGAGCAAAGTGAAGAAACTGTTTTAGGACCGATTCAATACGATCCTGGTACACTTTATGCTGTGGAGACCATATAATTGAACATTATTCTATAATAGGTCGTACCAACGAAACATGAAGGAGCTTGGTTATAAAAGGATCATTGAACTCTTTTGCCCAACGTTTAATGAAGCCAAGAACACTTTTGGTACTCCAAGATTTTTGACAGAAAAATGCGTTGTAAAGAATCACTATTAATTGAATAATGAGCAATATATAGAGTACATTTAGAACAGTTTAAACGCAGCCTATTGGCCAGTGGAATTAAGATCATCTTGTATGCATTGATGATTGATTGTGTTAAAATAAGAGATACAATTTGGAAGGTTTTTGATAAATACTGTAAAAAGTAAAGGTCCGATGACTCCCACCTTTTAAATACAGAGGGATAATGAAATACTCTTTCCAAATTGACGGGAACATAGAGGTTTCCAGAGTTAAGTTAAAAAGCTTTAGTAAAGGTAACTGAAGGGAGTCACATCATTCTTTTTATAATACAACTAGAAATATTATCAGCTCCAGGCGAGTAAGATGATTTCATTGACCGAATGGCTGAAATCAGTGAATCAAGGGAAATATTGGAGGCGTTAATAATATTTGTAGAAGAGATATAATAAGGGTAAGAATTTTATAGGGGTCTACAGATGAGTAAGTTGATTGGAAGAAACCAACAAAAAGATCAGAGGAATCATGATCATTGCAAGAATTGATAGACTCCAGAAAAAATGTGGAGGGTAAATTAGAAGACTTACGTTTCAAATTCAGAAAGGAATAAAATTTTTTAGGGTCACGAGCAGACTGTCTTTTGCAACGCAAAAGGTAATTCTCATAGCAACGGGAATTTAAAATGTTAAAATTCGACTTGGCTATGGAAAATTTTGACCAGTTGATATTGATATAGCAATGTCCGTCTGTCCGTCCGTCTGTCCGTATGTATGAACGCGTCGTTCTCAGAACCTAGAAGAGCTAGAGACTTGAAATTTTTTATGAAGGTTCCTGTAAAGCACGAAAAGATCGAGTTTGTTAAAAATCGATAACTGTCTTAATTTTAATGTTATCGATTAAAAACGAAATCGATGCTCCGTTATATAATTCTATATAATTCATCTTTATAGCTAGAGTCTTCAAATTTTGCACATAGTGTTATGTGAGCCTTACACAATTTAGGTTTTTGTTAAATTTTGGATGCCACGCCCCCCTTCGCCTCAAATTTGTAAGTCGCGTACATCCAATACTAGAGACTTGTGCTTTGGCACATACATACATATGGATGACATGATAACGCCCAAAAAGTTTGATCAAATCGTTACTCTAGGAAAAAGTTATTTAACATTTAATTTCCCATAGCATTGCCATGCAAAGCAGCCAAAGAGCAGCTGACGCACCGACTGGCGTTTGTGTGTGCTTGCGCCTGTGTATGTGTGTGTGTATGTGTTGCTTGTAATGAACATATATATACTTATGTATATTAAAGAAACGGAGATTGCTTGGAATTGCGGTTCTTCGCTGGGTTCAGGGTATACCCTAGTCGAGCGGTCTCGACTAGAGTTTTCTTACTTGCTTATATATATGAGCATTATAAGCAACACCTGCAAAGACACAGGCACACGCACGCAATAACAAGCACACGCTCTGCTTATGACTGATATCGAATTTTATTCGATGAAAATCATATATTCCATCACCATTCTTGCTCCATTCAGCTACTGTTTCTAATCTATGTCGACGAGGACTTCGAATCATCGAATATATAAAAGAAGAGAAAGAGCATAAATTTCACTAAACAGTACCTTATTCATTATCAATGACAAACCTTTAAATTGTTAAAAAGACTAAATTATAACAAATGTTATCGTATATACTATATCTCCTATACGTAATATTTATAGTATTATAGAATTAAAGTTGGACACAGGAAACTAGGCGTCATGTTAAGCAAATTTTAAATTTTCCTTAAAAATTTTGCGATTTATATCTACTAATTGTCCAGGTACAATGTTCCGCAATATTTCATATAAATGTTTTTCAGTGCAGAAAGTTCTTGAGGCAAGCATTGCCTTAAAACATTATCTATATAACTGAATGTATAATACATGCACAATAATATATACATGATATTAGGGCCTCTGCCATGGGAGAGATACTGCATCTCGCTCTATTGCGTGCCCTTTTGCAATAATCTAATCGTGCATGGATATGACGAGGCAAGCGATAAAAACGGTTCACTATTTTATTTATAGTCATTATCCATACGTCCGTCTTAAACGAAGCTATGGATGGTTTATAATAAACCACGTACATATCGTTGCCTTGTATCCCAAATCTTCTTTAGTTTACTCTAGTCGTCATCGAGTCACTAGACTAGTCTGTATTATGCTACACTTATCTATTTTTGCTCCCATATCGGCAGGGTGAAAAAGTTTCGTAATAATTTCTGGAAAAAGAAAGTGAAAGTTTGCATGACCAACTATATTTTCAGAAATTATATCGGGCTATGACTGAAGAGTCATATTATAAATAAAAATAGGCTATTTTTTTTGTTTTACAAAATATTTTTATTTATTTTCTTGCAGCATGTACAAAGCTCTAAATATTTTTTAATGTATACCTCAACATTTATATTACAGCTTTTATTTTATTTTTTTCTTAATATTTTAACGACCGCGGCATTAAGTCGAGATTTTGAGAGATATATGAACATGTAATAAAAAGGGAGCAAGATTTAAGATTTAGCTTAACAGCAACTATCTCGACATCTTCAGATGCTGAAAAAAATAAATTAAGTTTAACACTTAACAAGACTCCTCCATCTCTACGAGTCAGTCGATCATGTCTCTAAATAGTGAAATCATTGAAGAGAATCTCACTTTTATAAACATTCGAGGTTAACCACGTTTCAGTCAGGTCGATAATATTAAAACGAACATGAAACTACTCAAAAAAAAGTCTTCTGAGTTTAGAATTCAGACCACAAACGTTTTGATATATTAAGAAGATCAGCGGAGAAGGTTGTACTATACTTAGTTTTTTGGCACAATATTGGATATAGATTGTACCAACCGGAGACAGCCTATTTCGACTCATATGCTTAAATTCATGCACAACTACATGAGGCCAAAATATGGCGCCACAAATTGTTGTGAAGAATTCACTTGGCACGTTGATTTTAAAAGAATCAGTTTCACGAGGAGTCGCCAAAATTTAACTTCGATATAAAGACTTTAGCTTTTGATTTAATGGAAATAAAAGCAGAAACAGCTTCACATGTCGTGTCAGATGAAAGCCTGGATAAGAACACTTGCTTTCGGGGAGAAACGACAGATGAAGTAGGTATGGTGTGTGTGAGAGAAATGGTCAGCGTGTTGTTCGTAGTTTAAGCAACAGATGGAGATAAAGGAGTTGAAATCAGTAACACTCTGGGATATCTGATACTGGTGTCCCTGATGCACTGCAAGAAGGTGGAATCGCAAGAGAGTCAGAACAAGGTGTATAAGGCGCTAATAAATTAGGGGACACAGGTATAGAAGGTAGGACCAACTGAGAGGCAGTCGACATTTCAGCTTGAGAAGATTCAAAATCATATTTACTTAACAATTTATAATCAGCATCTAGTTCACTAGACAACTGTTTACATATATTATTAAGTTTTAACAAGTCAGAACACTCTAGTCGAGACCGCTGACTAGGGTATACCCTGAACCCTGCGAAGAACCGCTATTCCGTGCATTCTCCGTTTCTTTTTATACCCTGAACCCATTGAAAATGGGAAAATCAGGGTATAATGTTTTTGTTGAAATGTATGTAACAGGGAGAAAGAGGCGTGGCAGACCCCATAAAGTATATATATTCTTGATCAGGGAGACAAGCCGAGTCGATTTAGCCCTGTCCGTCTGTCCGTCCGTCCGTCCGTCCGTCCGTCCGTCCGTCCGTCTGTCGGTATGTATGAACGCGTCGTTCTCAGAACCTACAAGAGCTAGAGACTTGACATTTTTTGTGTAGGTTCCTGTATAGCACGAAAAGATCGAGTTTGTTAAAAAAAATCGATAACTGTCTTAATTTTAATGTTATCGATTAAAAACGACATCGATGCTCCGTTATATAATTATATATAATTCATCTTTATAACTAGAGTCTTCAAATTTTGCATTTAGTGTTATGTGATCATTGCACAATTTCGGTTTTTGTTAAATTTTGGATGCCACGCCCCCTTAGCCTCAAATTTGTAAGTCCCTTATTTCAAATACTAGAGACTTGTGCTTCAACACATACATACATATGGATGACATGATCACGCCCAACAAGTTTGATCAAAATCGTTACTCTAGAAAAAAAGTTATTAAACATTAAATTTCCCATACCATTGCCATGCAAATAGCAGCCAAAGAACAGCTGACGCACCGACTGGCGTTTGTGTGTGTGCGCGCCTGTGCGTGTGTGTGTAAGTTTGGCTTGTAATAAACGTACATATGCATGTGTATATAAAAGAAACAAAGAATGCTTGGAATAACGGTTCTTCATAGGGTTTAGGGTATACCCTTGTCGAGCGGTCTCGACTAGAGTTTTCTTACTTGTTATACCCTGAACCCATTGAAAATGGGAAATCAGGGTATAATGTTTTTGTTTAAATGTATGTAACACGCAGAAGGAGGCGTGGCAGACTCCATAAAGTATATATATTCTTGATCAGGATGACAAGCCGAGTTGATATAGCCATGTCCGTCTGTCCGTCTGTATGAACTCGTCGTTCTCAGAACCTACAAGAGCTAGAGATTTGAAATTTTTTATGTAGGTTCTTGTATAGCACGAAAAGATCGAGTTTGTTTCAGAAATTCGATAACTGTTATCGTTTTATTGCTATCGATTAAAAACGAAAATCTAATCCGTCTGTCTGTCTGTCTGTCCGTCTGTCCGTCCGTCCGTCTGTCCGTATGTATGAACGCGTCGTTCTCAGAACCTACAATAGCTAGAGACTTCAAATTTTTTATGTAGGTTCCTGTATAGCACGAAAAGATCGAGTTTGTTTCAGAAATTCGATAACTGTTATCGTTTTATTGTTATCGATTAAAAACGAAAATCTAAATTAAGCTATAAACTTCTATCTAATTCATCTTTCTAGCTAGAGTCTTCAAATTTTACATTTAGTGTTACTTTGGCCTTACGCAATTTCGGTTTTTGTTAAATTTTCGATGCCACGCCCCCTTCGCCTCAAATTTGTAATTCTCGTATATCAAATACTATAGACTTGTGCTTTGGCACATACATACATATGGATGACATGATCACGCCCAAACAAGTTTGATCAAAATCGTTGCTCTAGAAAAAAAGTATAATGGTATAATGGTTTTATGAAAATGTATGTAACAGGCAGAAGGAGGCGTGGCAGACCCCATAAAGTAATTATATTCTTGATCAGGGAGAGAAGCCGAGTCGATTTATCCCTGTCCGTCTGTCTGTCTGTCCGTCTGTCCGTATGTTTGAACGCGTCGTTCTCAGAACATACAATAGCTAGCGACTTGAAAGTCTCTAGCTCTTATATCTGAGATCGACGCGTTCAAACATACGAACAGACGGACAGACAGACAGACGGACAGGGCTAAATCGACTCGGCTTCTCTCCCTGATCAAGAATATACATATAAACTTTATGGGGTCTGCCACGCCTCCTTCTGCCTGTTACATACATTTTCATAAAACCATTATACCCTTTTTTCCCATTTTCAATGGGTTCAGGGTATAAAAACGTTTGGCCAAACGGCAAACGCATATGACAAGGAGCCAGTGTGACGCACACATTGAACATCGTGCAGCAAATTCTAAGAACCAAGTTTTAGTGTATGTCTACTAGATGGCGCTATGAATTGCGAATTATAAGCTGATATATCGAATCGAAACATATGTATATGGAGCAATTGGCAAAAATTTCAAAATTTCATTTAATTTCGTATGAGTTTATGCTATACTCCTGTATTTTTGAAAACGCAGATCGGACGGGATCTAGTCGGGACGCCCAACTAGTTTTCTTGTTATTACACGCGGTGTTCCAATTCGTTAAAAACAAATGCGCAAACAACAATGCATGTGACAAAATTCACTCAAGACAGCGTGAAGAATATTAGGCGAAGAAGAAAAATGCATGTGAAGAGATTCACTCAACTTATTGTTGTTGTTTTTGTTGTGCGGAGCTGTGTGTATGTAAATGCGTAAAGTTGCACTTATTTCTGCTTGCGAAAACGAAAGTGATGACGGCACAATGCCGGTAAACCACTGCTGCGATCATGGGCCGTGTGAGATGACGTTGAGTATGATGATAGCAAAGGCAGAAGCTGCTGTTTGCTGCGAAATAACGACGAAACGAAAGTTGTGATGACTTGGTGATGTGACTGCGAAGTCATGCAAAGCAACGAACGGTGTCTCGACGGTACGAAGAATTGCAAGATAAGCGAATGTATGCACAGCTAGCTTGTACGCTTGATTACTTTCACTATGTATATATGTGTGTTCGTATGTAAACCTTGTCTACATGTTGAGTATGTTGCGCAGAAATTGAAATAACAAAGCCCCTAATTTTGTGCCTAAAATGTAGGATCCAGTTCAGCATGAGTCTGAGTATGGGGGTGTTATTCTACAAAACCACGAGCCATATACTATATTCAGCGCGTCGTAGGCGCAAGCGTTTATTCATAGAGATCGCTAAATATACAAAGAGCGGTCAGCAATTAGGCTGGACCCAAATATAACAAACATAATTGTAGTAACTCGACTTAAACTAAATATGCGTAATTCTGACCCAACAGCGGTTCTCGGTTCTTTGCAGGGTTCAGGAGAACTCCTAGTCGAGCAGTTTCGACTTGAGCCCTCTTACTTTTGTTTTCTTATATTTGCTGCAAAACTGCTGTAGTTTTATGTCGTATGGAAACTACAGCAGTTATATATATATATATATATATATATATATATATATATATATATATATATATAACTGATTTATTTGATCATAAAAAAAACTATGTGTAATTTTAATTGCGACAGATACTGGTATATTAATATTAGTCATTTATATTTTGTACATACGCTCCGTTCACATCCAAAGTGTTGCATGATAGCTTTTTATGCTAAGGGCGTACGTTTTCAATACGATAAATTTCTTACATCTTAACGTTTGCGCTCTTTACTTACATACATTTTGTATTTGGATGAACTAATTAATATCCCTTGAAATATCAATGTTAATAACCTTTATACCGAGAATTTATTTAAAATGAAAAATTTTAAATAATTTTTTTAAAATGGTGTACTAAAATAAAATTTCTGATCGCGAGCCACTTCCAACCTCTATAAAAACCTAGGTGGCCCAGAATTTAATGTCCCTGAAGGAGGAAGCTGTGGAGCAGGTGACTGTTGTCCTTGTCGTAGAACGTCAAATGGTGAGCTTGAGCGCTGAATCACGTGGCGAAAATTGTTTTCTGGTTGATGCTGTTTAGAAAAATTTAATTTAATAAGTTTGTTTTCAATGTTTCAAACCAATTTACCTGTAAATCGCGTAAAGTTATCACACCAGCCGCGCTACTGATGATATGCGGAGTTGGTCCATCTCCTAAATCGAGTTGCAAACTTTCTGACATATCACTGCTGCTCTCAATTGGACAATTGCTGACATTACTCACGCAACCAGACCCACCAGTGCTGAGATGAAGTTGGCCCAAAGATGCAGTCGCCATGGCTACATCGGGCATCATGTCGGAAAGATGTCCATTACCTGCGTCTACGCCACAAGCACCTATCTCACCCCTTCTAACTATGTTTAGAGCATTATGTGCGTTATGAGGAAATCGAAAATCACCTTCTCTAATTAAAGCTGGCAAATCGTTACGATGATGCACTGACGTAGATAGGCGACCGTAGCTGGTTTGAAGGGATGAGCCGGAATTGTCTGTCAAAAGCCTTGTGACACCTAGATGGCTGTTTGGGTGCTGACGGGGAAAAGTCATATTTCGACTGTAGCATTCATGAACACCATCGGCACCGTACGCAGATGACACTGATGAGGTCGACAAAAATGAGGTGGCCACAGCTGGTGGGCGTAGAGAAGTGGTTGCTGCTGGTGAGGGCGGTGGACTTTGATCTTCATCCTCCAATAGACATTCCTCCGCTTGAGTTGTCGATGGGACACCATTGCTCTCATCTCTACCGCCATTGTTAGTTAATAAGGAAGTTTCGAGCAGATCTGATACTTCATCAGGTAGATTAAACTCTCTAACAACACGAAGACGAATTTGACGATTGATTTCATGTTTTGATGAAAGTGGCAGAAGCAGTGCTCTTTGGCACATTGGCGATTGGCGGAGCTTGTGCTCACGCTTACGCATTGCTGTCAGTGTATGATTATCTGGTGGCGGAATAGCAATTTGTTCAAGTTTTTCGCTATTATCTCCACTAATACTGCAAGTGACGCCAGGAGCAAAGCTGCTGTTCGGAGAAGAATTTATTCGCGAAACCATGTAAAGGGTATCTGGAATGTCGGGAAAATGTCGAGATCGACGCATACGCATGAGTTCAAGTTGATGGTTTGATGATGCCATTCGATCTTCTAATAAGGCTTTTACTTCCTCAAAGTACGGCATGAAAAGACGTGGTCGTACAAAAAGACCTTGGTTTTTACCTCCCCGAATCCAAGCATTTATTCGCAAATTTTCACGATCGTCACCAATCATATGTGATGGCGGTGTGCTTACGAGACCTCGGCGTATGGCTTGACAAAGAATTTCACTGTTCGGCGGTAAAACATGATCCATTCTTACCAACGGCAGTAGTTCGGCAAGTATTTCCCGCAGCTCAACATCACTTAAGTCTCGTTTTCTAACACCCTTCCTGGCTACTGAGTGGGCAGTATGCGATAAAAGGTTTGGTTCGCGATCTTCCATGCGCCGGATAAGCTCTTGTTCCCCCCACTTCAAAACTGCCTGTAGTACTTCCAGTTCGGATGCTTGTAAGAAATTACTTTGTAATACATGTAGCAACTGTGATTTATCTAACTGATTCAGCACTGGGGAAGAGCTGATGGTGGAAAATTCTTCGCGCAAGTACTGGCAGGCTTGACGAAATACCCAAGCAGATCCATGTGGTTGACATCCCCACTTTAAGACCATTGATAGGGTATCAAGAGACAGCCACTCAAGTATTAAGTCTTCACAACCCTGTGCTAAGATATCAAGTTCTAGAAACCTGCCTATTTGGTATAATTCCATTGCTTCCTCAAGAGTTGTTGGTCGTACGCGGCCAGTATTAGTCAACGCGTGCACTTCACCAAGGGAGCCGGTCGAGCATCCAGTTCCAGCACCTCGCAGTATGAGAGCTAAATCAACAGTATCTAAATATATAGCGTGTAGTAGAACACGCGCATATCTTTTCGGTATTACGGTTTCATCAAGAACAATGCGCGTTGGTACGTGTATAGAGCGTTCTACGTACTCGTCAATATTACGCGTTCGGCGGGCAATAAGATTACGGAAAAATGGTGAACGAGCACTCAATATAGCTTTATGACACGGAAGCTCAAGTTTTGGCCGAAAACCGTACTCGGAATTAACCGATTCTTGACGTAAATAATCATTCCCGCTTTCCGATGTGAATACGAGTGCTGCGTCGGCATAATCGCCTGTTTCTAATAAATAACGAAGATCTTGTTCAAGGGGGTTAGGTGTACCAAAATCGTTACCTAGTTGACGCAGCAAATTGATATTTACGGTCGGGTCATGTGCACAAAGATCGCCTGTGTATAAATAACGTAGCAATATAGAAAATATTTTTACATCAATGGGTGACGTTGGAAGTTCGAGACATATTCTTGCCCCAAATCCCGGGCAACCAGAAAGCAGGTCTCGAAAATATGTACAACGTGAGGATAATATAGAACGATGCACAGGAAAAATTGATCCACGAAATACAAGGTCACAATCAGTACAGAGCTTTAAATCGTAAAGAGCAGCAAGGTCTTGCTTATATGTAGTAGCTGGGGGGCGCGCTAATTCTGCTTGTACCTGTTTAATATAAAAAAATATTTAGTTCTACTATATTATGTTAATAAACGATTAATTACCGATAAATCCCTTAAAGCAGCTAACGCTTCAAACTCCTCGCAGAGAGCTGCCAACTCAAGAGGCGTCCACTCAGAAACAAAGTCACGTAAGACACGCGCATGATCACAGGATTTTGATGAACGCCGACGACGTATAAACTTCCGCTTAAGCGTCGCAAACCCCGTTACTCGCTTTCGCCTTTGATCACGATGATAATGCGTACCACTATAAGCAAAACTTGTGCCAGAGCTTTCAGTGATACCATTTGAACTTGTTGACCTCATACTTCCAATATTTGATACATTTCCATTTTCATTGGTGGTACCTGTGATTTCCGTAGTAGGGGCCGCCATTGGGTAACCAACGTTGGATGTGTTTGAACCCATTTCCTTATTTAGGTTTGGAATTTCTCCACACTCAAATAAATTTAACGTATTAACTTCTTCACGGAATTTATAGTTTTCTTCATCTTATCAATTGTGATAATTGATTTGGCCAAGCTCCTATAAATAAATAATTACCTCTTATAAGATTATGTTATGAGGAAGAGTAACTAATAAGAGAACTCAGCAAAAGAGCTGTGGAAACATTCAGTAGACTTTTTGTCCTTGTGCAGCACGATCAAATTAGTTTCATGTGTATTATATACAATTTTGATCATTATTTAATTTTGACATAAAATTTGAACAAATTATTAAAATTTAAGTTCACCTACACATATACAGCTACAAATGTAAGTTTTGTATTTTTTGTACGAGGGGTGATCTTTATATCGGGAATTGGCAATACTTTTTTTATATCACATGAAATAAACTGATATTTAGTTTTTATTTAATGATTGCATTGTTAAACTTTAATACTTAAAATCATAGCTCGCAAAGAACTGTCGACCGTTTTTTTTTTTGCTTGCGCTCTCGTTGCGAGCGCAACCGAAAAAGCTCATACTCTCTCGCTCTCGCTCTGAGCAAGACCCCGTTGCTGTCTTGATTCCTGTTTTCTATTGAGCTGTTGTTGAACTCTTTGTATTTCGGTCTTTCAATGAGCAGTGCGTAAAGAGCGAAACGAGAAACGCTACCACAATGAGACTCAGCAAAAGACCGAAAAACCAAAAGACTCGACGCAAACGGTCTTCACATTTATTTTTGTTGTTGTAAAGAGATCGAAACGAAACATTTTCTGGTTTTAAATATGAATAAAAAATTTAAGTTTTCTGCTAATTAAATATTTAAATAACAATTCTACGTTTAAATTTTTCAAAAATGTGTATTGGTTTAAAAGTAATGAGCGGATGAAATTTTTATTTTGACGTTGGGTCAAATAAGCTGTGAGCCACTGTATATTCATTACAAACAGTACACACACACACAGGCGCGCGCACACACAAACGCTAGTCGGTGCGTTAGCTGTTCTTTGGTGGCTATTTGCATGGCAATGCTATGGGAAATTAAATGTTTAATAACTTTTTTTCTAGAGCAACGATTTTGATCAAACTTGTTGTCATGTCATCCATATGTATGTATGTGCCAAAGCACAAGTCTCTAGTATTTGATATACGGGAGTTACAAATTTGAGGCGAAGGGGGCGTGGCATCCAAAATTTAACAAAAACCGAAATTGTGTAAGGCTCACATAACACTAAATGCAAAATTTGAACTCTAGCTATAAAGATGAATTATATAGAATTATATAACTGAGCATCGATTTCGTTTTTAATCGATAACATTAAAATTAAGACAGTTTTCGATTTTTTTTAACAAACTCGATCTTTTCATGCTATACAGGAACCTACATAAAAAATTTCAAGTCTCTAGCTCTAATAGGTGTACTGAGAACGGCGCGTTCATACATACGGACAGACGGACATGGCTATATTAATTCGGCTTGTCATCCTGATCAAGAATTTATATACTTTATGGGGTCTGCCACGCCTCCTTCTGCCTGTTACATACATACACATTTCAGCAAAAACATTATACCCTGAATTCCCATTTTCAATGGGCTCAGGGTATAAAAACGGTTTCGGTCCGAGCGCGAGCGAGCTCATTTAAGGACCGGTAAATCGGTTGCTCACTGAGTCTTTTCGTAAAGTGTCACGAGAAGACACTTATTTGCAGACAACGAGAAACGGTCGACAGTTATTTGCGAGCTATGCTTACAATGTAAGATTTTTGCAATCCTGGAACCTATCTTCGATCTTGTGTAGTGCTACAAAATGCTATATTGTTGTAAAGCTTGATCTATCCTGAAGCGAATAAAGTCAACTGCGTAAAGATAACGCCATATTTGACTGAGAAACAAGCGATTGAGCTGATGGCTGGCAGTTGTTTTTAGTGCGTCAAAAATATTTAAAAAACACTTAAACTCTATTTTCTTGTTATTAAACTCTCCATGATAGTTATTATTCAGATTGTAAATAATTAAAAATTCAGTAATTATTACTGAGCTACGTCGCCTTTAGCATCAATGATTGCCTACAGTCTGGCTGGGAGTGAATACACTAAATTCCGCGTAATGTCAATCAGGCACAATCCTGTAACCTTAGGCTACGCAAGAATAATTTTTGTTACTTCAGTCAAAAGTTCGTTGGATGCCCATCCTTTGGGCCGTGGAGCATTTCAAAATCGACTAATCGGTTGTAAGCAGCTTATTTGCCTATGCAAAATTATGTTTTTACGATTTCACTATTTGGACTGTTTTAGAGTGCCTTCAGTTGGTACCACATCTCTAAAGCCATACTAAGACAACCATCTTCAAAACATCACCGTCTCACCTCAGCAAGTGTGCGTGCAGCACAGCTGCAGTTTCCATTTTTTCACTTGGCAAATGCTTAAGGTGTTCACTAGACCTGGATTTGAAATACGACCTCATCTATACACATAACCAAGATACGAAAACTGTAGAGGATTATCGATGCACTCTAAGGCAACTGGGAGGCGTCAAGCTTTGTTGGTCTCGGAAACGACGACTACTTGGTGGACTATGTAGGTGTTAATGTTAATTTGATTAATCTTGGACGCAGCGTAGCATTACTGTTATGTTTTTCAATTTGCTGATTATATGCTGCTGTAATGTTAACAGTGCTCATTGATGGATTTTGTATGGCTGCGCTTATTAAAATTTTGCATTCTCTTTGAGCCATCGCCGGTTTCATCCCAATTATCTTTTAATTTTCGAAGCAATAGTTCTTCAAATCTTATATTTTTTAAATAAATAATAAATAGATTTCTTATAATTTTTAAAAATTTCGCTAAATTTAACACTAAAACACCCAGACTGAAAATGATGTTCGTTCGAGTGTCAATTGAAAATTCCCCTAATTTTGTCATTATACCCTGAACCCATTGAAAATGGGAAATCAGGGTATAATGTTTTTGTTGAAATGTATGTAACAGGCAGGAGGCGTTGCAGACCCTATAAAGTATATATATTCTTGATCAGGGAGACAAGCCGAGTCAATTTAGCCATGTCCGTCTGTTCGCCCGTCCGTATGCATGAACGCGTCGTTCTCAGAACCTATAAGAGCTAGAGACTTGAAATTTTTTATGTAGGTTTCTATATAGCACGAAAAGATCGAGTTTGCTTCAGGTAATCGCTAATTATCATCGCGTAATGTTATCGATTAAAACCCGATATCTAAATTAAGCTATAAAATTCTATCTAATTCATCTTTCTTAGTGTTATTTGAGCCTTACACAATTTCGGGTTTTGTTAAATTTTGGATGCCACGCCCAAATACTAGAGACTTGTGCTTTGGCACATACATACATATGGATGACATGATAACGCCCAACAAGTTTGATCAAAGTCGTTCGTCTAGAAAAAGTTATTAAGTCCGTATGTATGAACGCGTCGTTCTCAGAACCTACAATAGCTAGAGACTTGAAATTTTGTATGTAGGTTCCTGTATATCACGAAAAGATCGAGTTTGTTTCAGAAATTCGATAACTGTTATCGTTTTTTTGTTATCGATTAAAAACGAAAATCTAAATTAAGCTATAAAATTCTATCTAATTCATCTTTCTAGATGGATGTTTTTGTTGAAATGTATGTAACAGGCAGAAGGAGGCGTGGCAGACCCCATAAAGTATATATATTCTTGATCAGGATGACAAGCCGAGTTGATATAGCCATGTCCGTCTGTCCGTATGTATGAACGCGTCGTTCTCAGAACCTACAATAGCTAGAGACTTGAAATTTTTTATGTAGGTTTCTGTACAGCACAAAAAGATCGAGTTTGTTTCAAATAATCGATAACTATCTTGATTATGTTATCGATTAAAAACGAAACCGATACTAAAAACAGCTATATAATTCTATTTAATTCATCCTATAGCTAGTCTTCAGATTTTGCTTTTAGTGTTATATGAGCCTTATACAATTTTGATTTTTGTTAAATTTTGGGCACCCCGCCCCCTTCGCCTTAAATTTTCAAAACAGGTATTTCAAGTACTAGAGACTTGTTCTTTGGCACATACATACATATGAATGACATGGTCATGCTCTGTAAGCTTGATCAAAATCGTCTAAAAAAAAAGTTATTAAACATTTAATTTCCCACAACATTGGCATACATTTAGCAGCCCAAGCACAGCTGACGCAGCGACTTGCGCTTGTGCGTACGTGCGCCTGTGTGTGTATGGGTTGCTCGTAATGTACATACATATGTACATATATAAAAGAAACGGAGAATGCACGGAAAGCGGTTCCTCGCAGGGTTCAGGGTATCCCCTAGTCGAGCGGAGTCACTATAGTTTTCATACTTGTTTTATTTTAAATTTATGTAGTTTTAACCAACACTTATACAAGAGAAATTATAATTAGTAATCAGTGAATTTATTAAATTACCTTGACCCAAATCGGAAAGTTCACACAAAAGTGGTCAACGAGTTTCGAGTTATGGTCAACGAGTTTCGATACACAATTGACACATATATATATAATATATAATTAAATAATAAAATAATCAGATTAACGCAAACTTAGGTTACCAACATGTGTTATATATGTATGTATATATAATACATAATGAATATATTATTTTAAGACATATATTTGGCAAGATAATAGAGATACACATAAAACATAACCTATATACTTCTAAGCATATAGTAAGTATCATAAAATACATAAATTCTGAATTGAAGTACATACATATGTGGTTTGTGCAATATAATAAACATTGTAAAGTACTCACTTGTGCTATACATGTATACACTGTTAGCTATCATTTTGATTAACTTATATCGCAATTATCTTTCACTTAAGCCAACGAGAGCTTATCGCAGTTTAATATTAAATTGCTTTATTTTGTACCGTTAAATAATTCTTAAAACTATTCTCTGAAATTCAGTCAGCCCTTTAATAGTCTTAATAAAGGTTTGTTCATTTTCCTCCAGCTTTATAAGATAAATTTGCTCGACACCAAGAGAGAACAAGTGTTACAACAATATCGATAACTTACTCGATAGTTATAATAAAAACAATTCTAAAATGTGTTTCAATTTCGTGTTTAAGCGCATTAGTTTCGAGACTTTATAAAATTGTATAGGAATGAAATTGTGAAGTTTCTAGTATTTGAAAAAGTATGTTACAAATTTGAGGCGAAGGGGGCGTGGCATCCAAAATTTAAAAAACCGGAAAGTGTGAAAATAACACTAAAAGCTAAATTTGAAGATGAATTTGATAGAATTTTATAACTAAATAACGATATTGGTTTTTAGTCGATAACATTAAAACTATGACAGCTATCGATTATTTGAAGCAAACTCGATCTATTCGTGGTATACACGAACCTCCAAAAAATTTGAAGTCTCGAGCTCTTATGTATATGTTCTGAGATCAAAGCGGTCAACCATACGGACAGACGGACAGACGGACAGGGCTTAGTCGACTCTGCTTATCTCCCTGATTAAGAATATATACACTTTATGGGGTCTGCCACGCCTCCTTCTGCCTGTTGCTTACATTTTCACAAAGACATTATACCTTCTTTTCCAATTTTTAATGCGTTCAGGGTATAAGAAACACATCGACACGTCCGCGCCGGCGTTCGAACCCACAGCTCTACGCTTGCCGACGGGCATCTCTCCCATTTACAGAGATGCCATCTCTCATTTTTGGTGATACGTGTTTTTGCTAATGTCCTAAACTTCAATTCAAATTGAAACTTTCTAAGGTTCTAAACTTAGATTCAAATTGAAACTTCGACAGCTACCTCCGTTGAAAAATTTTAATCGGCAGCTAATTTGACCGTCGGCCGTGAGGATTTAAGATTATTTTAAAATATAATGTGGTAGATGCCCCATGCGACTGCAACATTCTTACTTGTTTTAGGTAAGTCTGCAGTCCGCTAGCGTATTCCTTATCAGAATAAGCTGCAGCTCTGCCTCTCACGTAAGCGGGTGTTCACAAATTTCCTGGATGAATTTGGCAACAGCTGTTGTTATACTAAAAGATCAATCACTATGCTATTAGTGCTCTAATAGACTCAGTTTCTCATGTAAATTTGATTACTGATCAACTAACTAATTAGTTAACATTGAAGAGGCAGAGAAAGGGAATTCAATTCATTCGTCGCGTTCAAACATCAATACCATCACTATCAGTCGACACAGAAATCATGACAAACTTTGGCATCTGAATGGTTCTGAAGGACGATATATATGTACATTCCCCAATTAACTGGTTAGTGAAAAACATTAAAACGAAAAGTCATATCTTTAGAGGAAACATCTACTGAAAGAATGGAGCTTATAGCTTGTGAGATTACAGAATTATTGGAATTTTGGCGAACGCACTGTTTCTTTTGAACCGACCATCAATAGACAGATGACCATTTATGAGGAGGTCGTCAAAGATATCAACAAGAAGCGCAAACAGTCGCTGATGACTGAGTTTTTTGAAAACTAGTATGATAAACATAAGAAAAATATTGAAGAATTATTAAATTTTTTTTAAAGGCCAAAAGGGTCAATTTAAACTAATTAATATTTTCATTTTAGTACAATTTCACTTCGCACGGTTTTTCCATACCAAATTTTTTTTGCTTAACACGGTTTTTCCAGGAACGTATCTACCGTGTTAGTCGAGGGATAGGTGTACAGATAATTTGAAGTTGCGCACATCAGAATAACAGTTCTGTAAGAAGATTTTTGTAGCGACTATTTGTCGAAACACTTCGGGTCGACTCAGAGTGTCGTTACCATTCCAGTGGAGTCCTCATAGGCATGTCATATGACATAGTCAAGCGACGTTTTATGGCTCTAAAACGAAGAATGTGCAAAAAAAAAAACGATATTATGCTTCATAAAGGAGAGGAGGCTTCAAGTTCCGAGAGAACCGCATTAATTTATTCCATATCATATAAAATGATCGTCCAACTGTGAGCAGCTTCCAGCTCAACAAAGCTGGGGACAAAATTGTCATTGGCCATCAAGGGAACACAAAAACCTAAGGATTGATTTGGAATCTTAAGGATGACGTCATCAGATTCACAATGGAAACTCTAATAGATTTAAAGCCTACTAGATGACACAAACGATAAAAATTACCGCCTTGTAGGGTTTGTGATACTTAAGGTTTGCTAAGTCCGATTGTAATGCAAAGGTTTTGTTACAGGCAATGTATAACTTTGGGTGGGATGACCAATTAGTTGCAGAAATGACGCAAGAATTAAAGGCAGTAGAATACTTAAATACTTTGCGTATACTTCGTTATGTAGGCAAACTTAAGGCAAAGGCCTTTCAAGTCCATTGCTTTGCTGATACATCAACGAGAGCTTACGGTTGCTGGTTGCTTACGTAAGAATGAAAACAGGATGGTATCACTGCCTGGTCCAAGATAGCTTCATTGAAAACGAAGTCAGCGCCGCGGCTAGGACTGTGTCCTGCAGAATTACTAGCACCATGTGCGAAGCGGTAATGAAGGTGCTCGGTTGCCTGACAGATCAAGTTGTAATTTGGTTGCTAACATTCAAAAGTTAACTGAAAATGTCTCCTTTCATGTTAATTGCAAGAAAAACGTCACCTTGACTCCAACAGCCTCTAAACTAAGCTCTGCCTTTCTATCAGTAATATACATGCATGTAAGTCATTCAACACAAAACGTTTGAGGGTGGAATAGACAAATTAGAAAAGTAAGAAAAAATTATATTACTAAATACTTCCAGTAACGGATTTTTCTACGCCTTGCTCAATAAAGAACATTTATCGACGGAGTGGAAAACCATCAATATATCGAAATTACCCATCAATGAATTTGCAGCTCTGCTACATAGTATATATGTACATATATTCATTACATCTTACTTAATATCCACTATGTTCAAACAAACTTTTAAACATTATAAAAAAAAATCCCCATTGCCTGATCTTCATGAGGTCATTGACTTAGACACTTACGAAGCAAACAGTTTTTATAATGATTTGCCTAATGTAAGTAGATAATATATCAAAATTACATACATACATATAAAGTGTTCCACTAAAGTCACCGTACTCTGTACATTTGCATTAAACAAGCTTGTAATGCTGTCAAATATTAATAAAAGCAAAAAAGTTTTGATGCAGGCTTACAAATAATGTATTATCTTCAAAATAGCAACCCAAAATCGAAATATGTATTTAACTTCATCTTAAATATTAATAAAAAAAACTAATATTCATAGTTATGCGTCAACACATATACCTAACTTTTCCGCACTACTTTTCACTTTTTTTTTTTAAATATATCAATATATTGGTCCATGATGCCTTCTGTGAACTCCAGCGATCCAACGGCCGATGCAGCTATGCAACTCCTAACCATAATGCCACCGCTGCCATATTTTACCGTCTTAATTGTATTATTTGGGTTCAGCGCTTCTCCTGGTCTCCTCCACACACGAAGGCATCCATCTGAGCCAAAAATATATTTGGACTCATCCTTACGCCAAAGGTCGATAGGTTTGTCCAAATATTTCTTGGCAAACTCCAATCGCTTCTTCCGATTTATTAAATTTACAAATGGCTTTCTGCGGGGTGTATGCCACTTAAAGTTTTATGACTTTATGGCCTTAAGAACTGTTTCCGGGTGAATATCCTTCTCATTTGTGCGACCTATCTCCGATGCAATCT
The DNA here is from genome assembly GCA_035047545.1 of Drosophila paranaensis. Classification (NCBI taxonomy): domain Eukaryota; kingdom Metazoa; phylum Arthropoda; class Insecta; order Diptera; family Drosophilidae; genus Drosophila; species Drosophila paranaensis. The sequence continues at coordinate 95,607 of JAWNPL010000186.1, read as the reverse complement.
GTACTACACTAGAAAAGGAATCCTTGCCCATCAAATGCTTTATTCGCTTGTCATGATCTGTATGAGTCGATGGTCGGCCAGATCTTATTTTTAATGCGCCCTGCGTATTTAAAACGCCCAACTACTGTCATTGCTTCTTGACATAATTTGGGCTATCTCAGCATAAGATTTTCGCTCCTTCGTGTGGAGTTCCAAGATCCGCCCACATTCTTCTAGCGTTAATTCCTTACGCGGCATTTTTGCTTAAGTATTCGCAAAATTTGTCCAACTCAAACAACGCACACAAAGTAGAATGAACATAAACGTTCTTAAGCATATGTCTTGGAAATCCCCGTTATTTTTTGCGTCAGACAGTACAGTGAACGAAGTCTTTTACAAGAGTACGTAGCGGTTCTTCGCAGGGTTCAGTTTTCTTACTTGTATATTGTTTATTTGTTACACATTGTTATTTTTGCTATCTGTTCTTGACAACTCCACTTAAAATTTATCATTAAACAAATTAGCATTCAGACAATGTCAGAAATTTTAACTTAAAGCTTGTATTTTTGCATCTAAAGTAAAACAAATGTAATTTTGTTGCAGTGTTTAAAGTGTTTCTTGGCAAACTGTAAATGCACTAAAGTCTGTGCATTTGCAGATATCGTGAACCTTGCGAAGAACTGCTATTACGTGTATTCTCCGTTACTTTTATATCCATATATATGTATATGTACAATACAAGCAACACACACACACACACATAGGGGCACAGACACACAAGCGCAAGTCGCTTCGTCAGCTGAGCCTGGGCAATTGTAGACTCTAGCTATAAAGATGAACTAGATAGAATTATATAACTGATTTCGTTTTTAATCGATAACATTAAAATTAAGACAGTCATCGATTTTTTTTAACAAACTCGATCTTTTCGTGTTATACAGGAACCTACATAACAAATTTCAAGTCTCTAGCTCTTATAGGTTCTGGGATCGACGCATTCATACATACGGACAGACGGGCGGACAGACGGACGGACAAACAGACAGACGGACATGGCTAAATAGACTCGGCTTCTCTCCCTGATCAAGAATATATATACTTTATGGGGTCTGCCACGCCTCCTTCTGCCTGTTACATACATTTCAACAAAAATATTATACCCTGATTTCCTATTTTTAATGCGTTCAGCGTATAAAAATCAAAATCACAAAAAATAGACATAACTAACACAAAATTTGGGGACTCTAGCTATAAATCCGTGGGAGATATAATTTAATACCCGAAAAAGGAACAGTCATTGATTTTTTTAAGACAAAATTGATCTTTTCGTGCTATACAGATATCTACATACAAAGTTTTAAGCCTCAAGCTCTTACTTGCTCTGAGATTGACGCGTTCATACATACTAACAAACGGACAGAGCTCAATCTTGTCTCCATTATCAGGAATGTGTATAACATTATGGGGTCTGCCACTCCTCCTTCCCTCTGTTTCATACATTTTCTCCAAAACATTATGCCCTTTTTCCCATTTTCAATGGATTCAATTTTTGGTTTAAAGTTGGGAAATATGGAACATCTATGCAGAGGTATTTAGAATCAAAGTATAGTGATTGTTTTTTTGACTGTGAATATATTGTTGTGTAAATGCAATTGTTATTGGTATTTTTTTTAGCATAAACTTAACAACTAATTTTGTGTTTCGGAGCGCGCTAGAGCGAGCAATGGTGTGTTCTGTGAAACGGATTTAATAAGTTTCCTTTGATCGTTTTTTGTTTTTTGGGACAACAACAAACGCGTCGATTCTGCTCTACTAAAAATGAACATTACATAAAATGTATTGAACTGATTTCAGTGCCTCACAGCTTGATCATTTGAATGCAAAAAATCAAGTTTTCATCAACCATATTAAAAAGTACAGTGCTGTCTGGGTATAGTGAACTAATTATTGCACGGCCTGGTGTCTAATATTGAGGTTATGCACTTTATCCAGACTCAAATTTGTTCCACTCAAAACCCCGTTTTTATTTGTTTAAACAGCAAAAAATCATTAACAACATTGGTAAATAAATAAAATATATGTTCTTAAAGTTTGATCAGAAACGTTAGTCTACGAAAAAAGTTATTAAACATTTAATTTCTCATAACATAGGCGCCTTGCAGCGCCTTGAATCAACTGCGCAGTTAGCAGTGTGTGTGCTTGTGGCTGTTTCTCTGCAGAGTTTTCTTACTAGTTACACCCTGAAACCATTGAAATTGGTGAAAAAGGGTAAAATGTTTTCTTTTTTCATTTTCTGTTTTTGACTGCTTTTTCGTAAGAAAATTCCTGTAAAAGTTCGGCTCATTATTTAGAGGTTTTCGATTTTCCACTATTTAGAGTACTCCATGTAAAAATTTTGGGTGGTCACTATTTAGGGGTGTCCACTATATAGGGTAGTCATTAAACCCAGACAGCACTGTATATGCCAAAGTGCTACCGTAACTTGTACAGACATAAAGTTACTCAATCAAAGCGGCTTTCACGGCCGCTTATTATTATATTAAATGAGCATGTGGACAGATCCATCTCCATCTATAATGGACAGGCCAATACTGTCCTATTACTGTCGAGTCCTGTATTAGACTCAAAATTTCCACACGTCATTTATTACATTCCGCATTACATTCTGTGAAGAAAGCTACAGAGGATGAATAAGTGAAGGCACTGAAAGTTTCCAGGGAAGACAAACTTAGCTGTGCTTAGAAAATCAATGATTCCAAAGAGTTGATCCCTCTTACTCCTGAAGAAGCATTGGCACTCATTGTTGAAAAATGGTCTAACAAAGCAGCAGTACATCATTTATAATATAAATCAATCCCTATTTCATTTTATTATTCGACTAATATTGAAAAATTCAAACCATTTTCTTAAAAAAAAAAAAAAACATTTTGATTATACATAAACACATGTCCCAGGTATTAAATGTCACAGACGGTCCACAAAATATTCATACTGGCTGGCAAATAGTGAAATCGTCCTTAGTTCCCGTTGAATGTCTGGGAGGAAGTGCTTCAGAAGCACGGAACAAGCTCTGTAAAAACTATAGAAAAAAACTATTGGACAATATTCAGTCATATTGTTTCTATTCTTCTGATCCACTTTTATCAAGTATATATTTAAGTAAAAGGTGGAAAAAATAAAAAAAAAAAACAAGTAAGAAAACTCTAGTCGAGACCGCTCGACCAGGGTATACCCTGAACCCTGCGAAGAACCGCTATTCCAAGCATTCTTCGTTTCTTTTATATACACATGCATATGTACGTTCATTACGAGCAAAACATACACACACACACGCACAAGCGCACGCACACACAAGCGCAAGTCGTTGCGTCAGCTGTTCTTTGGCTGCTGTTTACATGGCAATGCTATGGGAAATTAAATGTTTAATAACTTTTTTTCTAGAGCAACGATTTTGATCAAACTTGTTGGGCGTCATGTAATCCATATGTATGGATGTGCCAAAGCACAAGTCTCTAGTATTTGATATACGGGAGTTACAAATTTGAGGCGAAGGGGGCGTGCCACTCAAAATTTAACAAAAACCGAAATTGCGTAAGGCTTACATAACACTAAATGCAAAATTTGAAGACTCTAGCTAGAAAGATGAATTAGATAGAATTTTATAGCTGAATTTAGATTTTCGTTTTTAATCGATAACAATAAAACGATAACAGTTATCGAATTTCTGAAAAAACTCAATCTTTTCGTGCTATACAGGAACCTACATAAAAAATTTCAAGTCTCTAGCTCTAATAGGTGTACTGAGAACGGCGCGTTCATACATACGGACAGACGGACATGGCTATATTAATTCGGCTTGTCATCCTGATCAAGAATATATATACTTTATGGGGTCTGCCCCACCTCCTTCTGCCTGTTACATACATACGCCTTTCAACAAAAACATTATACCCTGAATTCCCATTTTGAATGGGTTCAGGGTATAAAAGCAGGTTACTCATTTTGTATGCTGACAAGAAACAGTAAATAAAAGGCAAAAGAAAGCATGGCAGACCCCATAAAGTATAAATTTGGTCTCATATTTTTGTCAATCGAGCCTGAAAATAAAAGGCCAAAGAAAATAGAAAGTTTATGTGGCTTAATTCACAACCCTATGCGTAGAAAAAAATTATGTGTTGTATTTGTAATGGTTCGGGCTTTAAAAACCCTCCTTAAGACATTTGTGTAATATTCTCAAGTATTTCAATATTTTAAGGCAGAAAACTTATCATATCGTAAACCCTCGACTAAAGCTTTAACAACACACATTGCCAATTTATCGGAGCCGTATCGATCAGTAAAAATAATTTATTGAACGATCATTCAGGTTATTTTGTTCGGTTTGAAAGGAATCTCTCTGCAAATTTAAAAATTTTGAAAACTGACCTCCAATTATTGTCTTCTTACCTACCTTCTTACCCTAGTTGGTGAAGCCGTTGGACATCTCCGAAATGCCTACACATAAAAGTCAATATTTACCGGTTGGCTTGCAACCACAGCATACGTGGCGATGTTTCATGCTTGAAAAACATCCTGGTCTTTTGATCATACGTAATCCATTTACATGTAGAGGACAACGCTATTGGATAGCCCGAAGTCTTCGTGATTATCCTCTACCACCTAATATTGTGAACTTGGATGCAAAACACTTTTCATCTAAGACAAAAGCTAACTGGTGGGGAGAGTTGCATTACTGCACTAACACAAATGTTGCTCATCGTCTTAAGACTGCTATGCGTTGGACAACTTTGGGGTACCATCACAACTGGAACACTAAGATTTACGATAAGTCAAGCCACACTTTGTTCCCAAGTGATTTAGATAGCTTGTCTAAATATTTATCTCTTGCTCTTGGATTTCCAAGTTTTATTCCGCAAGCCGCAATTATAAATTATTATCCGATTGGTACTTCGTTATCTGGACACACTGATCATTCTGAGATGAATCATGAAGCGCCGATAATCTCATACAGGTATATATGAAAATGTTTCGAAAAATGTGTGTTTCAATAAGTATTTTATGCAGCTTCGGACAAACTGCAATATTTCTAATAGGTCATCGTACACTGGAAGAGCAACCTAGTGCTCTGTTTCTCAGAGTGGAGATGTTTTAGTTATGTCAAAGGAATCACGACTATGCTATCATGCTGTTCCGCGCGTAGTGAAAGCTTTCAATGATCCTTGGAATAACTTTTCAAATCCTAAGGAAAAACTTGAAGACACCTTTACTAGTTCAATGAACTTCGAATTATATGATCAGGTTAATGACGAATTATTTTGGAAGCCATTTAGTCGCTATGTCAGCGACTGTCGCATAAATATTAATGTTCGTCAGGTTTACAATTAAGACTATTAAAATTGTTATATTATAGCATACCTGTTTATTTGATGAATCTTTTACTATAAGTTTAAGATAAGGGTTAAAATATTAGTAACCTAACTGTCTTTAATCAAAAGAATTAATCATTCTAAAATCGATTACAATTAAAAATTTTACAATAATAAATAATATGTCTACTATTATTCTTACTTTTACTTTTATATCGTTATCCATTTTTGAAGAAACCATTGATTCTTTCTGCGTAACTCGCAGTGTTAACTTTTTTAAAAGCCACTAATTCAACATTGAGAAGCGATGCGATAATATTAGGCGACAATGAATCAAAAATCTCTGCATGTTTATTTACATGTAATCGCTTAACACCAGAGGGCGAGCGAAGCGAGAAGAAAACTCTAGTTGGGCGTCCTTAAAATACTGCAGATTTTTGCATTTCTAAGTATAAACGCAGATAAAGTTAAATTCGATTCAATTCAATATTTTTAGCCAACAGCGAAATCTATGTTTCGATTCGATAGGGCAGCTGATAACCATAGCGCACACTAGAACTTAAAATTAGCTAAATACACGCAGTTCTATGTATGTACAGCTGCGGTCAGAAAAATAGTAGTGCAGCAGAGCACCAAATGTTAAACAGTAAAATTGAGTGATAAACCCAATTTTTTAGCCTCTATTCTTACTAATTAATTTAATTTTTTTGCTACAAACTTGGGACATTTGGACTTCAGGGCTTCAAAATCAATATATTTCCAAAATTGACTGTTCATTAAAATAGTAGTGACTACAAAAAAAATTAAAATAAGCAGTTTAACATTATTTTAACTTTATATAATATGTTTTACACATATTTTATAGTCAAAGACTTCGTTATTAATCCATAACTTTTTACAGCGGGTCCCCCTCTGCGTGCTATGGAGTCGATTTAGTGCAGCACTACTATTTTTCTGACCGCCACTACACATGTATAAGAAAACTATGCTTAGTGCTGCTGGTCACATGAGTTGCCGGTTGGCCACTTCAGTGTGACTTAATTGAATTGAATGAAATTTTCAGGATGTGTTTTTTATTTTATATGGAATTTTTCCTAACTTAGAAAATTGGAAACTCATTTATATATTGGTTTTTTAAGCAACTACCATCAATTTAAACTTTTGGGGAGATTTGTATGTATCAAAAAATAAAATTGCATAAAATAGATATAAAACCAACGGAAGCAGTTATCTGCGCATGCTATACAGAAACCTACTTAACAAATTTCAAATCTCTAGCCCTTATGTGTTCTAAAATTGACGCGTATAAAAATATATATACTTTATGGGATCTGCCACGCCTCCTTCTGCCTGTTACATACATTTGAACGTACACACATTTCAACAAAACCATTATACCCCGATTTCCCATTTTCAATGCGTTCAGGGTATAACAAGTAAGATAACTCTAGTCGACTAGGGTATACCCTGCCCTGCGAAGAACCGCAATTCCAAGCAATCTCCGTGTCTTTAATATACATAGGTATATAAATGTTCATTACAAGCAACACATACACACACACATACACAAGCGCAAGCACACACAAGCGCAAGACGGTGCGTCAGCTGTTCTTTGGCTGCTTTGCATGGCAATGCAATGGGAAATTAAATGTTTAATAACTTTTTTTCTAGAGCAACGATTTTGATCAAACTTGTTGGCCGTGATCATGTCATCCATATGTATGTATGTGCCAAAGCACAAGTCTCTAGTATTTGATATATGGGAGTTACAAGTTCGAGGAGAAGGGGGCGTGGCATCCACAATTTAACGAAAATCGAAATTGTGTAAGGCTCAAATAACACTAAATGCAAAATTTGAAGACTCTAGCTAGAAAGATGAATCAGATAGAATTTTATAGCTTAATTTAGATTTTCGTTTTTAATCGATAACAAAAACGATAACAGTTATCGAATTTCTAAAACAAACTCGATCTTTTCGTGATATACAGGAACCTATGTACATAAAAAATTTGAAGTAGGCTCTGAGAACGACGCGTTCATACATACGGACAGACGGACATGGCTATGTCAACTCGGCTTGTCATCCTGATCAAGAATATATATACTTTATGGGGTCTGCCACGCCTCCTTCTACTTGAATTTATATCTTATATGTTCTGAGATCGACGCGTTCAAACATATGGACAGACGGACAGACAGACAGACGGACAGGGCTAAATCGACTCGGCTTCTCTCCCTGATCAAGAATATGTATACTTTATGGGGTCTTCCACGCCTGCTTCTCTGTTACATACATTTTTACAAAACCATTATACTTTGATTTCCCATTTTCAGTGGGTTCAGGGTATAAAAAATCATATATTCAAACAAGTAAGAAAACTCTAGTCGGGGGTCCCGACTAGAGATACCCCTAAACCCCGCGCTATCTGCGTTAAAATACTGCATAATTAGCATTTCGTATGCACCCACTGAAAATTAAATTCAATTCATTTTCAATTGTTTACCCAATAGCGCCATCTATGGTTCGATTGACTAGCGCCATCCAAGTTTCGATCCAACTGAGCAGCTGATAATTCGCAAATCATAGCGCCATCTATTGGAAATATGTACACTAAAACTTGCGGGTTTAAGAACTTGCTAGATGCACGCAGCTCAATGTGTATGTGTGTATGTGTGTATGTGTGCACATGTATAGGAAAACAGTTTGCTTTGTTTTGCTGGTCATGTGTTTGGCCGATTGGCAAAATGTTTTGTTTAATAACTTCTGCGCGAATTAATGGATTTGAATGAAATTTTCAGCTTATGTTCAACATATTTTATTACATTTTTTCAAATTTTTAAAAATGCAAACGCATTCATTTATTGGCGTTGAGCGCACCCTAACCTCAATTTAAATATTTGGGGAAATTTGGAGCCGGTATCCAAAATTTAACAAAAATCAAAAATAAATAAAATAAATATAAAACTAACAAAAAAAAGTTGGGGACTTTACGTACAAAGACGTGGGAGATACAATTTAATAACTTCATTCTGATAACGTTTTTAATCTATAACATTAAAACGATAGTTGTTATCGTTTTTTTTAAAAACAAACTTGACCTCCAGCACTGTATGCAGGGATCTACATAAAAAATTTCAAGTCTCTAGCTCTTATAGGTTCTGAGATCGACGCGTTTCACACATACGGACGGACGGACGGACGGACGGACGGACGGACGGACGGACGGACAGACGGACAGGGCTAAATCGACTCGGCTTCTCTCCCTGATCAAGAATATATATCTTTATGGGGTCTGCCACCCTCCTTCTGCCTGTTACATACATTTCAACAAAAACATTATACCCTGATTTTCCCATTTTCAATGGGTTCAGGGTATAAATACGTCGCCTTCTTGAAAATCAGTGAAACAATTATTTTTATTTTTTGTAAAGTCTATACAATGTTTTTTAACTTTCTATCTATTCATCTTATGGATATTGATACTTCAAAGCCACGCCTTATATTTAGCTTATTTGTAGAATAATAAGTTACTATCGATTAGGCATTTGAAAATATGTTAAAAGTTGTGATTTACATTTGATTAAATTATAGAGGATTGCAAGTAATTAGGCAAAACATATATGTTATGAATCTACTACGGCTTTATGTCGAAAATAAAATCATACAGTCTCAGTTAATAGCAATGTCTATTATCTTCTTCTTCAAAATTATATACATTACCAGCATACATCTGAAAAAACTGAACGCTCAATTGGAATGATATAGTTTGATTCTATAAGTTGCTAGATTATATAGTACATCTATTGAATTAATGAATTATCGTATTCATGTATATATTTACATTTGAGTATATTTTGTTCTCAAGTTAATTACGTGTAATTTAAATTTTACATAATACAAATAATGTCAATGTACTAAGCAACCTATGCAAACCTAAGAATTATTATATATTCAGTGAATTTATTTAAGCTTAAAATAATTTTCGTATGTGCGGGTACGAATGTACGCGCGATTTGTCGTTATGGGCAGACGTAAAAATTAAAAGCTCACATATTTAAAAAAAAAAATCATGATATGTGGAAATATACTTTCCACCATACCCCTTGTGTATAAGGTACATTTGTAACCTATCGTTTTATCGAAACAAATGTATCCCGCCGCATTAAAATTAATTTAATAAATATTGAGTTTAATTTTTTTATATTACAAAAGCGTTGCGCTTACTATCTTGGTATTTAAGGCTGGGGGTATAAGTACAGAAAATGAATACAAACATTTATTAATATTGTATTGGAATTTGTTGAAATATTTAAATTTAATATTTTTTAAAACAGCCTTTTAAGTTCATAAGAAGGTTATCATCGACTTGGCGTTACTGGCGACACTGGGGGTATACCTATCATGCTTCCCGGTACACTGCTATGACTAACACTTGTTCCAGAGGCACTTACGGCTATACCCATACTGTGGTCAGCATCTTTTTTGGATGTAATTGATGGATCACCTGTTATCATGTGTTGTACTGCCAAATTCATAGTAGATGGTTGCAGCCCCTTTCCAATTCCAATTGTAGTTAATTGTGTTTGTGCATTTTGCGATGACGACGGTCCACTTGATGAACCAATAATATTTACACTCGCCGGCTGCATTCGAAGATGTGTAGCAGGAGGACCTAAATGAGCCATCGAAGGTGGCGGTATGGGGCTCGGTTCCTTACCTCGCAAATGAGCTGCAGACTGTGCTGCGTACATGCTGAGGGCTTTCTGGCGTTCCTCTGCTTCATGGCGAAAAGCTGCTTCCATTATGGGGTTATATCGTAGAATAGGTGCATATGAATCACGATATGGATCAATACCCCACGGGGGCGGGCCAGGTGGTCCAAAATGTGTTAGTGGGCCACTGATACCCATTGCAGGTGGCATCATACGGGAAATATGTGACGTTGGTGTTGGTAATCCATGTCGACCCGCTACTAAGAAATTTGCATGATGATGCGCGGCCACTGCAGTATTTGGTTGCACTGACACTAACGATGGAGGATGATATCGTGGATCCCCGACAGTCGCGACTGCTGATGCACGCATGAGCAGAACGTCTTGCTCCTCTTTTGTTCGAGTATGTTCTTCCTTAATTCGCATTTCTGTATTCAGCTCACCAATAATACGATGAGGTGAGCGATCTCGAGGGGTGGATGAGGATGGCGCAACTGTTACCTGCTTGTTGCTTTCGTTAATTCGTTGTTGCTGTAGTAAGCTTTCACGTTCAATTTCTCGTCGTTCTATTTCACGTCGTTCTCGCTCTTTACGTTCACGTTCTCGTTCTCTATCACGCTCCTGTTGTTCACGCTTTAGTTTTTCTTCTTTTTCTTTACGTTCACGCTCTTCACGCTCTCTTCTTTGTCGTTCGCGATCGCGCTGCTCTCGTTCTCGTATCTCCCGCTCTCGATCGCGATCTCGTTCTTCGGCTTCACGACGAGCATTCTCTATAGCGTGATCGGATTTAATGGGCCAACCACTAGGTCCTGCGGAAGCTGCGGAATGATATGTCATTGAGCGTGGCACTGAACTTGTTCTGAAAGAATATTTAAATAATCAATAAATCATTATTGTTTTTCTGAATGAAATCGCACTTATCTCTAATCGTACATCTGGACACGCACTATGATGCACTTAAATAAGAACTGATATTCGAAATCGAATATAGAGGGTGTCCTAAAATTCACACAAGATTTGAATTTTGGGCAATTTATGCGGTAAAGTGCATGGGAGTGTACATCAAGTACGTGATAACTAACTTCTTACGTTAGTTAATAAATATAATTAAAGTACAGATAAATAAATCGTACTGAGTATACATATGTAGTAGATAAAATTTCTATTTCATGTTTCTGGATTCTAAATAAACTTGCTGCTCCTTCCTTCACTCATCGTCATAAATGATGTAGGGGATTCCTACGCCATTCTACTGCTCTCCTAGACCAAGATCAGAACAGCGGTGTTGTGCTCAGTGTCAAAAATCTGTTTGGTGAGTTTGTTTGTGCTCGTGCACTTTTAGATTCAGGCTCATAATTGTATCTCATTACATATAGATGCGCCCATCAGTTGTAGCTTGGCGATTGCAAGGTGATCACCTATTTCGAATTCCATCATTACATCGAGTATGAAAATAGCAAAATGGCCATGATAGACTGGCAGACAACACAGTTCTGAGAGTAGACTACCAAATATAAATTTGGCTCTTGCTTTGTGTGGGGTAAATCAAGTTGCTTCAAGGGGTGCCGTCTGACTTTTGATTACCGGAGTTCGCACTCGGAACACCGTGCTCAAGACTTTGGTGACCAATTGGACAATCTCGTTTAGGGTTTCTGGGAGGAAAATTTACAAGGACTCCGTAGTAAGGATCAGCAAAGTATACTCAAATGGCCATGCACATGCCAGTCATTATAGTCGACTGGCCAATGGCAACTTGAACCAGTTGCACTCACCGGATATACCTGCAAGATGTATCGCTTCGCGAAAGTGCGTGAACCAGAAAGCCATCTACAATGTATTCGGTGGAGAAATTCACCTCTCGATGAATTAAAAGTATTCAAGTTGGACACTGACATACGGAACGATACATTCATTCTAATCTAATGCACCAGCTAACCATAGTATGAACGAGATATATTTTGACTCGGATTAGAGGAGTTGCTACGCGATTGCAGTCGACGATTTGATATCTGTAGGAGAATCAGTGAAAGTAACAAAGGGTGTCATGCAAGAGACCAAACAGCGGGAATTTTGGCAGGTGGAAACCTCAAAAGTGGGGTTCACACTATCCCATGGGGCTGGACAGATTAAGAAAAGAATCGCTTATAAAGTTCAATAATGACAGCGACATAACAAAGACACTTGGCCTTGCATGGGATTTAGTATCTGATCAACTTTTTTGACTTGGCTCTGGATTCAAGCTGCAAGCTTTGTAGTCGTTCTATTCTTTGCTGGGTTCTACAATCCCCAAGAGCGGTTGGGCTAGGAAAAATAATTGCACAAATATTTTTAATGCAGCGATTGAGGCAACAGTCTTCCATGGCATAGCTTGACATTTGAGTAACTTTAGCAACGGCCTTTGGATTGCATACCCCAGATTAGAGATAATTTCAGAAGAGAAGATGAATTCTGTTATGATACATGAATTCTGTAATAACTGCATCGACGCTTGCGGAGCCTTGTCGCCATCGTATCCAAAGGGCAACCTTGAAGTAGGTGGTTATTGTGTTCTGTTAAGAGTTTCTCTGAAACTACGCGGATCAGAGTTATTAGCGCGTCTGATGTATGATTGCAATTTTGTTGTACATCGCAACGCCGCAATACAGGATCTCATATCCAGTGTTAAGCCCCACTAAAATATTATCTCGTGATTCACTGGCAAGAGCGAACATCAGTGGATCACCGAAAGGCAGTTCTTAACATAAGGCACGCCGTCCGTGACGCCTCTATGGACTGTAAGTATGCGTAGACACCAACTTATGGGTTATCGTCTCTACACTAAACTTCGGTAGCCAATCATTTACCCAGAAGTTATCTTGTATCATGGACCATTATCGTGTATTCCCATTAGCGGAACCAACCGCTGGTTCCCTAGCAGTGCAAGTTACTTCGATCCTAGTATATATCAAATGCTGGTAGGAAAATTGTACCCAGCGTAATTGATTATAAATCTGCTTTTAAACCAAACAGCGACTAGTATAGCACATAATGGTAGGTTTTGCGGTGGAAAAAATAAAAAAACAACGAGTAAGAAAACTCTAGTCGAGACCGGCTCGACTGAAAATTCTTGAACCCTGCGAAGAACCGCTATTCCAAGCATTCTTCGTTTCTTTTATATACACATGTATATGTACGTTCATTACAAGCAAAACACACACACAAGCGCCAAAAGGCGCGTCAGCTGTTCTTGGGCTTCTTTTTGTATGGCAATGCTATGGGAAATTAGCTGTATAATAAATTTTTTAAAGAGCAACGATTTTGATCAAACTTGTTGGCCGTGATCATGTCATCCATATGTCCGTATGTGCCAAAGCACAAGTCTCTAGTATTTGATATACGCGACTTATAAATTTGAGGTGAATGGGGTGTGGCATCCAAAATTTAACAAAAACCGAAATTGCGTAAGGTCTAATCAACACTAAATGCACATGCATTTGAAGACTCTAGCTAGAAAGATGAATTAAATAGAATTTTATAACTAAATAAAGATATAATCGATAACATTTAAACGATGATAGTTATCTATTAATTGTAACAAACTCGATCTTTTCGTGTTATATAGGAGCCTACATAAAAAATGTCAAGTCTTTAGCTCTTGTAGGTTCAGAGAACGACGCGTTCATACGTACGGACAGACGGACGGACAGACGGACATGGCTATATCAACTCAGCTTGTCATCCTGATCAAGAATATATAGACTTTATGGGGTCTGCCACGCCTCCTTCTGCCTGTCGATAGTGTTTAGGGTATACCCTTGTCGAGCGGTCTCGACTAGAGTTTTCTTACTTGTATATGTAGGTTCCCGTATAGCACGAAAAGATCGAGTTTGTTTCAGACATTCGATAACTGTTATCGTTTTATTGCTATCGATTAAAAACGAAAATCTAAATTAAGCTATAAAATTCTATCTAATTCATCTTTCTAGCTAGAGTCTTCAAATTTCGTCTTTAGTGTTATTTGGGCCTTACGTTCTTCCGGTTTTTATCAATTTTTGGATGCCATTAATCTCCTTCGCCTCTAATTTGTAACTCCCGTATATCAAATACTAGAGACTTGTGCCCTGGCACATACATACATATGGATGACATGATCACGCCCAACAAGTTTGATCAAAATCGTTGCTCTAGAAAAAAGTTATTAAACATTTAATTTCCCATAACATTTCCATGCAAACAGCAGCCAAAGAACAGCTGACTCAGCGACTGGCGTTTGTGTGTGTGTGCGCCTGTGTGTATGTTTGGCTTGTAATGAACATACATATACACATGAATATAAAAGAAACGAAGAATGCTTGGAATAAGCGGTTCTTTCGCAGGGTTCAGGGTATACCCTAGTCGAGCGGTCTCGACTAGAGTTTCTTTACTTGTTATACCCTGAACCCATTGAAAATGGGAAATTCAGGGTATAATGTTTTTGTTGGAAGGCGTATGTATGTAACAGGCAGAAGGGGACGTGGCAGACCCCATATTGCGTATATATTCTTGATCAGGATGACAAGCCGAGTTGATATAACCATGTCCGTCTGTCTGTCCGTATGTATGAACGCGTCGTTCTCAGAACCTACAATAGCTGGAGACTTTAAATTTTTATGTAGGTTCCTGTATATCACGAAAAGATCGAGTTTGTTTCAGAAATTCGATAACTGTTATTTATTTATTGTCAAAATATAATTGACAAGTCGAGTGGCAACTTAAGTATAAGCTAAACAACTTTGTTTAAAGCCTAAAACAAACATATAAACAATTTCGAAATATCACCAACCCGTTGGGGGTATTTTATTTGCCTGTCCGGCCAGCTATGCCCCAATTCAAAGCCCGATGTGGTTAGTGATATTATTGAAATAAAGATATTTAAGAAAGATGCAATACAGGAAAATTAAAAGTAAAATTAGAGAATCTAACTGTAAATATAAATATATAATATAAATATGTAATAAAAAAATAAAATTTCCACCATCACGATTGAGTGATATCCCTAAGAAAAGCTGAAAGCAAAGATTTGATTAGAGGAATAGAGAGTTCAGAGGAAAAAACGTGATAAAATTTATTATAATTCGCGCATAATACATGAAAAGCACTGTGCAACGAGTAATCCGATGTGAGCAGAGGTAAATGCAAAGGGTGAGAGTGTCTAGTTGTTCTTGAAGGAACCGAAAAATGAAGTTTCATTAACAAGAAGGACGAATCAATATTACCTTCGATTAAATTATGAAGAAAAGCAATCCCAAGGATTGTTCTACGGTTCGCCCAACGTTTAATGAAGCCAAGAACACTTTTGGCTTCATTTATAATGGTTGAGATATGAGTATTGAAGCTAAGTTTTGAATCGAAGAGTACACCTAGATCTTTGACAGAAAAAATGCGTTGCAAAGAATCGCTATTAATTGAATAATTAGCAATGTATGGAGTAGTACGACAGAAGGTCATTGTCATACATTTAAAACAATTTAAACGCAACCTATTGGCCAAGCACCAAAGTTGAAAGGAAGTAAGATCATCTTGTGAGCATTGATGATTGATTGTGTTAGAATAAGAAAGGCAAAGTTTTACGTCATCAGAATACATGACCTTTGAATAAGCAATACAACTGGGAGGTAGATGACTACCCTGAGGTACACCTGACAGAACAAAGATTTGTTTTGAAAGAGATGTTCTCAATATAACTCTTTGGGTTCTACCCTTTAAATAGGATGACATCCAAGATAAGAGTTGAGGAGAAAACCCTAAGAGATCAAGCTTATGAAGCAATACTTCATGGTGAACTGAATCAAATGCTTTGCTAAAATCTGTAGAAATAACATCAGTTTGCATTTTATTTAAAAAACTATCGTTTACTAGGTAAGTAAATTCAAGCAGATTAGTAGAGGTTGATCGATTAAGAACAAAGCCATGTTGTAGTGGCGAAATAATTGATTTACACAAATGCTGTAAAGTGGAAGTTAATATTTTTTTTCAAATTACTTCGGAATAGCCGATAGTTTGGCAATACCCCTATAATTAGAAATGTCAGATCGCCCACCTTTCTTATATAGAGGGATAATAAAAGACTCTTTCCAAATAGACGGAAACACAGAGGTTTCCAGAGATAAGTTAAAAAGCTTTAGTAAAGGTAACTGAAGGGAATCACAGCATTCTTTTATAACACAACTAGGAATATTATCAGCTCCAGGTGAGAAAGACGATTTCATTGACCCAATGGCAGAAATCAGAGAATCAAGGGAAATATTGGAAGCGTTAACAATATTTGTAGAAGATATATAATATGGGTAGGAAGTATTATAGGGGTCTACAGATGAGTAAGTTGACTGAAAGAAATCAGCAAAAAGATCTGAGGAATCCTGATCATTGCAAGAATTCAAAGACTCATAAAAAAATGTGGAAGGTAAACTAGAAGACTTACGTTTCAAATTCACAAAAGAATAAAATTTTTTAGGGTCTCGAGCAAATTGTCTTGTGCAACGCATAAGGTAATTCTCATAGCAACGGGAATTTAAAATGTTAAAGTTCGACTTGGCTATGGAATATTTAGACCAGTTAATAGTGGAGCAACACTTTTTAAAATTTTTAAACATTTAGACTTAATGTTTCTTAAATTAGAAAGCGACTGAGTAAGCCATGGAGGTTTATTAGAAAAAGGCACAGGGAGACACATAGGAACACACTCATCAAAAAGAGAGTTTAAAATGTTATAGAAAATAGTTGATGCACAATTAACATCAACAGAATCATATGACGTAGACCAATCTGTTGCACTAATAAGTTGGTTAAGCAAAGCAAAGTTGCACTTAACGTAACAACGACGTTTAGATGGAGTAGGTTCAGAAATTGGAGGTGAACTTAGGGTCAGAGATACCTCCAATGTAGGATGATAAATATCCTCTGGTAAACAAAAAGGGGATGATCTGGAAACATTTATGCAAGAGTCATCATTAATAAAAACCAGATCAAGCCATCGATTCAGATGATTTGAGATTGCATTCATCTGAGACCTAGAAATAGAAAGTAGTTCATCAAAAAAGATCAATTGTAGGAATAAGGGAACTTGAACTAGGATTAGAGATCCAAGAAGTGTTCGGTATATTAAAGTCGCCTAACACCAGAAAGAAATCGTTATCCTTCACGTGTCCATAAATTTCTTTAATGCAAGTCATATGTTGCGCATAAACTTGAAAATCAGAAGTGGGGGGAATATATGAACAAGTAATAAAGAGGGAGCAAGATTTAAGAGTAAGTTTAACAGCAACTATCTCGATATCATAATAAGATTTAACGCCCAATAAGACACCTCCACCTCTACGAGTCCGTCGATCATGTCTGTAAATAGTGAAATCGTTGGAGAGAATCTCAATATTATAAACATTCGGGCTGTCAAAACGAACACTGAAACTACTCAAAAAGAGACTTTTGAGCTTAGAATTCAGACCACGAACGTTTTGATAAATTAAGGAAATCTGTGAAGAAGGTTGAATTGTGTTTAGTTTTTTGGCACAATATTGGATGAAGATTGTACCAAGGAAGGGTTTAGCAAAACCGGAGACAGCCTAGTTCGACTCTCATGCTTAAATTCATGCACAACTACGTGAGGAGGCCAAAGCTTGGCGTCACAAATCGTTGTGAAGAATTCAGATGAAACGTTGATTTTAAAAGAAGCAATTTCACGAGGAGTTGCAAAATTGAACTTCGATATAAAGACTTTAGCAGGTATAGTAAGTGTGGGAGAAATGGCCAGAGAGCTGTTCGTAGTATGAGCAACAGATGAAGACAACGGGGTTGGAATAAGTAAAGACTCTGGGATATCCACTACTGGTGTCCCTGACGCACTACCAAAGGGTGGAACCGCAAGAGAGTCTGAACAAGGTGTAGAAGGCGCTAATAAATTTGGAGACAATGGTATAGAAGGTGGTACCAACTGAGAGGCCGTCAACGTCTCAGCTTGAGAATATTCAAAATCATATTGATTTAATAATTTATCACCAGCATCTAGTTCACTAGATAACAATTAAACATTTTTGAAAAATTTATTTGTTTTTCCAAACAACTAGGACAAGACCACCGTAAGCCGCCACAACCAATTTTAGCAGTGGACATGACCTTATCATAATCCCGCCCTGTAAGGCCAGCACATTTACTGTGCATCATATTCTCACACAACCAGCAATAAATGAATTGCATTTGTAAAGAATCAGAAGTTTGCCGCACTGAACAAGTTTATATATCTACGTGAATAAACCAGTTTATATTATTAAATCTAAAAGCAGGACTTATTATTTATCGGCAGGCGCCCAACATATAAATTTTGGTTGGTACGAACACACAGTCGGCTGAGTGCGGCCCGGCTTAAACTCGGGGCAAACAGAAGGGTCGTTACAACAGCCGAAAACTGTGACGCAATGGGCCTCGGAGCTACTGGGAATGCCGTTGAGGCAGTCTGAGGAGTCTCCGAAGTGTATCTGTGTAGCATTGAATGATGGGGCTTAGAGCAACCACGACAGTGAGCTGATTTACAAGCGGCTACCGAATGTCCTATTCGCAAGCAGTTTATACAAAGAGGATAACTCTTTGCGAATTTAAATCGATTCTGGCAAGGTATTGCTGCGAATGAGGAATAAGACTGGACATAGTCATCATCAGATTTGCAAAAAAACACACTTATTGACTTGGAACAGACTTGGAAGAGCAACTGCTAATGACGTTTTTCCACCTCTTTTTCCACTGTCATGAGGCGTCTACGACTTACGCCGCATGCAGAAGAAACTTCTTCAGCAGTCAAATGCTGAGAGCGTCTATTTAAGGCAATTTCACAATCATTCCACAATGGAAGTTTGTTGTAGTCCCAGTTCTCTTCCCATCTTGAGCGTGTGCCAGTGTCTACCTTGCTCATTACTAAATGTATTAACATGGCATTGGAAATCTGTTTATCAGAGCCTAGTGATAACAGCGATTCATAAATGGCACGCACCGAATCAATCATCTTGCGCAAAGATGCTGCTGACGGTGCAGACATACTGGGTAGTTCGAACAGCTTGGAGATGCTATTAAAAAATATGAGACATTGGTTGTCATAAACTGTTTTTAATGCCTTTAAAGCTTTCGGGTAATTATCGTCTGTTACCTGATAAGCCTTGACAGTACCCAGTGCTTCTCGATCTAGGCACGACAACAAATGATTAAACTTTTCTATGTTTGACAGATCTGGATCATTGTCAACTAAGTTCTCGAACAGACCTATAAAGTTCTTGTATTCGGAATAATCTCCACTAAATTTTGGTAATTTAATGGGAGGTAGATTTCTAGTATGTGACACGGAGCTAATCATGGTCGCATTGGCATGACTTTCCGGTTTTGGTTGACTGACACTGCCTCGCTTCATTAGTAGGGCCTTGGTTGTGACACACAACTCCTCTAATGATGATCGAGGCACTAAATCTGAATTAATGTCGTCCAGTTCTTGCTGTATTTTAAACGCGTTTTCTATATATCGGTTTAATATTTCTAATCGACATTCGATTTCAAAGGGCTCTACCGATATTGTGTAGTCTTTTAACGATTTGTTGATACGCGTTATATCGTTTGTAACGTTTTTATAAACATTCAGCAGGCTTTCAATCCGCGCTGATGATGACTCGTCCATAGACCGATTCTTTCCTCGCTTGCCAGTCATGATTCTCAAAATATTATTCAATTGAAACCAATTTCAATTAAGCCCGAATTATAATGCAAGCTTAGGGATTGCAGAATAATATCCACTGCGTTCGGTCGATACTCTGTGTTATACGTTAGCTAGTTGTAAATGGGCTGCTGCTAACGATTGTAACAGATACCTGTCAGTTATTCAGCTAATACAACCACCCACTGTTTGATCGTGAGTGTCGAACCTGCACTACACGATCGATGCGCACAACGAATCACGCAAGTTGGGGCTCAGATGCAAGGCCGAATTTCACAACAGCGGACAACAAAAGCTGGTAAGTGCCGAGCATGCACTCATACAAGTTTGATGCGCACAACGAGAGCGCAACGGGGAGCGCAAATGCACAGCCGAGCTTCACAACAGCGGACAACAAAAGCTGGTGAGTGCCGAGCATGCATCCATACAAGTTTGAAGCGCACAGCGAAAGCGCAACGACGACGAAGAGCGGATAGCAACAACAATGTATCAGCGCTCTATCTTCGCAAGCGAGAGCGCACGCAACAACGATTGTGCGACCAATAATAGGCAACTAGCGATGAGTTTAAGAGATCCATTTGAGCACAAAAGGCGGCAAAGCTGTGTAAAACGGGTTTTATACCCTGAACCCATTGAAAATGGGAAATCAGGGTATAATGTTTTTGTTGAAGTGTGTATGTATGTAACAGGCAGAAAGAGGCGTGGCAGACCCCATAAAGTATATATTCTTGATCAGGGAGACAAGCCGAGTCGATTTAGCCCTGTCCGTCTGTCCGTCCGTCCGTATGTGTGAACGCGTCGATCTCAGAACCTATAAGAGCTAGAGACTTGAAATTTTTTATGTAGATCCATGCATACAGGGCGCAGATCAAGTTTGCTTCAAAAAAACGATAACAACTATGGTTTTAATGTTATCGATTAAAAACGTTGAAGTTATTAAATTGTATCTCCCTTGTCTTTATATGTAGAGTCCCCAAATTTTTTTGTTAATTTTATATTTATTTTATTTAATTTAGATTTTTGTTGAATTTTGGATACCGGCTCCAAATTTCCCCAATTATTTAAATTGAGGTTAGGTGCACTCAAAGCTAATAAATGAATGAGTTTGCATTCTTAAAAATTGGATAAAATTAATTGCGCAGAAGTTATTAAACAAAACGTGACCAGCAACGCAAAGCAAATTGTTTTCCTATACATGTGCACACATACCAATTGAGCTGCGTGCATCTAGCCAATTCTAAGACCCGCAAGTTTTAGTGTACATATTTCCAATAGATGGCGCTATGATTTGCGAATTATCAGCTGTTCAATAAATCGAAACATGGATGGCGCTATTCTATCGAACCATAGATGGCACAATAGATGGCGCTATTGGCTAAACAATTGAAAATGAATTGAATTTAGTTTTCTGTGCGCTTATACGAAATGCTAATTATACAGTATTTTAAAAAACGCAGATGGCGCGGGGTTTAGTGTATCTCCTAGTCGGGACCCCCGACTATAGTTTTCTTACTTGTTTATTTTATTTTCTTTCTTTACAAATTCTAGAGCAGACAGAGGTCAATGTCTAATTATTTTGACAATATATATGTATGTACAAATAACCAAGTTAAGCATTTATTGATAGGCATATACATACACATGTATATAGGTTTACCTGCAGTTAAAATCTGCATGTCTCGAGTGCACTTTATTGAATTTAGAATACTCGGTATATGTACGTATAAGACTATGTACTTCCCTGATTATTAGTGCAATCCAAGTAATCTTCCTGTATGTAATCCACCGATGCACCTGCTGTTGAAGTGTCCACCCGGGGGCGCCAAAAATGTCCTGTCAAAAGGGCTCAGTAATAAATACCATAAAAAAACAACTTGTGGTCTTCAACAAGCAGCTTGCCGACAACGAAGTCTTTTGAGTACTAATTTAATGCAACTTCAAACTTAAGCTAGTGGGCAGAGAGCTAGCACAGAGACCCGAACATCTAGCGAGAGCACTCCATCGCGCTCTCGTCGCTCTTGTGCTGCTCTTTACAGTGCCTTAATTAATTTCATGCACCTTACAGCCTACAGCCTGACATTATGTCCATTCAAATGACTGAACAAACTCCACTGCGTAACGAATCGAAACAAGGACTTATGTCCAAAATTTCATAGTGTCCTCCACACACTCTCACTTTGTTATATGAATTTTATTCATTTAAATTTGAATACATTCAATATCGTCACATTCAAAATATCCTAAAACATTAAGAATGTCCTTGCTCTTAGAAGGTCTCAACATATTTTGAACCGAAAACAGATTTATGTGTTTGATTATTTCAATGTTTTCCGGCAATCTAGTAATAAAACAAATGTGATATTTGTACTAAGATCAAAATTGCCATATTACCTTTCATGGAGTTGGAGTATTAACTCTTTAATAAACTCTATGATATTTTTCTAATTTTAAGCTCGTGTGATACGAATTGGGCCTCTTTAATTATACCCTGAACCCGTTGAAAATGGGAAAATCAGGGTATAATGTTTTTGTTGAAATGTATGTAATAGGGAGAAGGAGGCGTGGCAGACCCCATAAAGTATATATATTCTTGATCAGGGTGTGTAGCCGAGTCGATTTAGCCCTGTCCGTCTGTCCGTCCGTCTGTCCGTCTGTCTGTCCGTATGTATGAACGCGTCGTTCTCAGAACCTATAAGAGCTAGAGACTTGAAATTTTTTATGTAGGTTCCTGTATAGCACGAAAATATCGAGTTTGTTAAAAAAAATCGATAACTGTCTTAGTTTTAATGTTATCGATTAAAAACGAAATCGATGCTCCGTTATATAATTCTATATAATTAATCTTTATAGCTAGAGTCTCCAAATTTTGCATTTATACGAGCCTTATACAATTTCGGTTTTTGTTAAATTTTGGATGCCACGCCCCCTTCGCCTCAAATTTGTAAGTCCCGTATTTCAAATACTACAGACTTGTGCTTTGGCACATATATACATATGGACATGATCACTCCCAACAAGTTTGATCAAAATCGTTACTCTAGAAAAAAAGTAATTAAACATTTAATTTCCCATAGCATTGCCATGCAAAGCAGCCAAAGAACAGCTGACGCACCGACTGGCGTGTGTGTGTATGTTTTGTTTGTAATGAACGTACATATGCATGTGTATATAAAAGAAACAAAGAATGCTTGGAATATCGGTTCTTCATAGGGTTTAGGGTATACCCTTGTCGAGCGGTCTCGACTAGAGTTTTCTTACTTGTTTTATTTTCAAAAGCATAGTTGAAATATAAATTAGGAGCTGCTGCCTTTTCCAAATCATCTTTTATAATATTGATTTCACAATTTTAGTTTTCAGCGAATCCGATAGTAATTGGGTAAAGTTTCCATTCCGGGTTTGAAAATTTTTGCTTAGAATCTGGATGTCCTTTAATATGGGCCTTAAAAACACCTGGTAAAGATAATTTATATCATCTTTATACAATCCTTTGGGAATATGTGCTTTGTAACACGCAGTATACGAGAAACCGCGTTCACTATCGACAACTATCTAGTGTCACTTACTCTCGGAACTTTTATTGGGCTCTAAATGTAATTATTAAAAAATCGATCAGTTCGATTTTTAATTTAGAAAGTCTTAGAAAATAGACAAAAAACTGTTACACACTCAAATAAAACTTTAAGCTGCACTGTATACGCAAATTGTTAATTCATTAATTATAGACAATTACAATTCAAATAATTTTTTCATCATTTATACATTGTTATTTTTATCTTTACTTAGACAAACAACTTACCAAGAATTTTTTCCACACTATTGTTAGTAGATTCGTCCAGCAGAAGACTAACAGCCGAGATTCCAATGTCGGTCCGCAAATCGTCTACAAAATGCATTGCCGGAACATTTTTAATAATGTACAGTGGCTCACACCATAATTGATACAGTGCAGTTAACAAACTTTCTGTTGCTATAACTTGTAACGAACCTTCGGTTTGCCCCGAGTTTAAGCCGGGCCGCACTCAACCGAATGTGTGTTCGTGCCAACAAATTTATATGTTGGGCGCCTGCCGATAAATAATAAGTCCTGCTCTTTAGATTTGAGTATAAAAAATGGTTTATTCACGTAGATATATAATTATTGTAGTACAGCAAAGTGATGGCTTAGGCTATAGCTGCACACGGCTAAGCCCGCAGGATTCGTAGGTGACGTGAGGAGTACTTCGGCTAACGAGCGGTCAGCCTCTGAGCCAGAGTACGGTTCGCTGAGAGTATCACAGGCACTCCTACTGCTGGATTCGCTCGCTGGCACTCTAGACCGCGCCTCAAAGACGTACGCCCTTACGCACGACTCACGTACTTTTTACTCCTGGTTGTAGGGAACGCCACTCCTTGTAACGCTTTCCGAGCACACCTTAGAGATGGCTGGGCTAGCGCACACTGTTCTCTACAGGATCGTAGTTCTGCCGTGAGAAGCACTCCGGCTAGCGATCGATTAGCCTCTGAGCCGTCTAGAGGTTGCAGAGCACTCCAGAGTACGCCAGGATACGCGCTGTGTTCTCCAGCAGTTCGCTTGGATCACCACACATACTCCTACAACTGGATTTACTCGCTGGCACTCTAGACCGCGTCTCAGAAGGCTTACGTTCTTCCGCATGGCTGCCCTCACTAACCTCACACTCCTGTTCAGAGGTTACGCTGCTCTAGCACCAGCTGCCGGCCGTACCTCTGTCCTCAAGGATACGGTTTGGTATGCGTCCAGGATATTCCTCTGAATATCCTTGTAGAAGTCCCACGATGTCCTTTATATCCTTGATGACTCTCGTTGTTATTCGTTGCACTTAACACTTTCACTCCGTTGACACTCGGCAGTTTCACTTTTAATTGGAATCGACTGACCCAGTGCCGAGCCGTGGGCGCCTTTTTATAGCAGCGCCGCAGGCCCTGCTTCGGCTCTGTAGCGGGGTCTGCCTCGGCTCTCTATTGCTCTATTTCTAGCACGAGGTGCATTCTTCCCACCACCCAACCTTAGCGCTGACTTCCAGGTCCCTATCGTCGTCGCCTAATTCGCCCCTTTGCCCTTTCTGCATACTTCTGTTGTTGCCTGTTGCCCATTCCAGCTGTGTTTTGTTGTTGCCCGTTTTACATGTTTGGGCTATGCTCGTGCCATGCGCACGTGTTGTTGTTGTTATAGCCGTTCTCTCTCAGCACAGCTGCAGGCGTTTCGCTTGCTCTCTCGACACTAGCTTCGGCTCGGGTGTAGCGATCGCCGCTCAGCTGCCAGAGTTCATTGGGCTCTGTGCCCGGCCGCATTGTTGTTTTTCTCTTTCTCTCTCTCTCTTCCTACTGTACCAATTCTCTCGACGTGGCTTGAGCGAGCGTGTGCATTTGTAAGGGCGTGGGCATACGCAAATCTAGGTGTGTGGTGGTGTCCGTTTCGGTTTTGCTTTTCGCTCGTCTTCGTGAGCCGCGCTGTGCAGCCGAGATTGTTGTTGTTTGTAACGGCGCTCTCTCCCATCACCGTTACAGCTGACACTGTTGTTGTTTGTTTGGAGCGGGCTCCCTACAGTTACAGCAGATACTCTTGTTGTTTACCCTAAAGAGGGCTCGCTACAGTTACAGCTGATACTGTTGTTGTTTGCGGGAATACTGTTCCAGCTGCGATTGATGTTGTTTTCGGCGTCATTTCGTGCGCACGCTGATATTCTTATTGCTCTTGCGCTGTTGCCGATTTTATGAATTTTCTTTGTAATAAATATCCCATAATTTAACAAAAATTGTATAATAACAAGTAAGAACGTTGCTGTCGGACGCAACCGACAGCGAAATACTATTTCACGCCCCAACCGCACACAGGCGCATCTATTACATTACATTTTTTAAAATTTAACCTTAAATCCCCACTGTCGCCGCTCAAATTAGCTGCAGATTAAAACTTTTCATTGGAGGTAGCCAGACAGTTTCAATAAGAATCGATTGTGGGATGTTAACCCGAGTATATATACCAAGTCTCATGTCTCTAGCATCAATAGTGGTCAAAATATAACGAAACTAGTAAAATCACTGTATATTCAGATCCGATTTACCACGCCCCTAGTAGGCGTGGCCATAACATTTTTTGGGCGAGCTTTATAGGATCGTAACAGTAACCCACGTGCCAAAATTTGGGCGTTCTAGCTTTAAAACAGTAGAAGATACAGTTTGAGCCGATTTGCCACGCCCCCAATGGGCGTAGATATATCCGCCATAGCTTTTTGATTTTGGGATGTCGACATGAGTGTTCAGTTAAAATCCCAACTCTCTAGCCCTTCTAGAACTAGTGTTTCTGAGATACAGGAAAATGCATTTTCCGATTTGCCACGCCCCTAGTGGGAGTATCGGGAAAATCTTGACACTTTATCAGACGAGGGTATACACGAGTACATATTTCAAATTTCATGTCTCTAGCTTCAATAGCGTCGAAATGGTTTGCGTTCAAACGGACAGACGGACAGACGGACGGACAACATGACGGACATTGCACAAACCCAATATACTATATCACTACGTGAAATAGTATAAAAATTGAATGTTGTTGTTTATTCTTACTGCTCTTGTGCTGTTGCCGATTTTATAAATTTTGTTTTGTAATAAATATCCCATAATTTAACAAAAAATTTTATAACAAAATCGGGTGGTAACACGCCCTTGAGTGAGGAAGGCCGCGGAATACCCTGTAGAGGCCGAGACGCTGCTGTTGACGGCCAGTGTCAAGTCTGGTAGCGCCTCGTCCCAACAACGTTGATCGCTGCCCGCAAATTGAGCGATCATCATCGTAACAGTGTGATTGGCCCTCTCAGTGGGATTCTCTTGAGGCGTGTATGGCGCCGTCAACTGATGATGCACTCCTAGCTCATCCAAGAACCCCTTGAAGGCACGGCTCGTGAATTGTGTGCCATTATCCGTGATGAGCACTTTCGGCACTCCAAATCTGGCCACGATCCGCTCCCTGAATGCCTTTTGAAGCGCCGTTGTATTTGCGCTTCTCAACGGCACCATTTCCGTCCACTTGGAGAACCTGTCGATGAACACCAAGAGCATGGTGTTACCGTGCTTCGACCTAGCGATCCGACAAAGTCGGCGCACACCGTCACCCATGGCTCCTCTGGGATCTGGGTCAGCATCTGTCCGACCGCCTGGAGCTGACTGACCTTGTAGCGCTGACATAACTCGCAGGCTGCGAGTCGCAGCGCTGCACGTATCCTCGCACGTCTCGATACATACCGGGCCAGTAGTATCTTGCTGCCACTCGAGCAATCGTTTTTCGGCTTCCCAGGTGACCGGCGGTGGCCGCATCGTGGTTCTCTTCCAGAACCTGCTTGCGCTGCTCGCTCGGCACGCATAGATTCCATGCAGCCACATCTTCATGGCCAGCTTGATGAGGAATGTGCCTGTATACATTCCCCAACTCTTCCCGGTAGTCTGGTAGCTTCTGTGCGTTTTGGTGGAGGTCTCGGCGAAGCTTAGCCATCCAGCGACATCCCGTCCCAGCTGATTGGCTTTTGCTTGCAACCAAGCGGCACACTTCTTCCTCCAGAGGCAGTCGCGACAGAGCATCGGATACTACATTTGGCTTGCCCTTCCTGTACCGGATCTCGAAGTCAAATTGTTGTAGCTCCAATACCCATCTGGCGATTCTGCCTGAAGGACTCTCAATGGAGTTGAGCCATTTCAGCGCCATGTGATCGGTCACCTTCCAGGTAAAGCCTCAACTTCCGGATGCCCCAGACAATCGCTAGGCGGAATGCCTAGCAGAATAGTTCCATTCCGCGCTATTCAGTGTCCGACAGGCTTTACTGTATCAAAAGCCCTCTGACGCTCCTCGGTCCACTCCGACTTGTCTCCTTTCTTCAAGAGCGCATTGAGTGGGTGTACTGTACTGCTTGCTCCATGGGTATCTGCCAATACCCATCCTTCAAGTCCAGACTCGTTATGTAGCGAGCCTCTCGAAGCTGGTCCAGAATATGATGCACTCGAGGCAGCGGATATGCATCCTTTGTAGATCGGCTGTTGAGCTGTCGAAAGTCCACGCACAGCCACCACTTGCTGTTCTTCTTCCGCACCATCACTATGGGAGCGCCGTGTGGACTCTTCGAGGGCTCTATGCATCCTTTAGCCAGGAGCTCATCTACCTGGTTGTTGATCTCCGCTTGCATCTTCGGATTCATCGGAAAATATCGCTGCTTTATCGGCCGCTTGTCGTGCATCGTGATCCGGTGCTCGGTGATGACAGTGGTGCCCTTAATCTGCTGGAATTTGGCCAATTCCTGCCTAAGGAATGAATTGGGTGTGTCGATCCTGGATTCGCCTCCATTTGGCTTCTGGGCTCCACCTCCACACTGGTGACTGCCACTGGCAACTTCGCCTCCCGTGACTCGCTGGGCAGCGCATCTCTGGGCCCGATCCTCAGTCGCAACCCACCACATTCCAGCGTGCAGCCCATCCTGGCCAAGAAATCCCAGCCCAGTACCAGATCATCACGCCTGGTAAAATGAGCAGTGGCATGAGGACCTGCCGTGCCCCCAGCCTGATCTCCAACTCCACTGCTGCCTCCACCTGACAACAACTGAAGTCCGCCAACCGGATGCGCCTCCGTGTGGGGCGCAGCACACCAAATCCTGGGAGCCTGTTTCCAGTTTCTCACTCACGAAACTGCTGGTGGATCCCGTGTCGATCGTAGCCGTATACTGCCCTCCTCCGATGGCTACGATCGACGATATCTGGGTGCCTTCATCCACGAGTTGGCCTATCAGTGCCTGGGGCCGCCGTGATGCTGCTCCCGCTCGCCCCTGGATGGCGGGTGCCTCAGCCCGTTTCCCGACTGGCAACAGGCAATCGTCCTTACACCGATGTGCCCACTTTGCCAGCAAAATTTTAGGATTCGGGATATGAGTCATCGGTCCTGCCATACTAGTTCTTGGAGCCGGCCGTGGAATCGTCTCTTCGGCGGCCATGCTGCGGAGATAGGCGGACTCACCTTCGCATTCAGCGTCGCCCATGGCCATCAATCTGGGCTTGCTCTGCCTGTGTTGCTGCCTCAGCTTCTCCCGATCCCTCTCCAAGTCCTCGAACTCCTCCGCCAGCATCATCAGCTCCGTAAGGCTCCGGAACTAGTAAGGCCGAGCATAGGCGCGCAGATCCGGCAAGCTGCCATTATATATCAGCTTCATCTCCCGATCCGCCGCATAGCGTAGTGGCCTCATCAGGGTCTGCATCTCCACTATATACAACTTGAACGCCTTACCCAGCATCTGCCTCCGCCTCGAGACTTCCTCCTTAATGTTCTCCAGGTAGTCCCTAGGCAAGAAGAGCCGTCTAGAGGTTGCAGAGCACTCCAGAGTACTCCAGGATACGCAATGTGTTCTCCAGCGGTTCGCTTGGATTACCACACGCACTCCTACAACTGGATTTACTCGCTGGCACGCTAGACCGCGTCTAGAGTCCCACGATGTCCTTTGTGTCCTTGATGATGCTCGTTGTGCTTCGTTGCACTTTACACTTTCACTCCCGTTGACACTCGGCACTTTCACTTTTAATTGGAATCGACTGACCCAGTGACGAGCCGCGCATTTAGCCAATGTGGATAACCGCTTGGAACGGATTGTGTTCACGTCAAAAGTTCAAACTAGAAGTGACTTTCAATCCGAACTAGGCGCATTCACCTTTAAAAAAACATCGCAATGCCGACCGTGATGACGACTCCGGACCTGGACCTGACGCAAAGAAGAGGAGAGTATTGACAATAGTGGGCCATTTCTGTGGCAAACCAGGACATAAAATTGCTGAGTGCAGAGCCAAAATGCGACAAAAGGGCGACGCGACATCTCAGCGAGACAAGCCAACTGTTACTTGCTTCAAGTGCGGCCAGCCTGGACACTTCGCAAATCAATGCTCGAAAAAGGAATCAACAAGTACACAGGGGAGCATTCCAACGGAAGACTGTGAACCAGTGCTTTGCACCAGAGCCAACTGGAGTGATGATGCAGCTCGGTGAGATTTACCCAATTTCTTTTGACTCTGGCGCAGAGTGTTCACTCATTAAAGAGAAAATATGTAGTAAGCTAGCTGGTAAGCGTTTTAACAGCATTATCATGCTAAAAGGTATAGGCGATGCTGGCATATATAGCACCTTACAAATATTAAGCCAGGTCACCATAAATGAGAACGCACTTCAAATATTGTTCCATGTAGTGCAAGATAATCATTTGAAAAGCGACATTGTTATAAACAAGGATTTAATGTCACTGTATCACAAAACCAGTTTAACGTAGTAAAAGCCAAAGCCGTAAATACTTGCTCAATAGATAGGGAACCAGTTGACCTTACAAATCTTGATACCGAATTGTGCGAGGCTGAGGCTAATAAAAATGCTTGAAAATTACTCCACTGCACTTGTAAAAAGGGCACCATCCATACGAGTCACGATAGGGGAAATGAAAATTCGCTTGATTGATCCAACCAAAACTGTACAACGCCGGCCCTATAGACTTAGCCCTGAGGAAAGAGACATTGTCCGAGAAAAGTTAAGTGAGTTATTTAAATGCAACATCATTCGACCCAGCTGCTCCCCTTTTGCCAGTCCTATGCTGCTTGTCAAGAAGAAAAATGGTACAGACCGACTTTGTGTTGACTACAGAGAGTTAAACTCTAACACAATTGCAGACAGGTACCCTTTGCCGCTCATTAGCGACCAGATCGCTAGGCTGCGTGGCGCAAATTACTTCACGTGTCTTGATATGGCGAGTGGTTTCCACCAAATTCCTATCCACCCTGATTCAATAGAATACACTGCATTTGTGACCCCGGATGGTCAATATGAGTTCCTGACCATGCCGTTTGGACTCAAAAATGCGCCATCCGTTTTCCAACGGGCAGTCATGCGTGCCTTGGGTGACTTGGCCTATTCATACGTGATTGCTTACATGGATGATATCATGATCGTGTCACCCACAGTCGAATTAGGATTGGAAAGGTTAAAAATAGTACTAGACATTCTCACAGATACTGGATTCATTTTTAATGTTAACAAATGTAGTTTCTTAAAAACAGTCGTTCAATATCTGGGATATGAGGTAAGAGCAGGGGAAATTCGACCAAAATCGCGAAGATTGTTGCGTTAGCATCGTTGCCACCGCCACAGACGGTTTTTGGTGTACGACAGTTTATTGGTCTTGCATCGTATTTTCGCAAATTCGTACCCGGATTCTCTCAAGTCATAAAGCCGATGTATTCCCTAACATCAGGAAGGGAAAGTTTTGCGTGGACTACTGAGTTGGAAAGCATTCGCAAGAAAATTGTGACTATTCTTTCAAACGAACCACTTCTGGTTCGCTAGCTCAATCGGATTTGGTGCCATGCTTTTACATCGAATTAACAATTTTAAACAAGCTTCACGTTGTAGAATATTTTAGTAAAACAACTTCGCCAGCCGAGTCTTGAAACTCTGGCAGTATTTGCATCCGTTAAACATTTCCGTCACTACTTGCTTGGCAGAGAATTTGTGGTTTATACAGATTGTAACTCGTTAAAGGCATCGCGAACCAAAATAGACTTAACTCCTAGAGTTCATCGCTGGTGGTCTTATTTACAATCTTTCAAGTTTGACATACAGTACAGAGAAGGAAAACGTATGGCACGTGTCGACTTTTTATCTAGAAACCCAGTTACTCAGAAACAATTAATTTTGAAAAAAATTCCCGAGAAGCGAATAAACATAGCAGAAATCTCAAATAATTGGTTGTTTGCCGAACAGCAATTGGACCCGGATATTGCTGCCCTTGTCAGTAAACTGAATTCAAATGACATACTAGATGAAGTAACTAAAACATATGATTTGAGAAAATGGATGTTGTTTCGTAAAATCCAAAAAAATAGTAAGACACGATGCTTGCCAGTTGTGCCCCGAAATTTCAGATGGTCAGTAGTTAACCAGGTACATGAGTCAATCATGCACCTTGGTTGGCAAAAAACACTTGACAAAGTTTACCAATTTTACTGGTTTGAGAAAATGAACAAATATGTCCGTAAATTTGTTGACAATTGTATAACCTGCAGGATAGCAAAGTCACATTCCAGCAAAGTTTAAGCAGAATTACATCCTATACCAAAGAATAGCATCCCTTGGCACACTGTCCATATGGACATTACTGGCAAATTAAGTGGTAAAGTGATTTAAAGGAATATATCATTGTTCAAATTGACAGCTTCACAAAATTCGTACACCTTTACCACACTCTCAAAATAGATACGGAGAGTTGTATCAGGGCCATAAAGTCTTCAACTTCCTTGTTTGGTGCACCAACACGCATTATAGCTGATCAGGGTAGATGTTTTTCTAGCGCGCAGTTTTCAGAATTTTGCTGTTCAAAAACCATAAAACTTCATTTAATCGCGACTGGGGCAAGTCGTGCTAATGGACAAGTTGAGCGCGTTATGAGCACGCTCAAGAACCTATTAACTGCAGTCGAATTAGGCCAAAGGTCCTGGCAAGATGCTCTCGGCGAGGTGCAGCTAGCTTTAAACTGCACAACAAATCGGGCAACTGAGGCCAGTCCTTTAGAAATGTTAATAGGGAAAGAAGGTCGACCTTTTGGATTAGTTCCTCCATTGGACACAGAATTGGAAGTAGACTTAGACTCCACATTAGCTCGAGCAAGTAGCAGTATGAAATCTTTAGCTTTTTATAACAAAAATCGATTTGATAAGTCCAAGGCCGCCGTTGTAAGACACAGTGTCGGTGACTACGTCCTTCTCAAGAACGA
The DNA here is from genome assembly GCA_035047545.1 of Drosophila paranaensis. Classification (NCBI taxonomy): domain Eukaryota; kingdom Metazoa; phylum Arthropoda; class Insecta; order Diptera; family Drosophilidae; genus Drosophila; species Drosophila paranaensis. The sequence continues at coordinate 63,046 of JAWNPL010000186.1, read as the reverse complement.
GGAGAGACACCACACAAAACTAGACCCAAAATTCAAGGGCCCATTTTTGGTAGTTAAAGTCCTAGACGGTGACAGATACATGTTAAAGTCGTTATCGAGTAAACGATTATATAAACACTGTCACGAGGACACAAGAAAACTTCCAGAGGGAAATGTGCCCCATGAGCTGGACATTGATGATGAAGATCCAGGCCCGTCAAATGGTCTGATAGAAGCTGAGAGTGAGCCGTCCAAGTGAGACGAAGGTTATCCGTCCAAGTGAGACGATGGTGAGCCGTCCAAGTGAGACGAAGGTTATCCGTCCAAGTGAGACGATGATTGTTTCTTTTTGAATTAAATTTTGAATTTTAGTTAAAGAAAATGTAAAATCGACAATTTGGCAAAATATTATGTAATGAAACCAAGCATCATGTTTTATTTTTGTAACCTGCATAGGTGAAGTTATTGAATTGAACTGAAAGAAATATTTTTTAAAGTGTTTTAATTAAGAATAAATGTTAAAAGTTTGTACGAAGAAATGTTGAACTGAATATTTTATCAGATGGTTATCCGTCTAAGAGAGACGATTGTTAATGGTTATCCGTTTAAGAGAAAAGATGATTGTTGGTTGGATATCCGTCTAAAAAAGACGATGAATTAAGTTTGAAATCTATTACAAAGACATTTTTGAAGTTAATGTTTGGCATATTACACGAGGACGTGTCAAGGTCAGGATGGCCGTGTCGAAGCAAACTATGTTGCTGCATACTGTATGTGATTGTTCTTGCGTATTGCACGTACGCACTGTGTGTGTGTGTTACTGTGTATGGATATTCTGGTTTACACCAGAATCCTACATATGTCAAAGCGAACTGTATGCACGCACTGTGTGTGTGTTGTTGTTGTGTATGGAAATTCTGGTTTTCACTAGAATTCCTAATTTCATCATACTAAGAAATATTGCATCAGCCGCTAATTGCGCTCTGATTGGTCCTTTGCATTTTGTCGCTTTAAGAAGTTCCGTTATAGCGCGACGACAGCGCTACAACGCTGTCGTCAAGTGTGGTTCGGTGCGGGGCAGAGAAACGAAAAGGCAGTCAGTTCAATTTTGGATCGTGAAGCCTGCGCATCGAAACTCGCTGCGCTATTAGTTAAAGCCATGGAAAAGAATAACGACGCTCCGACATATATATACAAGTTATTTATAAGTGGTAATCCAGTAACCGTGGGCGGTCCCACGTGGGTGCTGGTTGCGTAATCCAGGTCAGACTGCGCTTCCATCTTTTTATTTTTGCATTGGTATTTTTGTCTGCTACTGCAAAGGTGAGAGGCTGATGGTCAGTGAAAATGTTAATTTCTCTGGAGCCATATAGGTAGTTTTGCAATTTACCTAGAGCCCATACGATAGCTAGCAACTCCCTTTCGTTGGTTGCGTAGTTCAGCTCTGCACTTTTTAGGGTGCGAGAAATCATGGTAATTGGTCTACCTTCTTGGGATAGGACTGCGCCAATTCCGTTTGCTGAGGCGTCAGTAGTTAGGTCAAAAGCTTTTTTAAAATCTGGATACATCAAAATTACGTTTTCTGACGCCAAGATGTTGCGCAGGCGTTGAAACGCGTTGCGCTGGGTTTCATTGAACTCGACTGCTATTTTCTTTGACCTATGCTTACTCACCGAACCATTTTCTCCTTTTAGAACGTCGCTTATTGGGCGAGCTATGGATGCAAAGTCTTTTATGAAGACTCTGTAATAGCTTGCCAGACCCAGAAAAGATCTGACACTGTAGACGCTCTTGTGTTCGGGGTACTCTTGAATGGCCTTGACCTTCTTTGGGTCGGATCTGGTGCCGTCTTTGCTTACGACGAAACCAAGATACTCTACGCTTTCTTTAAAGAAGTTGGTTTTCTCCTGGCTCACCCTCATATTGGCTTCAATCAGGCACTTGAGTACCGTGTCAATGTGCCTGACGTGGTCTACTTCGTTTTTTGAGAAAACTACGACATCGTCTACGTAGACGTAACAAATTTTCCCAATATGCTCCCTTAGAGCATCATCGATTGCCCTTTGCTGCCACCGGGAGCGTTCCCTAAAAAATGGACAAGGTCGGCTTGATCGTACTCTTCTTCGCTGTCAATTTCCTCGACAGCAGCCTTTGCGGCTTTTTCGTATGCTATTTTTTGTTCTTCGGAATCCGTTTGAACAATGTTGTTAAGACGTTGCCGTCTCGGACCTGTTTGTCGCTCTGAGGAGTTCCTCCTCTTATGAGCGTTTGACTCATTTGGTTGGTTCTGATTGTATTCGGTGCGCTGCCTAAATCTGGAAGAAGAATCTACCTCCATCGGTTGTGGGGCTTGCTCTTGGCTTTCTTTATTAGGTTGCTCCTTTGAAACAGTTTTCTTGTGTTTGTAATGAGGGTTTCTATCTTGACCGTGGTCTCCCTTGTAGTTTCTATTCGGTTTACCATATGGTTTGTGTTTGCTGTTTTCAGCTGTTTGGGATCGTTCCTCAACAACTTTAGCATAGGAGTTTGCAAACATGCTCCTCTCTATGCTGGCTTCTGTTTCTACGGCGAGAGCTAGCGCAGAGGGTAGGTCTCTGGGTTGCGCTGGGAATACGACAGCTCTGAGCTGTTTCCTCAAGCCGGATATGAAAGAGTGTAAGGCATCGGCTCTAACTTCGGCGTTAAGCAAATCAGCGCCTTCTTGCTCGTGCGACATAACAATCTTATTAGTTACCAGAGTTAGTCTCTTCTCGACCTCATCATAGTACTGCATAAGTGTCATTTCGCCTTGTCTGACCATGTCTAAGTTTTGCCTCAGTAGGCGTAAGGATGTTCGGTCGGCGTAGGTGCAATCTAGTCTAGCCAGGATGGCGTCGAAATTTAGCACCGTGTTGTAGGAGATAAGTAAGGCTCCAGCAGGCCCTGTGACCTTGTTTCTAAGAATGGCTACTGCTTGGTAGTGTTCGCTACTACCGTCGAAGGGCTTGAAAAGTTCATACGCATCAATTGCTGCTTGTCTCCAGGCAACATATTGGTCTTGTGCACCAGAGAAGTCTGGTACTGATTTTATTATGTCGAGTTTTATGTCACATTTTACCCCAGGAACAACAGTTATTTTTTGTAAGAGACGACTGCTGGCGTTTTCACTTGCAACCTTTGTATTTCCTGAGTTATTGAATTTATTTGAGACTGTTGCTGTGACAGTGCTGATTTAACAGCATTGTCAATGAGAGCTTGGATATGTGAAGGGTTAATTGTGTTAGCCAATTGGTCTTCTGGGCACCAACCAACTTGTTCTTCGCCTATACTATCGTCACTGTTGTACTCGGTTTTAATTTCCCTATAGGTGTTTCAGCTCATTTGTCAACCTCGATATTTGTATGAAAGCTTTTCCGCATTGAGCATATAACTGTCTTAGTAGCAGTTGTTTATTTATAATAAAACATGCATTAAAGGTATGCAGTGGTTTTATCTTTAATGAGGGTATGCAATGGTTTTTATTTTGGTTAAAGTATGCAATGGTTTTTTATTTTACTGTGGGTAAAGGTATGCAATTATATTTTACTTTTATTTTGAGTAAAAGTATGCAATTGTTTTCCTTGGCAAAATATGTATTTTTTCACAACTTCAATTTTTTATTTTCCTTTTCTTTTTTTTTTTTTAAATTTGGGTTCACTTGACAAACTTACATGTTTTTCTGTTATTGCCTATGAACTTGGTGGGTGTTGGGACGGTTGGGCGCCAGTTATTTATAAGTGGTAATCCAGTAACCGTGGGCGGTCCCACGTGGGTGCTGGTTGCGTAATCCAGGTCAGACGGCGCTTCCGTGAGGAAGTAGATCCGAGAGGAGACACTGGTGTGTATTACTGTGAGGAAGATTATGTTGGAGGACTTGACTTCGTCCCCTTTGGTGATTATTGCCCTTGTGGTGCAATAATATGTTAATAAGAACACAAGGGACGGCAGGGTGCCGGAGTGCAATTCAAGCGACTAGTGTCTTCTTTATTCAAAAGCGAACTAAAGCTAAAGACAAGTGCAAGGCATAATTCTGCTTAGCAAAGACAATGCGTTGCGCCCTCGGGCCACAGTCGGTAAGCCGACTCGGGAAGACGATGCGTCGCGCCATCGGACCACGGTCGGTAAGCCGACTCGGTCAGTCTCAGCGCTCCGAGTTTCCGTTTTATTGTGGGCTTTCAAAGCATTTTGCACAAAATTAAGCGATCTGTTCATCAGTTTCGCCATTTCACGCAACGATTTGCCACTCCTTCAAAGGTTTTTAGCAATTCTGCGTTCCTTACTCGAACATTAAATATATTTCGACCCATCTATATTTTTTTCCTTTTTTTTATTTATTTATTATCAAAAATATAATTGACAAGTCGAGTGTCTACTTAAGTATAAACTAAACAACTTTGTTTAAAGCCTAAAACAAACATATAAACAATTTCGAAATATCACCAACCCGTTGGGGGTATTTTATTTGCCAGTCCGGCCAGCTATGCCCCAATTCACAGCCCGATGTGGTTAGTGATATTATTGAAATAAAGAAATTTAAGAAAGAGGCAATACAGGAAAATTAAAAGTAAAATTAGAGAATCTAACTAAATATAATATAAATATATAATATAAATATGTAATAAAAAAATGAAATTTCCACCATCACGATTGAGTGATATCCCTAAGAAAAGCTGAAAGCAAAGATTTGATTAGAGGAATAGAGAGTTCAGTGGAAAAAACGTGATAAAATTTATTATAATTCGCGCATAATACATGAAAAGCACTGTGCAACGAGTAATCCGATGTGAGCAGAGCAATGCAAAGGGCGAAAGTGTCTAGTTGTTCTTGAAGGAACCGAAAAATGAAGTTTCATTAACAAGAAGGACGAATCAATATTACCTTCAATTAAATTATGAAGAAAAGCAATCCCAAGGATTGTTCTACGGTTTTTTAATGAAGGAAGATCAATAAGAAGGAGACGACTATGATAAGACGGTAGACGGAGATAAGATTTCTGAGAGCAAAGAGAAGGAACTGCTTTTGAACCGATTCAATACGATCCTGGTACACTTTATGCTGTGGAGACCATATAATTGAACAGTATTCTAAAATAGGTCGTACCAATGAAACATAAAGGAGTTTAGTTACAAAAGGATCATTGAACTCTTTCGCCCAACGTTTAATGAAGCCAAGAACACTTTTGGCTTCATTTATAATGGTTGAGATATGAGTATTGAAACGAAGTTTTGAATCGAAGAGTACACCTAGACCTTTGACAGAAAAAATGCGTTGCAAAGAATCGCTATTAATTGAATAATTAGCAATGTATGGAGTAGTACGACAGAAGGTCATTGTCATACATTTAGAACAGTTTAAACGCAACCTATTGGCCAAGCACCAAAGTTGGAAGGAATTAAGATCATCTTGTAAGCATTGATGATTGATTGCGTTAGAATAAGAAAGGCAAAGTTTTACGTCATCAGCATACATGAAAATCTTTGAATAAGAAATACAGCTGGGAAGGTCATTAATAAACAATGTAAAAAGTAAAGGCCATATAAGATATTTATAATGATTTTTTTCTTTAAACATCTGTGTGAAGAATACTTACTATTTTATAACAATAAAAGAAACCTTTCGTGTTCTAAACTTTTTTTCAGGCTGAAGAAATCAAGTGTACCTATTATTTTGAGCAGGCTATTGTCAATTAATTGTGACTACCATAAATTTGGGGGGAAACATATATTTTTTTTGGCATACATTGGCACATTGCCAGATTCCGTTCTTAAAGTTACCATCCAGTTTTTTTCAAAAAATCATTTGTTATGACAAAATATCCAAAAAATGTTTGGTGTACCTATTATTTTCATCATATATATATATATATATATATATATATATATATATATATATATATATTATTGTAACGAACCTTCGGTTTGCCCCGAGTTTAAGCCGGGCCGCACTCAGCCGACTGTGTGTTCGTGCCAACAAATTTATATGTTGGCCGCCTGCCGATAAATAATAAGTCCCGCTTTTAGATTTGATAATATAAACTGGTTTATTCACGTTGATATATAACTATTTTAGTACAGCAAAGTGATTGCTTAGGCTATAGCTGCACACGGCTAAGCCCGCAGGATTCGTAGGTGACGTGAGGAGCACTTCGGCTAACGAGCGGTTAGCCTCTGAGCCGTCTAGAGGTTGCAGAACACTCCAGAGTACGCCAGGATACGCGCTGTGATCTCTAGCGGTTCGCCGAGAGTATCACAGGCACTCCTACTGCTGGATTCGCTCGCTGGCACTCTAGACCGCGCCTCAAAGACGTGCGCTCTTCCGCACGACTACTCTCACGTACCTCTTACTCCTGGTTGTAGGGCACGCCACTCCTTGCAACGCTTTATGAGCACACCTTAGAGCTGGCTGGGCTAGCGCACGCTGATCTCCACAGGATCGTAGTTCTGCCGTGAGAAGCACTCCGGCTAGCGATCGATTAGCCTGTGAGCCGTCTAGAGGTTGCAGAGCACTCCAGGGTACGCCAGGATACGCGCTGTATACTCCAGCGGTTCGCTTGGATCACCACACGCACTCATACAACTGGATGTACTCGCTGGCACTCTAGACTGCGTCTCAGAATGCTTACGTTGCTTTCGCACGGCTACCCTCACTAACCTTACTCTTCTGTTCAGGTTACGCTGCTCTAGCACCAGCTGCCGGCCGTACCTCTGTCCTCAAAGATACGGTTTGGTATGCGTCCAGGATATTCCTCTGAATATCCTTGTATGTATCCCACGATGTCCTTTATGTCCCTCGTTGTCCTTCGTTGTCCTTCGTTTCACTTTACACTTTTCACTCCGTTGACACTCGGCACTTTCACTTTTCACTGGAATCGACTGACCCAATGCCGAGCCGCGGGCGCCTTTTTATAGCAGCGCCGCAGGCCCTGCTTCGGCTCCGGAGCGGGGCCTGCCTCGGCTCTCTGTAGCGGAAACTCCGCTCAAAATTGCCAAATATCTTTTATAGAGAAGGAAAGCCCCTAACTTTCAATAATCGGGCTAAACACCAAATTAAAACTACTGACCAAATTACAATACATACAAAACTATTCCGATACTGTATCACAGAAAAGAAAGAAATTAACGCTCAAATCCAACAACTTCTTGATCAAAATATAATCAAACATAGTTATTCACCTTGGAGCACTCCAACTTTTCTAGTAGCAAAAAAAGAAAGATAAATCTAATATTGCCAAATGGAGACTAGTTATCGATTACCGCAAATTAAACGAAAAAACAGTCAAGGACAGATATCCGATGCCCAACATTAACGACGTTCTAGAAAGGATCGGTAGAGCAAAATACTTTACAGCTCTAGACCTAGCCAGCGGTTATCACCAAATAGAAATGCACCCAAAAGATATAGATAAAACAGCTTTCTCTACCGTTGACGGTCATTTCGAGTTAGTTAGAATGCCTTTCGGTCTTACCAACGCTCCTGCTACGTTCCAAAGAGTTATGGACAGCATTTTAACATATTTAAATGGCAAATACTGCTTAATATATCTAGATGATATAATCGTTTTTTCATCTTCACTTCAAGAACACATGTTACATTTACATACAGTGTTTATCAAACTTAACAACGCAAATCTGAAGCTCCAACCTAGTAAATCAGACTTCCTAAGAAAGGAAATTGAATATTTGGGGCATATTGGAACAATTAAGGGAATCAAACCAAATCATAAAAAGGTTTAAACCATAAAATCATTTCCTATTCCAAAGACCACGAAGCAAATCAAATCTTTCCTAGGACTTTTAGGCTATTATCGTAAATTCAGAAGGGTCTTTGCAAATATCACAAAACCTTTAACACAACATCTAAAAGGAAGGAGTGCATAAAGATTAGTAACAAGTTCACTAACGCATTCGAAACCTGTAGGACACTACTTTGCAATAACCCGCTACTATAATACCCCGATTTTGACAAACCATTCATCCTTACAACCGATGCAAATAATGTTCAAAATCATTACAGATCATCGACCATTAACTTGGCTGATGAAGTTTAAACAACCAAGAATTCAAAATTAGTTCATTGGAAACTCCAACTACTAGAGTACGATTACGAGATTTCCTATAAAAAAGGATCGGAAAACGTTGTGGCAAATGCCATTAGCCGCATTACCGCGGAAGTAAACACTAACAACCAGGACAGTACCCTAAAAGAAAAGATACAAGTAACAAATAAACCCATTAACCCTCTAATGCTGTTTTCTAAACTATTGGAGGAAAATAATTAGAACAATTTTTTTTAAGTAAATTTAGGCTTCTAAACTCAAAAATGAACTCAGAAAAAATATAGAAGTTTTTGTTTAGCCGTCAGGTGCAAAAAAGGTAATAAGTGTCTCAAGACACTCTTGGGCATCTAAGAGTAAAAAAAAACGTATTGAATAGAAATGTTAATTTTTTTTATTCATATGATATGTTTTAAAACAATTTTTTGTTGATGTGCAGCATAAATGTAAATTACATTTTTCACAAATGCATTGCGTTGCATTGATGATTTACAGACCTTGTACCGTCTCTTATTGTCCCGATCCAACCAACTTGGGAAGTGGTTGACTTGGTCAAAACGTAATTCCGCTATTGGATGTAAATTTTTTTTTCCAAGTTTAAGCTCAAGCTGTGATGGTCGGGTGCGTGGGGATTGTGAAAAAGGTGACCGATATGTTCGTAAAGACGGTGACTGCATCTAGTCCTGTAGAGATACGTTACTGACTGGACGACCTGCGTGGGCTTTATTTATAAAAGCCACCAATCCTTCAGCGATTGACTCGCGAAAATCGGGAAGTTCCATCAATTTGTCACTGATTGCGTTTTGTTTTTGAATTCGCCTATAAAGAATATAAGCATTTGTTGCTGCCATATCAATACAATGATAAAAAATTCGAGTAGCAGCATCTTTGGTTTTAGCTTTGATGTGATAACGGCCAATAACTCCATCCATGAGATCAACGTCGCCCATATGTGCGTTATATTCCCGAATTATTTGCGGACAGTCAATTTCAATATGTTGCTCTTTTTTCCTGTCATAACGGTGAGTCTTAAGTGTTCTTTCACTTAAACTTTCTGTAGCAAACGGTTTAACACCTACGTAAGTTGACAATAAGCGAACGGCCTTGTTGTCCTTCTAAAGTACATTACTGACTTCTTCCCCTCTTCATCATTACAAGCAAATGATATTGTGCTAATATCCTCCAAAGCAGCTATTAGAGTTTCTGCCGCATTTAAGTCATCTTCCTCGTCGTCACTTGACTCGGATAACTCTGCATCGGAAGGGATACTCTCAAACAATTCCAACAACTGTTCATCAGATAAATCGGATAATTTGAATCGTACCCGGTTTGCCATCTTTATATGGTTAATATGTCAGTTTCTAGTAAAAAAATCCATAGTATGAATAAGTTTACACACAAAATTGCAAGCAGCTGGGAAATAGCTGCTGGTAAACAAAATTGCTTGCAGCCCCTAAAGTATCTCAAGACACTTATCACTGTTTTTAAGCTACAACGCACATTTTTTATTTATTTTTATTTTTGTAAACTAGTTTTAATTGTAAATGAACATACCTTCCAATAAAAAATTATTTGAAATGGATTGCTTTCACAGATTTTGTAAAATAATTTTTGTACAACAGCACATGCAGCAGATCAATTTAGACGCGCGAAAAAACATATATTTTGTGTTTATGAAAATGAAAAGTACCGTTAAAAGCACTGGAGAGCTTCTAAAGCTTTTTTCTCAGTAACTTTGAATGTTTTATTAACGATCAAGAAATATTTGAATGACAAAAAATCTCCCATTTTTTTTTAAATTTTCTAATAAAATAAGTGTCTCAAGACACTTATGAGCGTTAGAGGGTTAACGAATTTAATTTACAAATTATATTCCAAAAAAATAACAGAACACAGTTAACAACTACAACAGTTTTTAAAAACAAACTAAGAAGAACGATTTCCGAGAATAACCTCGACAAAACTAAATTTGCCCAAATTTTTTCAAAGATTCTTAAACCAAATAAAACATACGCTATATTGGCACCAGACGACATTTTCAAAATTATTGAAAAAACTCTACTAGAATATTTCTTGATTACAAAAATTTACAAAATAATAAGATGTACAAACCTATTAGAAAATATAACAGAAATTGGTAAACTCGAAGTAGAAATTCAAAAAATCACAAAGATAGTAACCATAGGGGGATCGATGAAACTTTAGCTCACCTAAAGAGAAAAATCTACTCACCACAATTGAAAACAATAATTTCTAAAATTATCAATGACTGCGATACATGCCAAACTTTAAAATACGACAGACCGCAAAAACTTATATACCAAGAAACCGAAATTCCTTCTCTACCCATGCAAATTCTCCATATAGACCTATATACCATAAACACTAAAACCATTCTGCGAAGACAACACAGCTCCAATAATCAACCAACAATGCCTAAAAAGCATTCTAGATGAAGAAACGACAACATGCGACAACTTAACAGCAATATACATACACTCTGCGAAATTAGATTAAAGGCAGTTGCATTTTGCAGATACAACTGGACAAAAACAAAAAAACTTTGAATAATGGGACCTTCTTATATTTTATTTAGCTTTTCTAGACCTTCATCTTCTATTTTTAGTATACACAAAAAATGTACAGTTAGTTTTGTAGCTACCATAAATATATTTCGTGCACACTACGAATTTTTGGTGCTATTTTGTGCGAAATTCAATTAAAGGCACTTTTTATTAAGTCCTGGAAAGATATCAGTGAAGGATTTGAGTTATGTTTTTTGTTATTACATTTATTTAACACACTTTTTTTGTAAGTTTAAGCTAGTTTAAGCCGGTGTTATTATAATTTATATAGAAATGGGAAGAGAATATACGCGGACAAGCAAAGAAATCGATAAAGTCCTTGTATACAAGGATGTGGGGTGATCTAATCGAAAATTTGCACTCAGATGAAAGCTCTCGCCTACTGCTGTAAATAATATTGTAAATCTGAATAAAAATTGCAAAAAAAAACAGAAAATATTCGAAAAATCACTAAGTATCCCCATGAGGACAGCCGCTATTATACGCGCAGGACCTCAAAGTGAAACTTTGGTAGTGGATCGTTAATGGTATTAGCTTCCTTTACCTACCACTATTGTTGTGTTTAACATAAAACGACTAGAAATATGTTATTTAATAAATAAAACTACACTAACATGCATAAGATTAAAAATAAGCTAAAAAATGTGAGTGCCTTTAATCTAATTTCGCAGAGTGTATGTCTTGTTGACATTATCTGCTATAACAAGTGGCATCTGCTGGACCTGTAGAACCAATAAAATTTTGTTCACGCCGATGGAAACACATTCAAACGGATGTTCAACTATACCTTTTATTGAAGTTATATAAATATTCATAAGGAACCCTTTTGGGCGGGGAGCTGCACAGCTGCTGGTTCTTCTAATTGATAACTGAAGTCTGCCTTGATCGTCCTCTGACTTGTAACTCACGCGATCAGGAGGGAAAATAAAGAAGAGAAAAGAAAAAAAAGAAATGCGTTTTACTATTGTTGTACTATAAACTAAACTCACGCCCCCCTGCCACTATTTCGCTAGCGAACTCGCAGATTAAGTAGTGTCGATTGAAGCGGCGGAGCGCCTGTCAAGTCAACACCCGGAAGATGAGAGCTACTCCGCCTGCCAATGGAAGCCTCAACGCCGTCAGCCGGAAGAAATCCAATGTGGTGCGTGTGTTCTCCGGTCCGCCTGCCGACTCCGGTGTTCCCGTGCTACGCGGACGACCGACCGCATTTCCATTTGCCAGTCCCAGTGCGTCCCAGTAACTTATAAATTCGTTGTAAGTGACCCTGGTCGAGATTGAGTTCTGCACGCTATCGGAAATACTTTTCTTGAAATGGCGGGTCGAGTACCGAACAATCGGAAACAAAAACATGACTTGTGAAATAAAAGGAAAGCGGGAAAAATGAAAACAAAAAGGAAAAGAAAACAAGTAAGAAAACTCTAGTCGAGACCGCTCGACTAGGGTATACCATGAATCCTGCGAAGAACCACTATTCCAAGCATTCTTTGTTTCTTTTCTATACACATGCATATGTACGTTCATTACAAGCAAATCATACACACACATAAGCGCAAGTCGGTGCGTCAGCTGTTCTTTGGTTGCTGTTTGCATGGCAATGGTATGGGAAATTAAATGTTTAATAACTTTTTTTCTAGAGTAACGATTTTGATCAAACTTGTTGGGCGTCATCACATCATCCATATGTATGTATGTGCCAAAGCACAAGTCTCTAGTATTTCATATGCGGGAGTTACAAATTTGAGGCGAAGGGGTGTGGCACCCAAAATTTAATAAAAACCGAAATTGCGTAAGACCCAAATAACACTAAATGCAAAATTTGAAGACTCTAGCTAGAAAGATGAATTAAATAGAATTTTATAACTAAATGAAGATATCGGGTTTTAATCGATAACATTAAAACGATGATAGTTATCGAATATTTGAAACAAACTCGATCGCATCGTGATATACACGAACTACCAAAAAAAAATTGAAGTCTCTTATATCTTCTGAGATCGACGCGTTCAAACATATATACTTTATGGGGTCTGCCACGCCTCCTTCTGCCTGTTACATACATTTTCACAAAACCATTATACCCTTTTTTCCCATTTTCAATGGGTTCAGGGTATAAATATAAGTAACGAGATGTCCATGGGTTGTGGAAAAGAGGAGAATCGTCAACTATAGACTAACCACCTTACATTCGTTTATAGCTAACTACCTGACCCTGGGTCAGACTAAGTTCCGCACTCCAGCAAAAGCATACTTTACCATATAATATTTGGAAAATATATAAAGGAGTTTAAAGGTCACAGTCGTTAAGTTGTAAGTTTATAGCTCAAAGACTGCAATTTTCCCGTTCCCTGTGGGCGTAGATATAATCGACATAGCCGATTTGTCACTCCCCTTGACACTTCCAAATTTCAAGTATCTAGTTTCAATAGTATTGAAATGGTTTACGTTCATATCGGACGGACAGAATGATAAACATTGCACAACACCCAGCATCTGATCACTTAACTTCAACATAATCTCAGTATGAATTTGAAATTTGTCAATATTATTTTTAAATGTCACCCTAGGTCTAATTTTCATTATTAAAATAAAACATACACGCTATAAAGTATATGACATTTTCGAGATAAAATTATTTATAAGTTCAATCATCAGTGCAATGTCCAAGAAAAAAAATAATCGAAAAAAGCAAACTAAACGAAAAGAGGATATACAATCCTTTAAAAAAGAAGTAGATACAGATAATCATAAGATACCAGTCGAAGAGTTATTAAGTCGTTTGGGAACTGACCATCACCTGGTAATATTATTAAAATTAGAATGGATATTATATTACATTAGTCAAAATCGTGTCTTAGGGACTTTCTCATTCTGAAGCAAAATTACGCCTTGAAATAGATGGACCAAACATGTTAACACCACCGCCAAAAACTCCACAGTGTATTATTTTTATAAAAAATATGTTCGGTGGATTTGCAATATTACTTTGGTCAGGCTCGATTCTTTGCTTTGTAGCATATATTATTCAAATAACAACAGAGCCTGAGCCACTTGATGATAATTTGTACTTGGGCACAGCCTTGTTGGTAGTAGTGGTTATTACAGGTTTATTTTCATACTTTCAGGTAATTATGTGGATTAGTGCTAAAATTACTGTAACTGTATACAAATCTTTGCGTGAAATAGGAGCATAAATCAACTGCTATAATGGATTCCTTTAAAAATCTTGTACCACAATTTGCAACTGTCATACGGGAAGGGGAGATAAATACTGTACCCGCTGAAGATCTGGTAGTTGGCGATATTGTAGAAGTAAAGTTTGGAGACCGTGTACCAGCTGATATTCGAATTTTAGACGCACACAGCTTGAAGGTCGACAACTCGTCACTAACAGGTGAATCAGAGCCTCAAATCAGAACAACAGAGTATTCTCACGATAATCCCTTGGAAACAAAAAACTTAGCATTTTTTTCTACTAATGTGCTTGAAGGTACTTGTCGTGGAGTTGTAATTGCAGTTGGCGATAGAACAGTCATGGGCAGAATTGCTAATCTAACTGCTGGATTGGACCAAGTACAATCTCCAATATCTAAAGAGATCGAACACTTTATACGCATAATTACAATATTTGCTGTTATTTTGGGCTGCACATTTTTTATAATTGCTATGATTCTTGGATATACTTTTCTTGACGCAGCAATCTTTCTCATTGGAATTATTGTAGCTAATGTACCTGAAGGACTGCTGGCGACCGTCACAGTATGCTTAACGCTTACTGCAAAACGAATGGCTCATAGGAATTGTCTTGTAAAAAACTTAGAGGCCGTCGAGACACTTGGTTCCACGTCTACAATTTGTTCTGATAAGACTGGCACATTAACTCAAAATCGTATGACAGTGGCCCACTTATGGTACGATCAATCGATCGTAGACTCGAATACAACTGAATCATTTAAGGGAACGGAATTTAATTTAGATGATAGGTCTTTCAATGCACTTTTATTATGTGCTGCATTGTGTAACTCTGCGGAATTTAAGGGTGGTCAGGAGGATGTTCAAACTTTGCAAAAAGATATAAACGGTACTGCCTCTGAGGCAGCACTTCTTAAATTTGCTGATATCGTTTATGGTAGTATAGTATCCGTACGCCGAACACACTATAAAATTACCGAAATACCTTTCAACTCGACTGATAAATTCCAAGTATCTGTTCATTCCTTTAATACTAGCGATTCCTATTATATAGTAGAAATGAAAGGGGCCCCAGAGCGTATTTTAGACCGATGTAATATGATAATAATTCATGGTGCAACCACATTATTAACTTCTACGTTAAGAGAACAATTTGAAGAGGCATATATGGAAATGGGTGGAATGGGTGAACGAGTGCTCGGATTTGCCGACTTAATTCTACCGAAAGATACGTATCCTCAATCATATAATTTTCGTTCTGAGCCACCCAATTTTCCATTAACCAATCTTCGATTTCTTGGGTTGATTTCAATGATTGATCCACCACGTGCTACTGTCCCTGATGCAGTTGCTAAATGCCGCACAGCTGGTGTTCGTGTGATCATGGTCACGGGAGACCATCCAATAACAGCGAAATCTATTGCCCGAAGTGTGGGAATAATAACAAATCCCACCCTAGAGGATATAGCCAAAACACGTGGTGTTCCAATTAATGAAGTAGATTCTCGTCAAGCTACTTCTATTGTTGTCCATGGTGGTGAATTGCGTGAAATGAAAGCCGAAGAGTTGGATTCTGTTATCAGTAATCATAGTGAAATTGTCTTTGCGCGAACGTCCCCACAGCAAAAATTAATTATTGTGGAAGCTTGTCAGAGGCGTGGTGAAATTGTAGCTGTAACTGGAGATGGTGTTAATGACTCACCAGCATTAAAACGTGCTGATATAGGCGTTGCTATGGGAATAGCTGGATCAGACGTATCTAAACAGGCTGCTGATATGATTCTACTTGATGACAACTTTGCATCTATTATAGTTGCAATTGAAGAAGGTCGCCTAATATTTGATAATTTAAAGAAGTCTATTGCATATACTCTCACATCAAATCTTCCTGAGATTACGCCATTTTTATTCTTCGTGATATTCGACATACCCCTAGCTCTAGGTACAATAGCTATACTATGTATTGACATTGGAACTGACATGTTACCAGCAATATCTCTCGCATATGAAAAAGCTGAGTCCGATATTATGTGTCGCATGCCTCGTAACCCTCACGAAGATCGCTTGGTGAATAAAAAGTAGGAATACAACCATAATGATTTACATTTTTATTTACTGTTATACTCTAGACTTATTCTTATGGCATATCTTCAAATTGGCGTGATTCAAACAGTTGCAAGCTTTTTTACTTTTTTTTCAATAATGGCAGAACATGGGTTTCCTCCTACTAAACTTCTTGGTATAAGAAAAGCTTGGGACTCCAAAGATGTTGAAGATTTACAAGATGGATATGGACAAGAATGGGTGAGTTAGTTTTTGCCACTTATATAAATATATATAAATTGTTGAAAAATTTAAAATGTAATTTACAAATAGTATTTTCAAAATTAAAAGTAATTTTGTGACGATATTCGTACAAAAGCCAAAACGCGAGCAAAACGAGCGTCGGTTTTCTTCCCAGCTGTATAACGCATACTATTTTCGCTACCGAAACCAATTCTTAAAATGAACTGATGTACTCAGAACGCGTGGCAGAACTCTCTTGCTCCCCGTCTCCGTTCCTAATATCTATCATCCATACGCAATTCGACCGTGATCAGTCGATCTCGGTAACCCCCAACTGGACAAACACTTGCACTCAGTTCATGAACAAGGGTATTCTTGCTACCCAATATTTATAAGTGAGAATAAAGTTAATAATATTAATATTAATAAAGTTATATAGAGCTCAGAGACTAGAGAAATGAAGCACATCCTTTTTTTTTTTTGTAGATTTAGCTTTTACTACACCGCAGAATCAACGTCGGTCCAGTAAAATGTACGAATTTCCAAAATGTACTCTGCGCTTGGTATGAGTAGTTTGTGGTGATTTTTAATGACTTCGCATGCTGCCCAATAATAAAAAATTACAGCAGAAAAAATTATGGCTAGTGCAGCGGCAATCACACAGCTAACTACAAAAACTGTCTAATATATAAAGAACTTAAGGACCACATCGATATACAAATTTCCTTGCATTCATAGTGTAAGAGTTAGCTAATTCCAACATTATCAACATTATGCTACCTTTTGAAACAAAGAAAAAGCAAGAAGAAAAGCAAAGCAGAGCAAAGAAAAGTAATTTTAACACAAATAAGGCAATACTTCTACGGAACAACTCATTCAGATGGAAAGGTACACGGTGGTACTGCTATTTTGTTTAGAAGCAATTCTATCACGAAGAGATTGTTTAAATACACTTTTAGATTGTGATAACCAATGTTACCCATGTATTGATAAAATTCTTTAACATACTAGGAGAACTTTTTATAGCACATTAGATTATGATATTTATTTATTTATTTATTAAAGATATTGACAAAAATGGAGTTAAATTAATATTTATTAAAAAAATATTTGACAAAAATCGAGTGTCAACTTAAACACAAACTAGAAATTTTGTTTAAAGCCTAAGAGCAAACAGATTCAATGATTCAAAATATCACCAAACCGATGGGGGTATTTTATTTGCCAGTCCGGCTGGCTATGCCCCAATTCACAGATCTATATGGTCAGTGACATTATTGAACTAAAGAGAATTGATGATAGAGGCATTCAAGGAAAATTAAAAATAAAATTAGAGAATCTAACTGTAAATATAAATATATAATATAAATATGTAATAAAAAAATGAAATTTCCACCATCACGATTGAGTGATATCCCTAAGAAAAGCTGAAAGCAAAGATTTGATTAGAGGAATAGAGAGTTCAGTGGAAAAAACGTGATAAAATTTATTATAATTCGCGCATAATACATGAAAAGCACTGTGCAACGAGTAATCCGATGTGAGCAGAGCAATGCAAAGGGCGAAAGTGTCTAGTTGTTCTTGAAGGAACCGAAAAATGAAGTTTCATTAACAAGAAGGACGAATCAATATTACCTTCAATTAAATTATGAAGAAAAGCAATCCCAAGGATTGTTCTACGGTTTTTTAATGAAGGAAGATCAATAAGAAGGAGACGACTATGATAAGACGGTAGACGGAGATAAGATTTCTGAGAGCAAAGAGAAGGAACTGCTTTTGAACCGATTCAATACGATCCTGGTACACTTTATGCTGTGGAGACCATATAATTGAACAGTATTCTAAAATAGGTCGTACCAATGAAACATAAAGGAGTTTAGTTACAAAAGGATCATTGAACTCTTTCGCCCAACGTTTAATGAAGCCAAGAACACTTTTGGCTTCATTTATAATGGTTGAGATATGAGTATTGAAACGAAGTTTTTGAATCGAAGAGTACACCTAGACCTTTGACAGAAAAAATGCGTTGCAAAGAATCGCTATTAATTGTATAACTAGCAATGTATGGAGTAGTACGACAGAAGGTCATTGTCATACATTTAGAACAGTTTAAACGCAACCTATTGGCCAAGCACCAAAGTTGGAAGGAATTAAGATCATCTTGTAAGCATTGATGATTGATTGCGTTAGAATAAGAAAGGCATCAGCATACATTAAAATCTTTGAATAAGAAATACAGCTGGGAAGGTCATTAATAAACAATGTAATATATATATATTAAATTTTGTATTGGCAGATATGCATTAATACAATTTTATCCACCGTCGTGATTGGGTACTTTGTTGGATAAGAAAAGCTGAAAGCAAGGATTTGATTAGAGGAAGGGAGAGTTCAGAGGAAAAAACGTGATATAATTTATTATAATTCGCACATAATACATGAAATGCACTGTGCAGCGAGTAATCCGATGTGAGCAGTGGTAAATGCAACGGATGAAAGTGGCTAGTTGTTCTTGAACCGAGAAGTTAAGTTTCATTAACAAGAAGGACGAAACAATATTACCTACGATCAAATTATGTAGAAAAGCAATCCCAAGGATTGTTCTACGATTTATTAATGAAGGAAGATCAATAAGAAGGAGACGACTATGATAAGACGGTAGACGGAGATTAGGGTCCCGGTTTAGATTTCTGAGAGCAAAGGGAAGGAACTGTTTTTGAACCGATTCAATACGATCCTGGTACACTTTATGCTGTAGAGACCAGATAATTGAACAGTATTCTAAAATAGGTCGTACCAGCGAAACATAAAGGAGTTTGGTTACAAAAGGATAAGCAATACAACTGGGGAGTTCGTTGATAAATAATGTAAAAAGTAAAGGCCCTAGATGACTACCCTGAGGTACACCTGAATGAACGAAGATTTGCTATTGCCACTACCCTCCCGTTAAATGTTCAGCAAAACGCACGAGTCGCCTCAAATTCTTTTATTTGACTTATTTTTCGTTAATTTCTTTTCACTTACTTCCTTCTCTCCTTTTCTTCCTGCCAACACTTTTCTTTTCACTCGTCTTTTCTTCTAACTTCGACCGCTTACTCTCGGTTCCCGACACAGACTGCCTGCTGCTCTAACCCGCCCTCGCTCTCATCGCGACAAATGCGCCGCGACAATTGCAGCTTGTAAATTATAATATATTATAAATCAAACTTATGACTAACTTATCATTAACAAATACAAACTAATAACTCCTATAACTAATCGCGCTCCATTGCGCTTAAACTAAAAACTACAATAACTAATGATTAAACAACTTAATAACTAATAATCAAACAACTTAATAACTACAAATTATATATAATATATCGAGGTTGATCGATTAAGAACAAAGCCATGTTGGAATGGCGAAATAATTGATTTAAAAAATAGTTTTTTCATAGAGGGATAATGAACGACTCTTTCCAAATAGACGGGAACACAGAGGTTTCCAGAGATAAGTTAAAAAGCTTAAGTAAAGGTAACTGAAGGGATTCACAACATTCCTTTATAACACAACTAGGAATATTATCAGCTCCAGGCGAGTAGGATGATTTCATTGACCGAATGTTTGAAATCAGAGAATCAAGGGAAATATTGGAAGCGGTAATAATATTTGTATGATAAGTGTAAGAAGTGTTATAGGGGTCAACAGATGAGTAAGTTGATTGGAAGAAATCAGCAAACAGATTAGAGGAATCATGATCATTGCAAGAATTGTTAGATTCAAGAAAAAATTTGGAAGGTAAACTAGAAGACTTACGTTTCAAGTTCACAAAGGAATCAAATTTTTCAGGGTCTCGAGAAAACTGCCTTTTGCAACGCAAAGGTAATTCTCATAGCAACGGGAATTTAATATGTTAAAATTCGACTTGGCTATGGAATATTTAGACCAGCTAATGGTATAGCTGCACTTTTTAAAATTTTTAAAACATTTAGACTTACTGTTTCTTAAATTAGAAAGCGTCTGAGTAAACCATGGGGTTTATTAGAAAAAGGTACAGGGAGACACATAGTAACACTCATCAATAAGAGAGTTTAAAATTCTATAGAAAATAGTTGTTGCACAATTAACATCAACGGAATCATAAAACGTAGACCAATCAGTTGCACTAATAAGTTGGTTAAGCAAAGCAAAATTGCACTTATTATAACAACGTTGTTTGGATGAAGTAGGTTCACAAATAGGAGGAGGACTTAGGGACAGAGATACCTCCAATGTAGGATGGTAAATATCCTCAGGTAAACAAAAAGGGGGTGATCTACAAACATTAATGCAAGAGTCATCATTAATAACAAGTAAGAGTGCTCTAGTCGAGACTGCTCGACAAAGAGATCCCCTGAACCCTGCGAAGAACTGCAATTCCTAAGAGCCGCTAACATTCTCCGTTACTTTTATATGTATCTAGCAAGCAAACCACACACACACACAGATGCACGCACAAGAACACACAGATCCACGCACAATCTGCTAACTGTGCATTATGACTCATCAGCTTCGCTGCTGCTGCAAGACGCCGATAATATGAGATATTAAATGTTTAATAAGTTTTTTCTAGTCGAACGATTTTGATCAAATTTGTTGAGCGTGATCATGACGTTCATATGTGTGTATGTGCCAAAGCACAAGTCTCTAGTATTTGAAATACGTGATTTAGCAATTTGAGGCGAAGGGGCAATTTAAGGGCGTGGCATCCAAAATTTAACAAAAACCGAAATCGCAGAAGGCTTAAATAACACCAAATGCAAAATTTGAAGACTCTACCTATAAAGATGAATTAAATAGAATTTTATAACTAAATGAAGATATCGGTTTTTAATCGATAACATTAAAACGATGATAGTTATCGAATATTTGAAACAAACTCGATCGAATCGTGATATGCACGAACTTCCAAAAAAAATTTGAAGTCTCTAGCTCTTATATCTTCTGAGATCGACTCGTTCAAACATACGGACAGACGGACAGGGCTAAATCGACTCATCTTCGCTCCCTGATCAAGAATATGTATACTTTATGGGGTCTGCCACGCCTCCTTCTGCCTGTTACATACATTTTCACAAAACCATTATACCCTTTTTCCCATTTTCAATTGGTTCAGGGTATAAAAACCAGATAAAAAAAAAATCCATAAATCCAAAATAAAAAAAAAATTAAAATAAAACCAACCATTGACATATTTTTGTAACACATGCTAGAAAACCTCTCACTATTTAAAAACTCAAGGATTTACTATCATAAAGGATCAGGATAAAGGATCACACACAACAACATATTCCCGCATTATGGACATCTTCATTTGTTGAGTTGGTCTCGGCAGCCCCTACCTCACAAATCACAACCAGAAGAGCTACCAACTACGCTCAAGACAAACGACTGAAACCAACGAACGTCAGTCGATATGACCTTCGCTTCACTTTGGGGAGGGAGGAGTTACCAACCCAACACCGCACACCCTTTTCTTCCTCTACACCAACGCAGACTCAAGAGACGAGACTGCGTACTTGGAATAATTTATATACATAGATCTAAGAAAAGACATACAAAATAAATCAGTAGAGAACTAACATTCAAACCGATCAGACGTTCTTCATTTAAAGAGGGTTCTGCATATATGTATGTGTATGGTTGTTATTGTTACTACCCGATTTTGTTATAAAATTATTTTTGTTGTTGTTACCACCCGATTTTGTTATAAAATTTTTGTTAAATTATGGGATAATTATTACAAAACAAAATTCATCAAATCGGCAAGAGCGCAAGAGCAATAAGAATATCAGCGCGCGAATTATCAGTGGGAGCTATTTACTGGTGTACATGTGTATGAATATGTTTGTGTGTGCATATATGTATTTATTACATACATAGCGACCAAGCGGCAAACTTCTTCCTCCAGAGGTTGTCGCGACAGAGCATCGGCTACTACATTTTGCTTGCCCTTCCTGTACCGGATCTCGAAGTCAAATTGTTGTAGCTCCAATGCCCATCTAACGATTCTGCCTGAAGGACTCTCAATGGAGTTGAGCCACTTCAGCGCCATGTGATCGGTCACCACCACGAAGTGATAGCCTTCCAAGAGAGGCCTCAACCTTCGGATGCCCCAGATGATCGCTAGGCATTGTTTTTCCACTGCTGAATAGTTCAGCTCCGCGCTATTCAGTGTCCGACTGGCATAGGAGATGACCCTCTCTCCATCCTCTGAAGTTTGCGTCAGAATTGCGCCGAGCCCATAGTTGCTCGCATCCGTTTGTAAGCAGAACGGCTTCGAAAAATCCGGGCATGCCAAGACTGGTGATTCCGTCAGCTTGGCCTTTACTGTATCAAAAGCCCTCTGACGCTCCTCGGTCCACTCCCACTTGACACCTTTCTTCAAGAGTACACTGAGTGGGTGTACTGTGGTCGCAAAATCCGGCACAAAGCGGCGATACCAGGATGCCACGCACACATATTGTCGCAACTCCTTCACGT
Organism: Drosophila paranaensis; assembly: GCA_035047545.1. Taxonomy (NCBI): domain Eukaryota; kingdom Metazoa; phylum Arthropoda; class Insecta; order Diptera; family Drosophilidae; genus Drosophila; species Drosophila paranaensis. The sequence goes on along the minus strand of JAWNPL010000186.1, from coordinate 40,434 downwards.
TTGCGGGGAGCTTAACTTCCGCAACGCGGCAACCTTTTCTGGATCCGTACGGATGTCATTTTCCGTCACCTTGTGGCCCAGATACTTCAGCTCCTTTTTGAAGAAATCGCACTTGTCGATGTTGATCTTCAAATTGGTTGGTTCTCGCAGGTTGTTCATATGTCCTCCCAATGACGATGATATCATCGAGGTACGCAAAAGCATGCGGTATCATCTCTGGGCCAATGACTTGATCCAGAGCCCTCTGGAACGTCGCTGGTGCTGAATGAAGGCCGAACGGCATCACCTTCCACTGGAACAGCCCCTTTCCTGGAACTGTAAATGCCGTTAGTGGTCGGCCATACCCCGCCAGGGGTATCTGCCAATACCCATCCTTCAAGTCCAGGCTCGTTACGTGGCGAGCATCTCGAAACTGGTCCAGAATATGGTGTATATGTATATGTATATGTACATATACCGGCTGTTGAGTTGTCGAAAGTCCACGCAAAGCCGGCATTTGCCGTTCTTCTTCCGCACCATCACTATGGGAGCGCTGTGTGGGCTTTTCGAGGGTTCTATGCATCCTCTGGCCAGCAGCTCATCCAACTGGCTGTTGATTTCCGCCTGCATCATCGGGTTCTTCGGAAAATATCATCGTGATCCGGTGCTCGGTGATGTCAGTGGTGCCCTTAATCTGCTGGAATTTGATCAATTCCCGCCTCAGGAACGCGTCCACTTCCACCTCCTCATGAAGTGGGCGTGCCGGTTCTGGATTCGCCTCCATTTGGCTTCTGGGCTTCACTTCCACACTGGCGACTGCCACTGACAACTTCGCCTCCCCTGACTCGCTGGGCAGCGCATCTCTGGGCCCGATCCTCAGACTCAAGGATAAGAAATCCCAGCCAAGCACCAGATCATCGATCACGCCTGGCAAAATGAGCAGTGGCATGACGACCTGCTGTGCCTCCAGCCTGATCTCCAACTCCAATGCTGCCTCCACTTGACAACAACTGCCGTCCGCTAACCGGATGCGCCTTCTTGTTGGGCGCAGCACACCAAATCCTCGGAGCCTGCCTGTCAATTTCTCACTCACGAAACTGCTGGTGGCTCCCGTATCGATCGTAGCCTTTTGCAGCTCTGCTCCGATGGCTACGATCGCCGAGATCTGCGTGCCTTAATCCACGTATTGGCCTATCAGTGCCTGGGACCGCCGCGACGCTGCATCCGCAGTGTCTTATCATTATGATAAGCACTGTAGAAGACTTACGTTTCAAGTTCACACAGGAATAAAATTTTTAGGGTCACGAGCAAACTGCCTTTTACAATGCAAAAGGTAATTCTCATAACAACGGGAATTTAATATGTTAAAATTCGACTTGGCTACGGAATATTTAGACCAGTTAATAGTGGAGCTACACTTTTTAAAATTTTTAAAACATTTAGACTTAATGTTTCTTAAATTAGAAAGCGTCTGGGTAAACCATGGAGGTTCATTAGAAAATGGCCTAGGGAGACACATAGGAACACACTCATCAATAAGAGAGTTTCAAATTCTATAGAAAATAGTTGTTGCACAATTAACATCAACGGAATCATAAAACGTAGACCAATCAGTTGCACTAATAAGTTGGTTAAGCAAAGCAAAATTGCACTTATTATAACAACGTTGTTTGGATGGAGTAGGTTCTCAAATTGGAGGAGTACTTAGGGACAGAGATACCTCCAATTTAGGATGGTAAATATCCGCAGGTAAACAAAAAGGAAACATTAATGCAAGAGTCATCATTAATAAAAACCAGATCAAGCCATCGATTCTGATGATTTGGGATTGAATTAATCTGAGACATAGAAATAGAAAGTAATTCATCAAAGAAAGAATGATAAATTGTAGGAATAAGGGAGCTTGAACTAGGATTAGAAATCCAAGAAGTGTTCGGTATATTAAAGTTACCCAACACCAGAAAGAAATCATTATTCTTTACATGTCCATATATTTCTTTAATGCAAGCCATATGTTGCGCATAAACTTGAACATCAGCAGAGGGGGGAATATAAGAACAAGTAATAAAAAGGGAGCAAGATTTAAGGGATAGTTTAACAGCAACTATCTCGACATCATGAGATGCTGAAAAAATGAATGGTTCGGAGAGAATATTAGATTTAACACCTAATAATACCTCCACCTCTACAAGAGCTTAACCACGTCATAGAGCAAGTTTTTATTACAACAGGTCATATTGACAATTGGGATTCAAGCGAAAAAAAAACACAAACAGAAGATTAGAAACAGAAATGCAAAAAAAAGCGCAAGACAAAGGGAGGATATATGTGTTGAAAGAGAAACTCACTACAACAAAACGGGAGATCAGATAAAAATAACAAGTACAAAGTAAAGAGAGGATTGTGTTGAGAGAATCAACTCACAGCAACAAAACAGCTGATATAGAGCACGAGCGGAAAAGCAAACGCCAATTACCCACACCAACAAATGTAAGGGGAATAAAATAAAGAGACGAGCAGTGAAAGATAAAAGGCAGGATGAATGTAAAACACAAATCACAAATCACCGCGGATTACACCACTGCACAAACGCTTAACAGTGACAATTGGCAACTATAACCAAAATCAACGGTGAGAAATAAAAAATATATATGTTCAATCAAATATTAAAGACAAAAGCCGCGGAGCAAAAAAAAACACGTCTATAACTTTCGAACTAAGAACTCTCTCTGAGTTGTTTAAATATAAAAGAACGTCCGTCTGTGGATCTGTCCGTATGTATAAACGGGTCGATCTCAGATCAGCTAGAGACTTGTATGTATAGGGCATTTAAAAATATCGATAACTATTTTAATTTTAATGTAATCTGTTAAAAACGATAACCGAAATTCAGTTATAAAATTCTATCTCTCGTTCTCAGAATCTATTAGAGCTAGAGACTTGAAATTTTTCATGTAGGTTCCTGTACAGCACGAAAAGATCGAGTTTGTTTCAGAAATTCGATAACTGTTATCGTTTTGTTGTTATCGATTAAAAACGAAAATATAAAATAAGCTATTGTTCAGTCATTTGACTGGGCATAATGTCAGGCTTTAGGCTGTAAGGTGCATGAAATTAATTAGGGCACTGTAAAGAGCAGCACGAGAGCGACGAGAGCGGGATGGAGTGCTCTCGCTAGATGTTCGGATCTCTGTGCTAGCTCTCTGCCCACTAGATAAGTTTGACGTTGCATTAAATCAGTATCAAAAAGACTTCGTTGTCGGCCAGCTGAGTGTTGAAGATCCACGAGTTGTTGTTGTTTTATGATTTATATACACCAAGCCCTTTTGTCAGGACATTTTTGGCGCCCCCGGGTGGACTCTTCAACAGCAGGTGACATCGGTGGATTACATACAGGAGGATTACATGGATTGCACTAATAATCAGGGAAGTACATAGGGTTATACGTACATAGAATGAGTATTTTAAATTCAACAAAGTGCACTCGAAACATGCAGATTTTAACTGCAGGTAAACTACGTACATGTGTATATGCCTATCATTAAATGCTTAACTTGGTTATTTGTACATACATATATTGTCAAAATATTTAGATTTTGACCTCTGTCTGCCCTCGAATTTGACGAACATAGAGTCAAAACGGAGCCAGAGAGTTCAGCCTCTGTGTAAAGAAAGAAAAAAATAAAAAACCGTTTCACACAGCTTTGCCGCTCAAATCGATCTCTTAAACTCTTCGCTAGTTGCCTATTATTGGTCGCACAATCGTTGTTGTATGCGCTCTCGCTTGCGAAGATAGAGCGCTGATACATTGTTGTTGCCATCCGCTCTTCGTCGTCGTTGCACTCCCCGTTGCGCTTTAGCTGTGCGCATCAAACTTGCATGAGTGCATGCTCGGCACTCACCAGCTTTTGTTGTCCGCTGTTGTGAAGTTCGGATGTGCATTTGCGCTCCCCGTTGCGCTGATCGTTGTGCGCATCAAACTTGTATGAGTGCATGCTCGGCACTCACCAGCTCTTGTTGTCCGCTGTTGTGAAGTTCGGCCTTGCATCTGTGCCCCAACTTGAGTGATTCGTTGTGCGCATCGAATGTGTATGAGTGCAGGTTCGACACTCACGATCAAAGAGTGGGTGGTTGTATTAACTGAATAACTTAAAGTATATGTTACAATCGTTCGATGCCTCAAGAAAATCGTCTTCTCAGTTGTCGCTAAATGATCTACTCATGGTGGGTCCGACCATTCAGCCTCAGTTATGGGAAACGTTGCTACGTTTTCGACTTCGCCCTTGGGCTGCAACCGCGGACATAGCAAAAATGTACCGTCAAATAGAATTAGACGAGTCCCAGCGCAACTTTCAACTTGTTGTGTGGAGAGAAAGCTCACTGACCCGTTACAAATTTTTCGCTTAAATACAGTAACGTATGGGACAGCTGCTGCGCCATTTTTGGCAGTTCGATGCCTAAAGTATCTGAGCGAATTACATGCTTCCACTCACCCAGCTGCAGCTCGGTCCTTAACTCACGACTTTTATGTCGATGATTTGTTGACAGGATCAGACAGCGCTGAGGAGTTATGCTTGTTGCATCGCGATTTAATCGCAATTCTTCAAGGGTTTGGCTTCCATTAGAAAATGGCCTAGGGAGACACATAGGAACACGCTCATCAATAAGAGAGTTTCAAATTCTATAGAAAATAGTTGTTGCACAATTAACATCAACGGAATCATAAAACGTAGACCAATCAGTTGCACTAATAAGTTGGTTAAGCAAAGCAAAATTGCACTTATTATAACAACGTTGTTTGGATGGAGTAGGTTCTCAAATTGGAGGAGTACTTAGGGACAGAGATACCTCCAATTTAGGATGGTAAATATCCGCAGGTAAACAAAAAGGAAACATTAATGCAAGAGTCATCATTAATAAAACCAGATCAAGCCATCGATTCTGATGATTTGGGATTGAATTAATCTGAGACATAGAAATAGAAAGTAATTCATCAAAGAAAGAATGATAAATTGTAGGAATAAGGGAGCTTGAACTAGGATTAGAAATCCAAGAAGTGTTCGGTATATTAAAGTCACCCAACGCCAGAAAGAAATCATTATCCTTTACATGTCCATATATTTCTTTAATGCAAGCCATATGTTGCGCATAAACTTGAACATCAGCAGAGGGGAGAATATAAGAACAAGTAATAAAAAGGGAGCAAGATTTAAGGGATAGTTTAACAGCAACTATCTCGACATCATGAGATGCTGAAAAAATGAATGGTTCGGAGAGAATATTAGATTTAACACCTAATAATACCTCCACCTCTACAAGAGCTTAACCACGTCATAGAGCAAGTTTTTATTACAACAGGTCATATTGACAATTGGGATTCAAGCGAAAAAAAAAACACAAACAGAAGATTAGAAACTGAAATGCAAAAAAAAGCGCAAGGCAAAGGGAGGATATATGTGTTGAAAGAGAAACTCACTACAACAAAACGGGAGATCAGATAAAAATAACAAGTACAAAGTAAAGAGAGGATTGTGTTGAGAGAATCAACTCACAGCAACAAAACAGCTGATATAGAGCACGAGCGGAAAAGCAAACGCCAATTACCCACACCAACAAATGTAAGGGGAATAAAATAAAGAGACGAGCAGTGAAAGATAAAAAGCAGGATGAATGTAAAACACAAATCACAAATCACCGCGGATTACACCACTGCACAAACGCTTAACAGTGACAATTGGCAACTATAACCAAAATCAACGGTGAGAAATAAAAAATATATATGTTCAATCAAATATTAAAGACAAAAAGCCGCGGAGCAAAAAAAAACACGTCTATAACTTTCGAACTAAGAACTCTCTCTGAGTTGTTTAAATATAAAAGAACGTCCGTCTGTGGATCTGTCCGTATGTATAAACGGGTCGATCTCAGATCAGCTAGAGACTTGTATGTATAGGGCATTTAAAAATATCGATAACTATTTTAATTTTAATGTAATCTGTTAAAAACGATAACCGAAATTCAGTTATAAAATTCTATCTCTCGTTCTCAGAATCTATTAGAGCTAGAGACTTGAAATTTTTCATGTAGGTTCCTGTACAGCACGAAAAGATCGAGTTTGTTTCAGAAATTCGATAACTGTTATCGTTTTGTTGTTATCGATTAAAAACGAAAATATAAAATAAGCTATTGTTCAGTCATTTGACTGGGCATAATGTCAGGCTTTAGGCTGTAAGGTGCATGAAATTAATTAGGGCACTGTAAAGAGCAGCACGAGAGCGACGAGAGCGGGATGGAGTGCTCTCGCTAGATGTTCGGATCTCTGTGCTAGCTCTCTGCCCACTAGATAAGTTTGACGTTGCATTAAATCAGTATCAAAAAGACTTCGTTGTCGGCCAGCTGAGTGTTGAAGATCCACGAGTTGTTGTTGTTTTATGATTTATATACACCAAGCCCTTTTGTCAGGACATTTTTGGCGCCCCCGGGTGGACTCTTCAACAGCAGGTGACATCGGTGGATTACATACAGGAGGATTACATGGATTGCACTAATAATCAGGGAAGTACATAGGGTTATACGTACATAGAATGAGTATTTTAAATTCAACAAAGTGCACTCGAAACATGCAGATTTTAACTGCAGGTAAACTACGTACATGTGTATATGCCTATCATTAAATGCTTAACTTGGTTATTTGTACATACATATATTGTCAAAATATTTAGATTTTGACCTCTGTCTGCCCTCGAATTTGACGAACATAGAGTCAAAACGGAGCCAGAGAGTTCAGCCTCTGTGTAAAGAAAGAAAAAAAAATAAAAAACCGTTTCACACAGCTTTGCCGCTCAAATCGATCTCTTAAACTCTTCGCTAGTTGCCTATTATTGGTCGCACAATCGTTGTTGTATGCGCTCTCGCTTGCGAAGATAGAGCGCTGATACATTGTTGTTGCCATCCGCTCTTCGTCGTCGTTGCACTCCCCGTTGCGCTTTAGCTGTGCGCATCAAACTTGCATGAGTGCATGCTCGGCACTCACCAGCTTTTGTTGTCCGCTGTTGTGAAGTTCGGATGTGCATTTGCGCTCCCCGTTGCGCTGATCGTTGTGCGCATCAAACTTGTATGAGTGCATGCTCGGCACTCACCAGCTCTTGTTGTCCGCTGTTGTGAAGTTCGGCCTTGCATCTGTGCCCCAACTTGAGTGATTCGTTGTGCGCATCGAATGTGTATGAGTGCAGGTTCGACACTCACGATCAAAGAGTGGGTGGTTGTATTAACTGAATAACTTAAAGTATATGTTACAATCGTTCGATGCCTCAAGAAAATCGTCTTCTCAGTTGTCGCTGAATGATCTACTCATGGTGGGTCCGACCATTCAGCCTCAGTTATGGGAAACGTTGCTACGTTTTCGACTTCGCCCTTGGGCTGCAACCGCGGACATAGCAAAAATGTACCGTCAAATAGAATTAGACGAGTCCCAGCGCAACTTTCAACTTGTTGTGTGGAGAGAAAAGCTCACTGACCCGTTACAAATTTTTCGCTTAAATACAGTAACGTATGGGACAGCTGCTGCGCCATTTTTGGCAGTTCGATGCCTAAAGTATCTGAGCGAATTACATGCTTCCACTCACCCAGCTGCAGCTCGGTCCTTAACTCACGACTTTTATGTCGATGATTTGTTGACAGGATCAGACAGCGCTGAGGAGTTATGCTTGTTGCATCGCGATTTAATCGCAATTCTTCAAGGGTTTGGCTTCCATCTTACAAAATGGTCGTCCAACTGTAAGAAACTTGCAGCTCAATCAGCAGAGGACAACATTGTCATTGGTCATCACGAAGACACAAAGACCTTGGGATTAATTTGGAATCCGAAGGCTGACGTGTTCAGATATACAATGGAATCTACAAGAGATTCGAATCCTACCAAGCGGTCCGTTCTATCGTTTGTGGCACGATTATACGATCCCTTAGGTTTGCTAAGTCCGATTGTAACTCGTGCAAAGGTCCTGATACAGGAAATGTGGTTGAATAAGCTTGGATGGGATGACAAACTACCTGCCAAAATGATACAAGAGTTGGAAGCAGTGACCAACTGTTTTTCAGAATTAAATGCTTTGTGCATACCTCGTTACGTAGGCACGCTTAAAGCAAGAGGCTGTCAAGTCTATGGCTTTGCTGATGCGTCAACAAGAGCCTACGGCTGTTGTCTACACGTACGAGTGCAAACAGTTGAGGGTATCCCTATCAGGTTGCTAACCGCCAAGTCCAAAGTAGCCCCACTGAAAACGAAATAAGTTCCGCGGCTTGAACTGTGTGCTGCGGAGTTATTAGCTACCGTGTGGGACGCGGTAAAGAACTTACTCGACTGTCCATTAGACAAAGTTGTTTTTTGGTCAGACTCCGAAGTTGTTCTTCATTGGCTGCAAATGCACTCATCAAATTTGAACACATTTGTTGCCAATCGAGTAGCAACCATTCAGGAGTTGACAGCCAATGTCTCCTGCGGACATAGTGTCTCGGGGATGTTCACTTGAAGAACTTCGATCTTCAATCTGGGTGGCGGACCGTCATTTTTACAACATTCAGAAGAATTGTGGCCAGCAAACCCAAATATTAAGCTGTCGAAGGAATTGGAATTGTTAGAGAGGCGAAGAGCTGCCTTTACTACGGCTGCGGTTGAGGAGATAGTGAATTCCATCACGCCATTAATAGAAGTTGCATCTTCATTTACAAGACTGATCCGAATAATCTCTTATATGCTCCGCTTCATCAATGCAAGGAGCGAGAAACTTGTATCTTTGATTCCTTCAGCTTCTGAATTAAGTTTCGCCTTTAATGCAGCAGTATCTGTGATTCAGCATACAGAATTCGCTCAAGAAATCGAAAAATTAAAAAAGTCCACAGTTTCGCAACCGGCTCTTCAAAAACTGGCACCATTCCTGCACTCTCATCAGCATGGCAAGCGTGTCTTGTGGTTGGTGCGGGTAAGAGGTCGTTTGATGAAAGCGCCATTAGCGCATAATGCCAAGTTCCCCTTGCTGCCTAAACAGTGTCGATTTGTCACACTCTGTTTAGAGCATTTGCATCACTCACACTGTCATACCAATCGAATGGTCCTGATGGGATTACTTCGGCAACAGATCTGGGCGATCAATGCCCGAAAGGTGTGCAGTGCAGTGGTGAGAAAATGCGTGCGTTGGTTTCGATATAACCCGAAGCTTTTGTCGCAAATAATGGGCAATTTTAGTTTCGTTGAGAATTCGGGGCAAAGCGCCCGTTAAGATGTATATTGCCATATTCGTCTGCTTCACTTCTAAGGCTGTACATAAAGAGCTTGTAACCGATCTAACTTTTACCACCTTTCTGATGTGTTTATCCAGGTTTATTGGTCGACGTGGCCTTGTCAGGAAGCTGTACTGCGACAATGCCACCAATTTCGTGGGTGCGGCTCGCACGCTGGCAGACTTTGCGGCCAATTTCAGCGCCAATTCATCGACCATTCAAACATATGCTGTGGAACGGGGAATGGAGCTTGTTTTCATTCCCCCACGAGCGCCGTATTTCGGAGGCCTGTGGGAAGCAGCGGTGAAGTCGGCGAAAGGCCTGTTGCTCAAGGCAATTGGCAGGGCAGTGCTGCGCCAGGACGAGTTGGCAACGGTGCTCGTCGAGATGGAGGCCATTCTCAATTCGCGGCCGATCATCGCTCCCAGCAGCAACCCAAACGACGAAGCGATTCTGGACAGATTGGTCCAGGGACTACCTGTAGGCACACTACCTGTAGGCACAGTCGTCCTCGTGGGAGAGGACAACGCTCCGCCTCAGCAGTGGATGCTTGGTGTGGTTGACCGAAGCGATACCCGGCGGAGATGGTAAGGTGCGAGTGGTGGTCATAAAGACCAAATCGGGAACATACAAACGCCCAATTCATCGCATCGGATGGACTGCTGGTCTCTGTGCTAGCTCTCTGCCAACTAGCTTAAGTTTGAAGTTGAATTAAATCAGTATCAAAAAGAATTCGTTGTCGGCCAGCTGAGTGTTGAAGATCCACGAGTTGTTGTTGTTTTATGATTTATATACACCAAGCCCTTTTGTCAGGACAGCTATAAAATTCTATTTAATTCATCTTTCTAGCTAAAGTCTTCAAATTTTGCATTTAGTGTTATGTGAGTTACACAATTTTGGTTTTTGCTAAATTTTGAATGCCACGCCCCTTCGCCATAAATTGGTAAAACACTTATTTCGTACTAGAGACTTTGACACACATGCATGACATGATCACGCCCAAGAAGTTTGATCAAAATCGTTGGCCTAGAAAAAAAGTTATTTAACATTTAAATTTCTGATATGATCGGCGCATTGCAGACCAGTGATGCCGATTTGGCCTTTTTCCGGTTATTCCCTGTCTGGAAATCTGTCCTTTTTTCTGAATCCTAATCGTGTTTATATTTTCCCCATTGATCGGGTTTGGATGTAACAGAATTCTATAAATTGGCATTACAGAACAGCTGATATACTGCATATCTGACTTGGATAGGTGTTTTGTATGTATTAGAATTTGGCTCGCATAGGATCATTGGCGACATAAAATAAACACAAGTTTGCCCTGTTTTCTATTCTTTTTTTCGCTAGATTTTCCACCTATTTTTAGACTTTTTCACTAAGTGTAAAAAGTATATTGTCATGCTGTCCGCCCGTCTGTCCGTCTGTCCGTATGAGCGCAAACCATTTCCACGTTATTGAAGCTAGAGACTTGAAATTTGAAATATATACTCGTGTATACCCTCGTCAGATAAAGTGTCAAGATACTCCCGATACACCCACTAGGGGCGTGGCAAATCGGAAAATGCATTTTCCTGTATCTCAGAAACACTACTTCTAAAAGGGCTCAAGAGTTGAAATTTTAACTGAACACTCAATTCGACACCCCAAAATCAAAAAGCTATGGCGGATATATCTACGCCCATTAGGGACATAGCAAAAACGGGTCAAACTATCTTCTACAGTTTCAAAGTTAGACCGCCCAAATTTGTCACGTGGGTTACTGTTACGATCCTATATGACCACGCCTACTAAGGGCGTAGCAAATCGGATATGAATATATGGTGATTTTACTAATTCTGTTATATTTTGCGCACTATTGATGCTAGAGACATGAGACTTGGTATATATACTCGGGCTAACATCCCACAATCGAAAAGGCATGGCGGATATATCTACGCCTTCGGGGGGCGTGGTAACTAATATCAGATTATATCTCCCACAGTTTTAGTGCTAGAAGCTTCAAAATTGGATGCTAAGTTACTGGGGGCGTGACATTTTTCGAATGTAAGCATACATTATATTCTTAAACGCCCACTCTATGCACATGCCAAAAATTATTTGTCTACGGCCACTGGGGGCGTGGCAAATCAAAACTGAAACGTCTGCAGCTTTTTAGCCAATACCGCGCCACATAATGACTTTGTGACCTTTGACCTTGTCTTTCGATTTGCCAAATTATATGTGTTTGAAAAGAATATTTTATTAATTCAAAATAACTAAATAAAGAAAATATATCAAAACAAGTAAGAAAACTCTAGTCGAGACCGCTCGATTAGGGTATACCCTGAACCCTGCGAAGAGCCGCTATTCCATGTATTCTTTGTTTTTTTATACCCTGAACCCATTGAAAATGGGAAATCAGGGTATAATGTTTTTGTTGGAAGGCGTATGTATGTAACAGGCAGAAGGAGGCGTGGCAGACCCCATAAAGTATATATATTCTTGATCAGGGAGACAAGCCGAGTCGATTTAGCCCTGTCCGTCTTTCTGTCTGTCTGTCCGTCTGTCCGTCTGTCCGTATGTATGAACGCGTCGATCTCAGAACTTACAATAGCTAGAGACTTCAAATTTTTTTTTGTAGGTCCCTGTATAGGGCGCGCATATCGAGTTTGTTTCAGAAATTCGATAACTGTTATCGTTTTATTGTTATCGATTAAAAACGAAAATTTAAATTAAGCTATAAAATTCTATCTAATTCATCTTTATAGCTAGCGTCTTCAAATTTTGCATTTAGTGTTATTTAGGTCTTACGCAATTTCGGTTTTTGTTAAATTTAGGGTGCCACGCCCCCTTCGCCTCAAATTTGTAACTCCCGTATATCAAATACTAGAGACTTGTGCTTTGGTACATACATACATATGGATGACATGATCACGCCCAACAAGTTTGATCAAAATCGTTACTCTAGAAAAAAAGTTATTAAACATTTAATTTCCCATGTCATTGGCATGCAAACAGCAGCCAAAGAACAGCTGACGCAACGACTGGCGCTTGTGTGTGTGTGCGCCTGTGTATGTGTGTGTATGTTCTGTTTGTAATGAACATATATATACTTATGTATATTAAAGAAACGGAGATTGCTTGGAATAGCGGTTCTTCGCAGGGTTCAGGGTATACCCTAGTCGAGCGGTCTCGACTAGAGTTTTCTTACTTATTTATATACACATGTATATGTACGTTCATTACAAGCAAAACATACACACCACCGAACGCACACACAAGCGCTAGTCAGGCGTCAGCTGTTCTTTGGCTGCTGTTTGCATGGCAATGGTATGGGAAATTAAATGTTTAATAACTTTTTTTCTAGAGTAACGATTTTGATCAAACTTGTTGGGCGTGATCATGTCATTCATATGTATGTATGTGCCAAAGCACAAGTCTCTAGTATTTGATATACGAGAGTCACAAATATGAGGCGAAGGGGGCGTCTCATCCAAAATTTAACAAAAACCGAAATTGCGCATGACCCAAGTAACACTAAATACAAAATTTGAAAAGTCTACCTAAAAAGATGAATTAAATAGAATTTTATAACTAAATGAAGATATCGGTTTTTAATCGACAACATTAAAACGATAGTTGTTATCGTTTTTTTTAACAATCTTGATCTGCGCACGCTATACGAGGATCTACATACAAATTTGAAGTCTCTAGCTCTTATAGGTTCTGAGAACGACGCGTTCACACATACGGACGGACGGACGGACGGACGGACAGGGCTAAATCGACTCGGCTTCTCATCCTGATCAAGAATATATATACTTTATGGGGTCTGCCACGCCTCCTTCTGCCTGTTACATACATACGCCTTTCAACAAAAACATTATACCCTGATTTTCCCATTTTCAATGGGTTCAGGGTATAAATATCAACATGACCGCACCGGGGTTCGAGCCCACTCCTCTACGCTCGCCAACGAACTTATGTATATCACATTTTCTGAGCTGCCACCTCTCTCATTTTGAGAGATGCCATCTCTCTCGAATTAGGTGCGTGTTTTTGCTAAGGTAAGGGTTCTAAGCTTCGATCCTAATTGAAACTGTCTGGCCACCTCCAATAAAAAGTTTTAATCTGCAGCTAACTTGAGCGGCGACAGTGGGGATTTAAGATTAAATTTTTAAAAATATAATGTGATAGATGCCCCTGTGTGCTGTTGGGGCGTGAAATAGTATTTCGCTGTCGGTTGCGTCCGACAGCAACATTCTTACTTGTTAATCTTATGCATGTTGGTATAGTTTTATTTATTAAATAACATATTTGTATTTGTTTCTCATACATCTTACATTTTTTTTTTTTTTTGTAAATATTAATTTCTAATTTCTTCGGTATTTAATTGGGTGGTTCTTACTTTTTCTCGAATATTAAATGCAGTTGTGGCTATCGTTGAGTCACTTTGAACTTTGGCTCTAGGGTCTAACTTGTCTTTAATTTTTAAATTATTATACCCTGAACCCATTGAAAATGGGAAAATCAGGGTATATGTTTTTGTTGGAGGGCGTATGTATGTAACAGGCAGAAGGAGGCGTGGCAGACCCCATAAAGTATATATATTCTTGATCAGGATGACAAGCCGAGTTGATTTAGCCCTGTCCGTCTGTCCGTCCGTCCGTCCGTCCGTCGGTCTGTCCGTATGTATGAACGCGTCGTTCTCAGAACCTACAATAGCTAGAGACTTCAAATTTTTTATGTAGGTTCCTGTATATCACGAAAAGATCGAGTTTGTTTCAGAAATTCGATAACTGTTATCGTTTTATTGTTATCGATTAAAAACGAAAATCTAAATTAAGCTGAAAAATTCTATCTAATTCATATTTATAGCTAGAGTCTTCAAATTTTGCATTTAGTGTTATTTGGGCCTTACGTAATTTCGGATTTTATTAAATTTTGGATGCCACGCCCCCTTCGCCTCAAATTTGTAACTCCCGTATATCAAATACTAGAGACTTGTGCTTTGGCACATACATACAGATGTATGACATACTCATGCCCAACAAGTTTGATCAAAATCGTTCGCATTTAATTTCCCATAGCATTGCCATCCAAAGCAGCCAAAGAACAGCTGACTCAGCGAATGGCGTTTGTGTGTGTGTGCGCCTGTGCGTGTGTGTGTATGTTTGGCGTGTAATGAACATACATATACAATTAAAACTAGTTTACAACAAGTAAGAAAACTCTAGTCGAGACCGCTCGACAAGGGTATACCCTGAACTCTATGAAGAACCGTTATTCCAAGCATTCTTCGTTTCTTTTATATTCATAACGGTTCTTCATAGGGTTCAGTGTATACCCTTGTCGAGCGGTCTCGACTAGAGTTCTCTTACTTGTTTATTTTGGTTTAGTAAAACTCTTCGTAAGTTAAACTTCGCACTTATAATTATTTAATGTGCTCGGAAGCAGAGTGATTCACACTCAATGCGATGCAAAACTTAATTGAGATTGCGCAGCGACGATCAGCGGCGTTTTCACGTCGCGACAGCGCTGTCGCGCTGCTCTAGTTGTACTTGTATTCTAACTGTTTGATAGTCTAATCAACATGAACATACATATATATGTAGATATGTATGTATGTATTTAACATGAATTGCTGAAAACTAGAACAACAAGATAGAAGAACAAGTAAGAAAACCCTAGTCGAGACCGCTCGACTAGAGTATACCCTGAACCCTGCAAAGAACCGCTATTCCGTGCATTCTCCGTTTCATTACAAGCTACACACTCACACACACACAAGCGCGGGAGTTATCGGTTTTAATATCATCCAAATCGATTTTAAAAACAATATATAACAAATGAAACTAAAACGCGTCTTTTTCTTATGACGAATACACACAGAGTGATCTTTATTCCAACAAGCAATCTGTATATAAGTATGTATGTGTTAGGTGCTGTGAGTGGTGGGTAACTCGTGCGTCTGTGTGTTCTTCTGCGTGCGTCTGTGTGTGTGTATGTATTGCTTGCGACATATGCACATATAAAAGTAGCGGAGAATGTAAGCGTTTCTCAGGAATCGCGGTACTTCGCAGGGTTTAGCCGATCTCTTAGTCGAGCAGTCTCGACTAGACTTTCTTGTTCTGATATGAAGCGCACACTAAAGTCGCGTTTTAATAGAGGTTTTTATATAGATAAAAAGAAAGGCGTCTTGTAGAAAAAATCCAGTGTGACCGCCTTCCGCCAAACCGAAAAAAATACGCCATTCGCTCCCAGTGATCACCCTGAGGTGTGAACATGCCGCCCACCTTGCAACAAGTTGCAATTGCCATACTGGGACCGAGGGCCTTTGCAAACGAACAATTCATTAGGCTCACTGGGGCGCAAACGTGCAACACCGCCAAGCAGTTCGGGGCAGTACCGGATGACGAGTACCGCTCTCAGGCGTTTCTGAACGCTCAGATTGAGGAACCGCCACATTGCTGCGGAAAAAGGCGTATTGTGATACGATGTGCGAATTGGACCAGCAAACGTGGGAAATTGCCGTCGTATGGGAGCAGGATGGGGTGACGTTCGTCATAGGTTAGGGACTCTGAAGCTCATAATCGACCGCATGAGCGAAGGCATGCGGCATGCATTGGTCGAGAAAGGGGCTTCAATTTAACAAGGAGCCACTTTTCTGAGTGTTTGGATTTTGTCACCATACTTCTGCTTCTGAGCGAGCCATGCAAGAACCTGTTCTGAGAAAAGCAACTCGTCCGTGCCGAGTTGCACCGTGGAATGCCGAATATATGCTGTGACCCTTAAGACCACGTAATCTGAAAACCGCCCGCTGAAGTCGTCCTTATGCGCTAATGTGACGGTGTGATAATAGACCCGCTACTCCCCAGGAATTGGGCTAATAGGTCTGGAGCGATCCAATTCAGAGAGTAACTACGTATCGACCATCCTTCCTCCTTATCGTAGTCTCCTGGAAAACCTGTTCACATAGGACGTCTGCTCCTTTTTTTTTGGCTTTGCCGGAAGATCTTCCACCTCAGGCGCTCCGGATCGAGCAGTGAGTGCTTGACGAGGCCTTGGCGAATCGGGTAAGATTGGCCCGCACAACACCGAACTAAAAATGGTCTCCACCGACGAAATCGCCACCAATGTCCTTTTTGATCCGTTCCCCAAGAATATGCGGGAAGAGATCGACCCCAATCATCTCAACTGGAGCTGGCCTATTATATCCCCTGTCTGGAAAAGGTCACGCTGCGATCGTCCCTGCCAGTTTGGGGACGACTAAGGCCAGAGTCGCTACCTGAATTTTACTGTCACCAGGGGCAGACAGCTTCAGAAGACATTCCTTTTTTGCACAACTTCCGTCGCTTTGTGCTATGCAAGAAATACCCTCACGGACAAGAAGATTGAGTCGGCTCAGAAATCGATCAATGCTCGGACATGAAATTCTTCACCGCGATCGTTGAGCGTTACGTTCACGGTGCCTAGGTTGGTTATATGTTGCTGGACGTTCGTGCGGGAAGGATGGCGGAAGTTGTGATATCGAATTCAAGGTGAGGGATTCGTTGCCGGAGTGCAACAGAGTGTGATGGCGCTCCTTGCAGATGTGGCAATTATGCAATTATGCACTGCAGCAGTCCCGAGCTTGATGAACCTGAGCGAAGCAGTTCAAGCACAAACTCTGTAGCCTTATTATTTCGGCTCTTGTAACGGACATATCAAGAAAATTGAGGCAAAAACGGATCTGTTGCAAAGTCTACAGAATGCTTTTTTAATGTGAGTCTTCGCTGGATATGCCTGGATGGAGGCAGTCGGTGGCCTTGGGAAGGCGGAGGCCTAGCTGGAGTGGGGACAGTCAGCTGATATCTGTGCGATGCGTTCTTCGAAAAGTGTTCCGCATCGCACGTATCATAAAGCAGTATTCGTGATTGGCCTTGATGGTGAAGTGAAGGCCCTGTGGCAGCGGGTATATTCCAACTCAATGTTCGCCCAAAGCGACTTCAGCTGCTCTTAGTTAGAGGTGGGCATGGGCTGGGCTTTTGTCGGGTACCCGTGGGTAGGGCTGGAAAATCTAATTTCGGGTTGGGTGCGGGCGGGCACGGGACGCTCAACCCGAAAAACCCGAAAATAGAGTTTTTTCATCATCGGCGAAAAGATTGCCAAGCGCAAATCTCGATATGTTACTTTTTCTTTACAAAAATATGAACCCATTGAAAATGGGAAAATCAGGGTATAATGTTTTTGTTGAAATGTATGTAACAGGGAGAAGGAGGCGTGGCAGACCCCATAAAGTATACATATTCTTGATCAGGGAGACAAACCGAGTCGATTTAGCCCTGTCCGTCTGTCTGTCCGTCCGTCCGTCCGTCCGTCCGTCCGTCCGTCCGTCTGTCCGTATGTATCTACGACCAAGGAGCAGAATTTTCGGGCAACATATTTAAAGACTCACCGAAATATGTAGAATAATCACAGAATTAAACAAGTAAGAACGTTGCTGTCGGACGCAACCGACAGCGAAATACTATTTCACGCCCCAACAGCACACAGGGGCATCTATCACATTATATTTTTTAAAATTTAACCTTAAATCCCCACTGTCGCCGCTCAAGTTAGCTGCAGATTAAAACTTTTTATTGGAGGTGGCCAGACAGTTTCAATTAGGATCGAAGCTTAGAACCCTTACCTTAGCAAAAACACGCACCTAAATCGAGGGAGGTGGCATCTCTCAAAATAAGAGAGGTGGCAACTCTCAAAATGAGAGAGGTGGCAACTCAGAAAATGTGATATAAGTTCGTTGGCGAGCGTAGAGGTGTGGGCTCGAGCCCCGGTGCGGTCATGTTGATATTTTTGTTATATTTTCTCTATTTAGTTATTTTGTATTAATAAAATATTCTTTTCAAACACATATATATATAATTTGGCAAATCAAAAGACAAGGTCAAAGGTCACAAAGTCATTATGTGGCGCGTTATTGGCTCAGAAGCTGCAAATGTTTCAGTTTTGATATGCCACGCCCCCAGTGGCCGTAGACAAATAATTTTTGGCATGTGCATAGAGTGGGCGTTTAAGAGTATAACTGTAAAGTTTGGATGCTTACATTCGAAAAATGCGAAAATTACAGGGTATTTTTCTGTATGTCACGCCCCTTTTGGGGCGTAACAATAATCGATAGAGGCGGCCCCCAGTAACTTAGCATCCAATTTTGAAGCTTCTAGCACTAAAACTGTGGGAGATATAAGCTGATATTAGTTACCACGCCCCCCGAAGGCGTAGATATATCCGCCATGCCTTTTCGATTGTGGGATGTTAGCCCGAGTATATATACCAAGTCTCAAGTCTCTAGCATCAATAGTGCTCAAAATATAACGAAACTAGTTAAACCACTATATATAGGCGTGGCCATAACATTTTTGGGCGATCTTTATAGGATCGTAACAGTAACCCACGTGCCAAATTTGGGCGTTCTAGCTTTAAAACTGTAGAAGATACAGTTTGACCCGATTTTCCACGCCCCCAATGGGCCTAGATATATCCGCCATAGCTTTTTGATTTTGGGATGTCGACATGAGTGTTCAGTTAAAATCCCAACTCTCTAGCCCTTCTAGAAGTAGTGTTTCTGAGATACAGGGCGTATCGAGAAAATCTTGACACTTTATCAGACGAGGGTATACACGAGTATATATTTCAAATTTAAAGTCTCTAGCTTCAATAGCGTCGAAATGGTTTGCGTTCATACGGACAGACGGACATTCATCCACAAAATTCACACCTTTCAAACTTTTCACTGGACGTACTCACATATTTAACGAAACAATCAAATATGACACTTAACACGAATACTTACAAAAGTTAAAAACTTACCAATCGAAATTATACTACGAACTAAAAAGAATACTAGAAATAAATACTAAAAACAGACTAGACAAACTCAACGCGAACAGGAAACCCATAAAACGATTCTCCACTAATGATACCATACTCAGAAAAGAAAATCGAAGAAATAAATTAACACCAAGATTTTCTAAATACAAAGTCCTACTAGACAATATTAATACACTAATTACCACACGTTTACAAAAAATCCATAAATCCAAAATAAGAAAAAAATGAAAACAAAACCAACCATTGACATATTTTTGCAACACATGCTAGAAAACCTCTCACTATTTAAGAACTACCTAAAAAAAAAAAAAAAATTGAAAATAAATAATGTATACTAGACGTATAATAATAGTTGTAAAATCAAAGTAAATATCAAAACAATTAAACGACTCAAGGATTCACTATCGTAAAGGATCACACACAACAAGTTATTCCCGTATTACGGACATCTCACAAATCACAACCAGAAGAGCTACCAACTACGCTCAAGACAAACGACTGAAACCAATGAATTTCAGTTGTTATGACCTTCGCTTCACATTGGGGAGGGAGGAGTTACCAACCCAACACCGCACACCCTTTTCTTCCTCTACACCAACGCAGACTCAAGAGACGAGACTGCGTACTGTAACGATGCGTTTTTCCAGCCGGGGCAGACTCAGTGTGGCCCAGGGTCGTCTACAAGAAATTTATAGAAGTGCTGGGACGCACTGAGGTAGGGGGCGGCAAATACGGCAATTCGCGGACGCGGGCGGGGCTACTCTCGCCCGGGAGTGGGGAGGCGGCGATCGTTGCACCGCGCCGGTCAAACCACACAAAAATGGCGCAAGAGGTCACTTCAACTTTCTTTATTCAAATCTTAACCATGTTTCCTCACTTACCCTCTCTATATACATATATCTTTCCCGTATCGCCTGTCGTCTGCTTCTCGCTATTTTCTTCTCACTTCCCACTTCTTTTGTCACTTTCCGCGCGACCATTCGCTCTCAGATATCGACCTCGACTGACTACGTGCCCTACGGCCGATCGCGCGCTTCGTCGCGATGCGACAAATTCGCCGCGATCGCTGCAGCTGCCGGCGACGCGGCGCCTAACTTAACTTCAACTCGCTTCATTGCGCTTAACCTAACTGTTCAGTCATTTGACTAGGCATAATGTCAGGCTTTAGGCTGTAAGGTGCATGAAATTAGGGCACTGTAAAGAGCAACACGAGAGCGACGAGAGCGGGATGGAGTGCTCTCGCTAGATGTTCGGGTCTCTGTGCTAGCTCTCTGCCCACTAGCTTAAGTTTGAAGTTGCATTAAATCAGTATCATAAAGACTTCGTTGTCGGCCAGCTGAGTGTTGAAGATCCACGAGTTGTTGTTGTTTTATGTGTTATATACACCAAGCCCTTTTGTCAGGACATTTTTGGCGCCCCCGGGTGGACTCTTCAACAGCAGGTGACATCGGTGTATTACATACAGGAGGATTACATGGATTGCACTAATAATCAGGGAAGTACATAGGGTTATACGTACATAGACCGAGTATTTAAATTCAATAAAGTGCACTCGAGACATGCAGATTTTAACTGCAGGTAAACCTATGTACATGTGTATATGCCTATCAATAAATGCTTAACTTGGTTATTTGTACATACATATATATTGTCAAAATAATTAGACATTGACCTCTGTCTGCCCTCGAATTCGACGAACATAGAGTCAAAACGGAGCCAGAGAGTTCATCCTCTGTGTAAAGTAAGATACTAAAAAACCGTTTCACACAGCTTTGCCGCCTTTTGTGCTCAAATCGATCTCTTAAACTCTTCGCTAGTTGCCTATTATTGGTCGCACAATCGTTGTTGTGTGCGCTCTCGCTTGCGAAGATAGAGCGCTGATACATTGTTGTTGCTATCCGCTCTTCGTCGTCGTTGCGCTTTAGCTGTGCGCTTCAAACTTGTATAAGTGCATGCTCGGCACTCACCAGCCTTTGTTGTCCGCTGTTGTGAAGTGCGGCTGTGCATTTGCGCTCCCCGTTGCGCTCTCGTTGTGCGCATCAAACTTGTATGAGTGCATGCTCGGCACTCACCAGCTCTTGTTGTCCGCTGTTGTGAAGTTCGGCCTTGCATCTGTGCCCCAACTTGCGTGATTCGTTGTGCGCATCGAACGTGTATGAGTGCAGGTTCGACACTCACGATCAAACAGTGGGTGGTTGTATTAGCTGAATAACTCAAAGGTGTATGTTACAATCGTTAGTAGCAGCCCATATATAACTAGCTAACGTATAACACATAGAGCATTGACCGAACGCAGTGGATATTATTCTGCAATCCCTTAGCTTGCATTATAATTCGGGTTTAATTGAAATTGGTTTCAATTGAATAACATTTTGAGAGTCATGACTGGCAAGCGAGGAAAGAATCGGTCTATGGACGAGTCATCATCAGCGCGGATTGAAAGCCTGCTGAATGCTTATAAAAACGTGACGAACGATATAACGCGTATCAACAAATCGTTAAAAGACTACACAATATCGGTAAAGCCCTTTGAAATCGAATGTCGATTAGGAATATTAAACCGATATATAGAAAACGCGTTTAAAATACAGCAAGAACTGGACGACATTAATTCAGATTTAGTGCCTCGATCATCATTAGAGGAGTTGTGTGTCACAACCAAGGCCCTACTAATGAAGCGAGGCAATGTCAGTCAACCAAAACCGGAAAGTCATGCCAATTCGACCATGATTAGCTCCGTGTCACATACTAGAAATCTACCTCACATTAAATTACCAAAATTTAGTGGAGAGTATTCCGAATACAAAAACTTTATAGGTCTGTTCGAGAACTTAGTTGACAATGACCCAACTCTGTCGAACATAGAGAAGTTTAATCATTTGTTGTCGTGCCTAGATCGAGAAGCACTGGGTACTGTTAAGGCTTATCAGGTAACAGATGATAATTACCCGAAAGCTTTAAAGGCTTTAAAAACAGTGTATGACAACCAATGTCTCATATTTTTTAATAGCATCTCCAAGCTGTTCGAACTACCCAGTATGTCTGCACCGTCAGCAGTATCTTTGCGCAAGATGATTGATTCGGTGCGTGCCATTTATGAATCGCTGTTATCGCTCTGATAAACAGATTTCCAATGCCATGTTAATACATTTAATAATGAGCAAGGTAGACACTGGCACACGCTCAAGATGGGAAGAGAACTGGGACTACAACAAACTTCCATTGTGGAATGATTGTGAAGTTGCATTAAATAGACGCTATCAGCATTTGACTGCTGAAGAAGTCTCTTCTGCATGCGGCGTAGGTCGTAAGACACCTCATGACAGTGGAAAAAGAGGTGGAAAAACATCATTAGCCGTTGCTCTTCCAAGTCAGCTCCAAGTCAATAAGTGTGTATTTTGCAAATCTGATGATCACTATGTCCAGTCTTGTTCATCATTCGCAGCAATACCCTGCCAGAATCGATTTAAATTCGCAAAGAGTTTTCCTCTTTGTATAAACTGCTTGCGAATAGGACATTCGGTAGCCGCGTGTAAAGCTCACTGTCGTGTTTGTTCCAAGCCCCATCATTCAATGCTACACAGATACACTTCGGAGACTCCTCAGACTGCCTCAACGGCTATCCCAGTAGCTCCGAGGCTCATTGCGACACAGTTTTCGGCTGTGAACCACGCAAGTAGCGCCTCTGACCAAGTTCTCCTGGCAACTGCTGTCGTCAGAGTAAAAGATCAATCAGGATCATATCAGTTAGCTAGAGCCCTCTTAGACTCCGGCTCTCAGGTAAACTTCATCACTGAGGAGTTAGCTAAGCAGCTACAATTGAAGAGGCAAAAAAGGGGTATTTACTTATTGGGTATTGCTAACTGTCAGACAATCATTAGTCACAGTATTCAGACATCGATAGCCTCACGAACAGACGACACACAAATCATGACTGATTTTGGTATCCTCCGGTCCATATCGTCGTATCAACCTGAGAAACTTACTGAGAAGATCACTGTGCCTGATAGCGTGCAGTTAGCGGATCCTCAGTTCCACAAGCCACAACGCATTGACATGCTTCTCGGCGCCGATATCTTTTTTGATGTATTAAGAGAAGGCCGAATAAAGGGAACTAGCAATAGTCCAACACTCCAACTTACAGCCTTTGGTTGGATAGTGTCTGGTCGTTGTCGAACGAAGGAAATAGCCGCCCGTTCCTCAACTTTAATGAGCGTTGTGAAGGACGAGATCTATGTAGACTCGATCGTTCGAAAGTTCTGGGAGTTAGAAGACAAACCTAATACAATTAATTCAAATTTGTATACCCCAGAACAACAGCTGTGCGAGAAGTCCTTTATAGAGACTATTCGCCAAACCACCTCGGGTCGGCTCAGAGTGTCGTTGCCATTTAAATCTAGTCTGCACAGTCTAGGTATGTCATATGACATAGCCAAACGACGGTTCATGGCTCTGGAGAGAAGAATGTGCAAAGAAGATGACATTCGGCCCATGTACATTGACTTCATGAAGGAGTACTTGGCCTTGGGTCATATGAGTCCGACAGATAATCACATTCCGAGAGAGCCGAATTATTTCATTTCGTACCAATGCGTGCTAAGACCGCACAGCTCGGCAACGAAGCTCCGGGTAGTGTTCGATGCCTCTAGCAAATCGTCTTCTCAGTTGTCGATGAATGATCTACTCATGGTGGGTCCGACCATTCAGCCTCAGTTATGGGAAACGTTGCTACGTTTTCGACTTCGCCCTTGGGCTGAAACCGCAGACATAGCAAAAATGTATCGTCAAATAGAATTAGACGAGTCCCAGCGCAACTTTGAACTTTTTTGTGTGGAGAGAAAAGCTCACTGACCCGTTACAAATTTTTCGTTTAAATACAGTATGGGACAGCTGGTGCGCCATTTTTGGCAGCTCGATGCCTAAAGTATCTGAGCGAATTACATGCTTCCACTCAACAAGCTGCAGCTCGGTCCTTAACTCACGACTTTTATGTCGATGATTTGTTGACAGGATCAGACAGCGCTGAGGAGTTATGCTTGTTGCATAGCGATTTAATTAAAATTCTTCAAGGGTTTGGCTTCCATCTTACAAAATGGTCGTCCAACTGTAAGAAACTTGCAGCTCAATCAGCAGAGGACAACATTGTCATTGGTCATCACGAAGACACAAAGACCTTGGGATTAATTTGGAATCCGAAGGCTGACGTGTTCAGATATACAATGGAATCTACAAGAGATTCGAATCCTACCAAGCGGTCCGCTCTATCGTTTGTGGCACGATTATATGATCCCTTAGGTTTGCTAAGTCCGATTGTAACTCGTGCAAAGGTCCTGATACAGCAAATGTGGTTGAATAAGCTTGGATGGGATGACCAACTACCTGCCAAAATGATACAAGAGTTGGCAGCAGTGACCAACTGTTTTTCAGAATTAAATGCTTTGTGCATACCTCGTTACGTAGGCACGCTTAAAGCAAGAGGCTGTCAAGTCCATGGCTTTGCTGATGCGTCAACAAGAGCCTACGGCTGTTGTCTATACGTACGAGTGCAAACAGTTGAGGGTATCCCTATCAGGTTGCTAACCGCCAAGTCCAAAGTAGCCCCACTGAAAACGAAGTTATTAGCTACCGTGTGGGACGCGGTAAAGAACTTACTCGACTGTCCATTAGACAAAGTTGTTTTTTGGTCAGACTCCGAAGTTGTTCTTCATTGGCTGCAAATGCACTCATCAAATTTGAACACATTTGTTGCCAATCGAGTAGCAACCATTCAGGAGTTGACAGCCAATGTCTCCTGGCGTCATGTCCCAACAAAAGACAACCCGGCGGACATAGTGTCTCGGGGATGTTCAGTTGAAGAACTTCGATCTTCAATCTGGTTTGGCGGACTGTCATTTTTACAACATTCAGAAGAATTGTGGCCAGCAAACCCACATATTAAGCTGTCGAAGGAATTGGAGTCTTTAGAGAGGCGTAGAGCTGCCTGTTCAGTCATTTGACTGGGCATAATGGAGTTTAGGCTGTAAGGTGCATAAAATTAATTAGGGCACTGTAAAGAGCAGCACGAGAGCGACGAGAGCGGGATGGAGTGCTGTCGCTAGATGTACGGGTCTCTGTGCTAGCTCTCTGCCCACTAGCTTAAGTTTGAAGTTGAATTAAAGCAGTATCAAAAAAACTTCGTTGTCGGCCAGCTGGGTGTTGAAGATGCACGAATTGTTGTTGTTTCATGTGTTATATACACCAAGCCCTTTTGTCAGGACATTTTTGGCGCCCCCGGGTGGACCCTTCAACAGCAGGTGACATCGGTGGATTACATACAGGAGGATTACATGGATTGCGCTAATAATCAGGGAAGTACACAGAGTTATACGTACATAGACCGAGTATTTAAATTCAATAAAGTGCACTCGAGACATGCAGATTTTAACTGCAGGTAAACCTATGTACATGTGTATATGCCTTTCATTAATTGCTTAACTTGGTTATTTGTACATACATATACATATATTGTCAAAATAAATAGACATTGACCTCTGTCTGCCCTCGAATTTGACGAACATAGAGTCAAAACGGAGCCAGAGAGTTTATCCTCTGTGTAAAGTAAGAAACTAAAAAACCGTTTCACACAGCTTTGCCGCCTTTTGTGCTCAAATCGATCTCTTAAACTCTTCGCTAGTTGCCTATTATTGGTCGCACAATCGTTGTTGTGTGCGCTCTCGCTTGCGAAGATAGAGCGCTGATACATTGTTGTTGCTATCCGCTCTTCGTCGTCGTTGCACTCCCCGTTGCGCTCTCGTTGTGCGCTTCAAACTTGTATGAGTGCGTGCTCAGCACTCACCAGCTCTTGTTGTCCGCTGTTGTGAAGTTCGGCTGTGCATTTGCGCTCCCCGTTGCGCTCTCGTTGTGCGCATCAAACTTGTATGGGTGCATGCTCGGCACTCACCAGCTCTTGTTGTCCGCTGTTGTGAAGTTCGACTGTGCATTTGCGCTCCCCGTTGCGCTCTCGTTGTGCGAATCAAACTTGTATGAGTGCATGCTCGGCACTCACCAGCCTTTGTCCGCTGTTGTGAAGTTCGGCTCTGCATTTGCACTCCCCGTTGCGCTCTCGTTGTGCGCATCAAACTTGTATGAGTGCATGCTCGGCACTCACAAGCTCTTGTTGTCCGCTGTTGTGAAGTTCGGCCTTGCATCTGTGCCCCAACTTGCGTGATTCGTTGTGCGCATCGAACGTGTATGAGTGCAGGTTCGACACTCACGATCAAAGAGTGGGTGGTTGTATTAGCTGAATAACTTACAGGTATATGTTACAATCGTTAGTAGCAGCCCATATATAACTAGCTAACGTATAACACAGAGCATTGACCGAACGCAGTGGATGTTATTCTGCAATCCCTTAGCTTGCAATATAATTCGGGTTTAATTAAAATTTGTTTCAATTGAATAACATTTTGAGAGTTATGACTGGCAAGCGAGGAAAGAATCGGTCTATGGACGAGTCATCATCAGCGCGGATTGAAAGCCTGCTGAATGCTTATAAAAACGTGACAAACGATATAACGCGTATCAACAAATCGTTAAAAGACTACACAATATCGGTAGAGCCCTTTGAAATCGAATGTCGATTAGGAATATTAAACCGATATATAGAAAACGCGTTTAAAATACAGCAAGAACTGGACGACATTAATTCAGATTTAGTGCCTCGATCATCATTAGAGGAGTTGTGTGTCACAACCAAGGCCCTACTAATGAAGCGAGGCAATGTCAGTCAACCAAAACCGGAAAGTCATGCCAATTCGACCATGATTAGCTCCGTGTCACATACTAGAAATCTACCTCACATTAAATTACCAAAATTTAGTGGAGAGTATTCCGAATACAAAAACTTTATAGGTCTGTTCGAGAACTTAGTTGACAATGACCCAACTCTGTCGAACATAGAGAAGTTTAATCATTTGTTGTCGTGCCTAGATCGAGAAGCACTGGGTACTGTTAAGGCTTATCAGGTAACAGATGATAATTACCCGAAAGCTTTAAAGGCTTTAAAAACAGTGTATGACAACCAATGTCTCATATTTTTTAATAGCATCTCCAAGCTGTTCGAACTACCCAGTATGTCTGCACCGTCAGCAGTATCTTTGCGCAAGATGATTGATTCGGTGCGTGCCATTTATGAATCGCTGTTATCGCTCTGATAAACAGATTTCCAATGCCATGTTAATACATTTAATAATGAGCAAGGTAGACACTGGCACACGCTCAAGATGGGAAGAGAACTGGGACTACAACAAACTTCCATTGTGGAATGATTGTGAAGTTGCATTAAATAGACGCTATCAGCATTTGACTGCTGAAGAAGTCTCTTCTGCATGCGGCGTAGGTCGTAAGACACCTCATGACAGTGGAAAAAGAGGTGGAAAAACATCATTAGCCGTTGCTCTTCCAAGTCAGCTCCAAGTCAATAAGTGTGTATTTTGCAAATCTGATGATCACTATGTCCAGTCTTGTTCATCATTCGCAGCAATACCCTGCCAGAATCGATTTAAATTCGCAAAGAGTTTTCCTCTTTGTATAAACTGCTTGCGAATAGGACATTCGGTAGCCGCGTGTAAAGCTCACTGTCGTGTTTGTTCCAAGCCCCATCATTCAATGCTACACAGATACACTTCGGAGACTCCTCAGACTGCCTCAACGGCTATCCCAGTAGCTCCGAGGCTCATTGCGACACAGTTTTCGGCTGTGAACCACGCAAGTAGCGCCTCTGACCAAGTTCTCCTGGCAACTGCTGTCGTCAGAGTAAAAGATCAATCAGGATCATATCAGTTAGCTAGAGCCCTCTTAGACTCCGGCTCTCAGGTGAACTTCATCACTGAGGAGTTAGCTAAGCAGCTACAATTGAAGAGGCAAAAAAAGGGGTATTTACTTATTGGGTATTGCTAACTGTCAGACAATCATTAGTCACAGTATTCAGACATCGATAGCCTCACGAACAGACGACACACAAATCATGACTGATTTTGGTATCCTCCGGTCCATATCGTCGTATCAACCTGAGAAACTTACTGAGAAGATCACTGTGCCTGATAGCGTGCAGTTAGCGGATCCTCAGTTCCACAAGCCACAACGCATTGACATGCTTCTCGGCGCCGATATCTTTTTTGATGTATTAAGAGAAGGCCGAATAAAGGGAACTAGCAATAGTCCAACACTCCAACTTACAGCCTTTGGTTGGATAGTGTCTGGTCGTTGTCGAACGAAGGAAATAGCCGCCCGTTCCTCAACTTTAATGAGCGTTGTGAAGGACGAGATCTATGTAGACTCGATCGTTCGAAAGTTCTGGGAGTTAGAAGACAAACCTAATACAATTAATTCAAATTTGTATACCCCAGAACAACAGCTGTGCGAGAAGTCCTTTATAGAGACTATTCGCCAAACCACCTCGGGTCGGCTCAGAGTGTCGTTGCCATTTAAATCTAGTCTGCACAGTCTAGGTATGTCATATGACATAGCCAAACGACGGTTCATGGCTCTGGAGAGAAGAATGTGCAAAGAAGATGACATTCGGCCCATGTACATTGACTTCATGAAGGAGTACTTGGCCTTGGGTCATATGAGTCCGACAGATAATCACATTCCGAGAGAGCCGAATTATTTCATTTCGTACCAATGCGTGCTAAGACCGCACAGCTCGGCAACGAAGCTCCGGGTAGTGTTCGATGCCTCTAGCAAATCGTCTTCTCAGTTGTCGATGAATGATCTACTCATGGTGGGTCCGACCATTCAGCCTCAGTTATGGGAAACGTTGCTACGTTTTCGACTTCGCCCTTGGGCTGAAACCGCAGACATAGCAAAAATGTATCGTCAAATAGAATTAGACGAGTCCCAGCGCAACTTTGAACTTTTTGTGTGGAGAGAAAAGCTCACTGACCCGTTACAAATTTTTCGTTTAAATACAGTATGGGACAGCTGGTGCGCCATTTTTGGCAGCTCGATGCCTAAAGTATCTGAGCGAATTACATGCTTCCACTCAACAAGCTGCAGCTCGGTCCTTAACTCACGACTTTTATGTCGATGATTTGTTGACAGGATCAGACAGCGCTGAGGAGTTATGCTTGTTGCATAGCGATTTAATTAAAATTCTTCAAGGGTTTGGCTTCCATCTTACAAAATGGTCGTCCAACTGTAAGAAACTTGCAGCTCAATCAGCAGAGGACAACATTGTCATTGGTCATCACGAAGA
The DNA here is from genome assembly GCA_035047545.1 of Drosophila paranaensis. Classification (NCBI taxonomy): domain Eukaryota; kingdom Metazoa; phylum Arthropoda; class Insecta; order Diptera; family Drosophilidae; genus Drosophila; species Drosophila paranaensis. Next base: position 11,093 of record JAWNPL010000186.1, on the reverse strand, counting down.
CACAAAGACCTTGGGATTAATTTGGAATCCGAAGGCTGACGTGTTCAGATATACAATGGAATCTACAAGAGATTCGAATCCTACCAAGCGGTCCGTTCTATCGTTTGTGGCACGATTATACGATCCCTTAGGTTTGCTAAGTCCGATTGTAACTCGTGCAAAGGTCCTGATACAGCAAATGTGGTTGAATAAGCTTGGATGGGATGACCAACTACCTGCCAAAATGATACAAGAGTTGGCAGCAGTGACCAACTGTTTTTCAGAATTAAATGCTTTGTGCATACCTCGTTACGTAGGCACGCTTAAAGCAAGAGGCTGTCAAGTCCATGGCTTTGCTGATGCGTCAACAAGAGCCTACGGCTGTTGTCTATACGTACGAGTGCAAACAGTTGAGGGTATCCCTATCAGGTTGCTAACCGCCAAGTCCAAAGTAGCCCCACTGAAAACGAAATAAGTTCCGCGGCTTGAACTGTGTGCTGCGGAGTTATTAGCTACCGTGTGGGACGCGGTAAAGAACTTACTCGACTGTCCATTAGACAAAGTTGTTTTTTGGTCAGACTCCGAAGTTGTTCTTCATTGGCTGCAAATGCACTCATCAAATTTGAACACATTTGTTGCCAATCGAGTAGCAACCATTCAGGAGTTGACAGCCAATGTCTCCTGGCGGACCGTCATTTTTACAACATTCAGAAGAATTGTGGCCAGCAAACCCACATATTAAGCTGTCGAAGGAATTGGAGTCGTTAGAGAGGCGTAGAGCTGCCTTTACTACGGTTGCGGTTGAGGAGATCGTGAATTCCATCACGCCATTAATAGAAGCTATATCTTCATTTCCAAGGCTGATCCGCATAATCGCTTACATGTTCCGATTCATCAATGGAAGGAGCGAGAAACATGTATCTCTGATTCCTTCAGCTTCTGAATTAAGTATTAAGTGAAGTTGAAGCCCTGCGCCCTTTCAACGCGGCCGATATGCAGTCATTTGACTGGGCATAATGGAGTTTAGGCTGTAAGGTGCATAAAATTAATTAGGGCACTGTAAAGAGCAGCACGAGAGCGACGAGAGCGGGATGGAGTGCTCTCGCTAGATGGTCGGGTCTCTGTGCTAGCTCTCTGCCCACTAGCTCAAGTTTGAAGTTGAATTAAAGCAGTATCAAAAAGACTTCGTTGTCGGCCAGCTGGGTGTTGAAGATCCACGAATTGTTGTTGTTTCATGTGTTATATACACCAAGCCTTTTTGTCAGGACACTGCCTTTACTACTGTTGCGGTTGAGGAGATCGTGAATTCCATCACTCCATTAATAGAAGCTATATCTTCATTTCGAAGGCTGAGCCGCATAATCGCTTACATGTTCCGCTTCATCAATGGAAGGAGCGAGAAACATGTATCTTTGATTCCTTCAGCTTCTGAATTAAGTTTCGCCTTTCTTGCAGCAGTATCTGTGATTCAGCATACAGAATTCGCTCAAGAAATTGAAAAATTAAAAAATTCCACAGTTTTGCAACCGGCTCTTCAAAAACTGGCACCATTCCTGCACTCTCACCAACATGGCAAGCGTGTCTCGTGGTTGGTGCGGGTAGGAGGTCGTTTGATGAAAGCGCCATTAGCACATAATGCCAAGTTCCCCTTGCTGCTGCCTAAAAAGTGTCGATTTGTCACGCTCTATTTAGAGCATTTGCATCACACGCACTGTCATGCCAATCCAATGGTCATGATGGGATTACTTCGGCAACAGATCTGGGTGATCAATGCTCGAGAGGTGTGCAGTGCAGTGGTGAGAAAATGCGTGCATTGCTTTCGATATAAGCCGAAGCTTTTGTCGCAAATAATGAGCAACCTTCCCGCTGATCGTTTACACGCGAACAGACCCTTTCAGATCAGCGGAGTGGACTTTTGTGGTCCAATTTTAGTTGCGTTGAGGATTCGGGGAAAAAGCGCCCGGTAAGATGTATATTGCCATATTTGTCTGCTTCACTTCTAAGGCTGTACATATAGAGCTTGTAACCGATCTAACCTCTACCACCTTTCTGATGTGTTTATCTAGGTTTATTGGTCGACGTGGCCTTGTCAGGAAGCTGTACTGCGACAATGCCACCAATTTCGTGGGTGCGGCTCGCACGCTGGCAGACTTTGCGGCCAATTTCAGCGCCAATTCAGCTGCGATTCAAACATATGCTGCGGAACGGAGAATGAGGTTTGTTTTCATTCCCCCATGAGCGCCGCATTTCGGCGGCCTGTGGGAAGCAGCGGTGAAGTCGGCGAAAGGCCTGTTGCTCAAGGCAATTGGCAGCGCAGTGCTGCGCCAGAACGAGTTGGCAACGGTGCTCGTCGAGGTGGAGGCCATTCTCAATTCGCGGTCGATCATCGCTCCCAGCAGCAACCCAAACTACGGCGAGGTGCTCACCCCAGCTCATCTGCTGGTCGGCGAAACGCTCGTGTCGCTGCCACTCGCATCAACGCAGCCAATCGACGATGTCAGGCTGCCATACTTAAAAAGATGGCAGCTGACATCAAGAATCAAGCAGCGATTCTGAACAGACTGGTCCAGGGACTACCTGCTCAGTCTGCAGCAAAGGAGCAAGTGGACGCGAAAGTCGAGGAACGTGGAAGTCGGCACAGTCGTCCTCGTGGGAGAGGACAACGCTCCGCCTCAGCAGTGGATGCTCGGCGTGGTGACCGAAGCGATACCCGGCGGAGATGGTAGGGTGCGAGTGGTGGTCATCAAGACCAAATCGGGAACATACAAACGCCCAATTCATCGCATTGCACCCTTGCCTATTACATAGTTTAGTTTAAGTATTAAGTGAAGTTGAAACCCTGCGGCCTTTCAACGCGGCCGATGTTCAGTCATTTGACTGGGTATAATGGAGTTTAGGCTGTAAGGTGCATAAAATTAATTAGGGCACTGTAAAGAGCAGCACGACAGCAACGAGAGCGGGATGGAGTGCTCTCGCTAGATGTTCGGGTCTCTGTGCTAGCTCTCTGCCCACTAGCTTAAGTTTGAAGTTGAATTAAAGCAGTATCAAAAAGACTTCGTTGTCGGCCAGCTGGGTGTTGAAGATCCACGAATTGTTGTTGTTTTATGATTTATATACACCAAGCCCTTTTGTCAGGACACTAACCATATGTACTACTTATATAGCTAACAAAACCTAATACGAATAATAAGCCTAACCCTGTACACTATATATAGCTAACGAGAACCTAATACGAGTGATAAACTTATAACTAACTGCGCTCCATTGCGCTTAAGCTACCCCTATACACCACTTATAGTTACTTATAACTAAAATATAATAAACTTAGGATACTTAGGCTAAAAATTATAACTACAAATGTGAGGTGGCGGTTTCATAGCCGCCTTACAGTACTTAGATCTATGTATATAAATTATTCTAACAAAAGAGAGAAAATAAATTAGTAGAGAACTAGCATTCAAACAGATCAGACGTTCTTTACTTAAAGAGGGCTCTGCATATATGTATAAAATACATATGTGCACATACAAACATATTCATACACATGCACACCAGTAAACAGCTCCCACTGGTAATTCACGCGTGTATATGTATGTTTATCTTTGCATACATACATATGTATGTATATATTTGGCATAGCATTTGCACATCGCAACAGCATTTGCACAATAATAATTGCAGCCACTCCGATTGGCTTTCCGCAATCTAAAACTTATAATTTAAAAACAAGAAGAGGGGTGCAATTGGTTTAAGACAACGCCCGCGTTTAAGCCAAAACAAAGAAATAATTAAATAAAACACATACACTTTCATAATTTGCAAAACTTACCACCGGCAAAACAGCTGTTGAGCGATCAGTGTTTTCACTCCGAGTTCCAAACCGTGACTTATTCACGGATTCAGTCACTTTTGTCAATCCGTGCAAAATACTGCAAAATCCACTACCGGCCCAACAGCTGAGCTGTAATCAGTGATGGCACTCAAATTCAAACCGTGACTGAGTCACTGTTTCCCAAATATTTTTCTTTTTTTTTTTTATTTCTATATATGTATATTTCTGAATAATTAAAATTTATTAAAATTATAAATTGTTATTGTAATAAAAAAAAATATACAATAAAAAAAATAAATTAATTAAAAAAAATTATATATAGTTCCATATACACATTTGTTTTCTTTTCGGACTACATACGTCGCAACAAAGAATAAAAAATTATATCCTATAACTAATCCGTATACAGTCCACTACCTGTCGTTGAGTTTTCTTTTTTCTTTTCCACCGGCTTGGTCCGATAAAAGCCTTTCCCCCACATCGCTTACTTTATAATGTCCACTGAACCATCCAAGGCTGATAAGAAGTCCGCTAGCCGTACGGTTCCAAGTCCCACAGACTCTTCGTCCGAAACTCCGTCGAAGCCTCGTCCAGCGCTAACCAAGCGCACCCCCATTCGTACCTCTACAGCGACCTCTCGTAGCCACATCGGGTCTCCAACTTCTCGTCCTCTCACTTCCTCCATATCTAATCCTCGCAAGAGCATCTCTCCGACTCCGACGGTCGTCGTGACTGAGCCGGTGTTTCCCATACTCACTCGGTCCACTTCTCAACAGCTCAGAGAACGTTCCAATGTCACTTTCCGAATTTATTGCGACATGCGATGCCTTGACGATGTGTTGGAGGCTCTCGAAAGTGAGGCTCTAAGTGACGAGAGTCCCCTATATTCTATAAAAATGCACTTAGAGCAGCTGAAGTCGCTTTGGAATCGAAATATACCCGCTGTAACAGGGCATTCAGTGCCGCTTCCTGACGGATCGCTATCGCGTGCTCGAGGCAACTGAGGATCATAAGTCAATTCCAGGTGCTCAGGTCGTACCGTCTGTGTCCCGAAAGCCCGCCGTCACCGTGAGAGTCCAGGCATATTCAACGAAGACTCACGTTAAAACGGCATCCTGTAGGCTTTGTAACAAAGAGAATCATCCGACCCGTGTCTGCCCCAATTTTCTTGATATGTCCGTCACAAAGAGACCCGAGATAATAAGGCTTCAGAGCTTGTGCTTGAAGTGCTTCGCTCGGGGTCATTAAGCTCGGGACTGCTCCAGTGCGCATAATTGCCATATCTGCAAGGAGCGCCATCACACTCTGTTGCACTCCGGCAACGAGTCCGCCACCTTGAAGTCAATGTCGCAGCCATCCAAGTTGCACAAAACTACTTTGCAGCCACTCCAGGTCGGGGACTCCTAGGCACCGCGATCGTAACGCTCAACCATCCCGGTGAAGAATTTCATGTCCGAGCATTGATCGATTCGGGAGCCGACTCAACCTTCCTGTCCGAGAGGGTTTTCAATTTGGTCCAACCTCCGTTCTGTCATTTCAAGTCTCTAGCTATTGTAGGTTCTGAGAACGACGCGTTCATACATACGGAGAGACAGACGGACGGACGGACAGACGGACAGGGCTAAATCGACTCGGCTTCTCTCCCTGATCAAGAATATATGGAATATGGGGTCTGCCACGCCTCCTTCTGCCTGCCCTTTTTTCCCATTTTGAATGGGTTCACGGTATAAAAAGTGTCTTTTGAAACTGCCCGCCACTCGTAACAGTAAAATTCAGGTGAAGGCTCTGGCCTTAGTCGTCCCCAATCTGACGGGTGCGATCCCAGCGTGTCCTTTCACAGACAAAGTGTAATACCAGTGCTGAGACCGTCCACTGGCTGAGAAATGAGGCGTCTTTAAAAGCCCGTTATAACGCTGTGTTGCAGGAATACGTCGATTTGGCCACATGATTCGGGTAACTCCACCCACGGACGGGAATTATTTCTACCTCCCTTATCACGCTGTCTTCAAACCTGACAGCACTACCACCAAAGTCCGCGTCGTCTTTAACGCCTCTAGTCCTTCCACTAAAGGAGTCAGCTTAAATGATGTCTTGCATACCGGCCTCACTCTTCAAGCCCACCTCACATTGCAGATACTCAAATGGCGCTTCTTCCAATTCTTCTTTAACGCTGACATTACTCAGATGTATCGACAGATTCTTGTTAACCCCAAGCACACCCCGTTCCAGCGTATTCTCTACCGAGATCGCAGCGGAAATCTGCAGGACTACGAGCTTCAACCGGTCACTTTCGGCGTCAATTGCGCACTCTATCTAGCCACATGACGTGCAACACTTGCATCCAAAGGCAAGTGAGATCCTTCGTCACTACATGTACGTAGGCGATGTCCTCGCCGGGTCCCACAATAAAGAGGACGCCCACGACGCTATCCAGGAGCTCAACGCTGCGCTACTTTCAGCTGGATTCCCGCTGAGGAAATGGACTTCTAATAAAAAGGAGATACTCCATGCTATTCCAAGAGAGCATTTGCTGCATGAGGACTTCCTCGAACTAGAAGACGCTAGCACTGCCAAGACATTGGGCAAGCCACGAGGGACTGCCGACCCACAACCACAGAATCAGGTGTCCAAGAGAGATTGTGTCCCACATAGCGAAGCTCTTCGATCCAGCAGGGTGGCTGGCTCCCTTCGTGATTCGAGCTAAGGTGTTCATGCAGCAAATCTGGCTAACAGAACTTGGATGGGACGACTCCCTTGCCCCGTCGCTACTACTTCAGTGGCATGAATTTCTACAGGATTATCCGGGTCTCTGCCGGCTACGCATGGTTAGAGATCCGACCTGACCTAAAATGGGACCTACATGGCTTTTACTATGTTTATCAGAAAGCCTACGGAGCATCTCTCTACGCTCGGGTCCAGCATCAGGACCATGTGAGTGTCCATCTCTTGACCGCTAAAACGAGAGTGGCCCCTGTCAAAACTGTTTCGATTCCATGACTGGAGCTCTGCGGCACGGTGTTGTTAGCCGACATGTATGCGGCAGTGATTCCGGAGCTCCCAATACAGCCGACATCTTCCCAATTCTGGACTGATTCCACCATCGTGTTGGTCTGGCTTAATAAGCCTCCATGCAGCTGGGCTACGTTCGTGGCATACCGCGTGTCCAGCATCTCCCAGAGTACCAGCGGCCACAATTGGTCTCATCTGCGGTCCGAGGACAATCCAGCGGATCGTGCGAGTCAAAGCTATGGTGGCATAGACCGGAATGGCTTCGGCAAACCCCCGAATGTTGGCCAGCTTCTCTCTGCGATGTGCCGGACACGCAACTGGAGCAGCGGGTTTACTGTCACATCCACGCCTAAAGACGAGCCTTAAGGTTCACAGCAAATGTCCACGGTTCGTCGCCCCAAAGGCTGGGAGGCCTTCCACGGTGAAACTCAGCAAGGACGAGTTGCTTTGCAGAAGCAGAAGTACGCTGCTGAAATCCGAGCACTCTCCGAAAAACAGACCATTCCGCCTTCAAGCTTCTTGTTAAACTTAAACTCCTATCTTGATCACTCTCATGCGGGCGACTACGAGCGGCAGAGTCCCTGAGGCGGGAGTCAAGGCTTTAAGGCCTTATTCTACATGGCCACGTCTACCATAAAGTACACGTTCGAGGAATTGTCCACTCTGCTCTGTCGAATAGAAGCGCGCCTCAACTCTCGTCCCATCTCCCTTATGATTGAGGATCCAACGGACCTCTTAGCATTAAGCCCCGGGCACTTGCTGGTCGGAAGCCCCCTCGTATCTATTGCAGAGCCTGAGATCCATGCCGAGTCCATGTCCTTGATCAATCGGTGGCAGCGTTTGAAGGCAATCCATGTGACCTGGTCATAATTTCAGAGGCAACCTTCCACCTACCGAATGGCGCTTAGGACGAGTGGAGTGCGCGCAGTCAGGCGTCGACGGCTTGGTTCGCGTCCTCGATGTACGAACCTCACGTGGGACCATCCGACGACCTGTGACGAAGCTCATCGTGCCGGAGCTCGGAGAGATGTCGTCGGTGTGGTCAATCCCACCACACACTTCTCCACATGGCGGATCGACCTGCTCGGCGCAGATCGCCAGTCCCACACTGTGATCACCGCCGTCCTAGATCTCCTAGGCGGCGATCGGTTGAATCCTCCGATCGCCCGGCGGCAGTCACAGCATCGCAGGCGCCCATACTAGCGTCACTCCTCCAATCCATGACGACGACGCTGATGCCCACCGCGGTGATCCGGATCGGTGACGGGACGAAGCAATTCGAGACCCGAGCGACAAAGCTTGCTCGGTGGTAATTGAGTCCAAGAGCGACTCAAGGTGGAGCCCGATCTGTGCATCCGCACGCCCAACCACGAGGTTTCCGAGACGGTGCGAGAGAAGTTCTCCACACTCGTCCTGGCGGATCCGATCTTCTACCGGCCTGGGTCTATCTCCGTGGTTCTGAATGCAGACCTCTATCCTGAGGTCATCCAACCGGGTTGAGTGTCTGCCCACCACGGCATACCCGCCGCCCAAAGCACGCTGTTCGGTAGGGTAATTTCTGGCTCCTGCTGCGTCTAGGTGCTCCAGAACGCTACCGTTCTCTATCCTATCATATGCCTAGTGTGGCAATTGGAACTTGTTGCAAGGGGGGCGGCATGTTCACACCACAGGGTGATCAGGGGGAGCCAACGGCTGAGCCCTTTTATTTGTGGCAGAAGGCGGGCACACTGGAATGTGTGACTGGCACTATTATGCAAATCGCCATTAATATACATACATTTTTTTGTTCTTTAACTTGCTTGTAACGCAACTAAAGGTTACCCCTCCCTTCAATAAAGTTATCTTTGAATCACCATTACATCGCGATGTCTTTGTTACCGCGATCCACCCGCCAGAGTGTGAAGACATTGGCAGCCGCCTATTGCTTATTTAGGCCAGTCCGCCCTACTACAAACATTGGTCCTTCGAGCCGGATATCCTTCCGCTCCTCCAGCTTGCATCAGTGGAAAGAACCTGATAAGTATAGATCTTCTCACTCTCTTATAAAAGTTAAAATAACACAAAGGTGCGAGGTTTCCCGCTCTTCCATAGCGACCTGCGCATCTTTAGCATATGTGTACGTACATACATACCTGACCTGCCTGTATCACTTACACCTACTGCTAAAGGAAATAACTGCAAGTGATTCTTAAGACACTTAACACTTAAATACTGTGTCAAAGCGCCACACACCAACAAATAAACAAATAATTTAATTAAATTTTGGCAGCCACGGCGGCTTTCACGTACGCGCGTCTATATGTATGTTTATCGATGCATACATACATATGTATGTATTTGGCATAGGCGCAACACCATTTGCACTACGATAATAATTGCAGCCTCTTTGATTGGCCTTCTGTAATTAAAAACTTAATTTAAATTTAAATTTAATTTAAAAACAAAAGGAAGGGTGCACTTGGTTACGCCCGAGTTATCAGATTTAATATCATCCAACTCGATTTCAAAAACAATATATAACATGAATGAAACTAAAACGCGTCTTGTTCTTATGACGAATACACACAGAGTGAGTCTTTATTCAACGACAAGCATCTGTATGTGAGTATGTATGTGTGCGAGGTGCCGTTGCTCAGCGATGGGCTCGTCAGGGTGTGTATATATGTAAGGTGCGGTAAGTAGTGGGTAACTCCTCCCCTCCAAGAGTGAAGTGAAGGCCAGAATGAAGATATGGTCTGAATGAGACATAAAATGTTTGAAGTATCCACCGTTGACGTTCTCTTCCAGCTTCTTTACTCACATGTAAAGGCTACTTTTCTTTACATAATTGTTGTTTTAGTCACTGTTATTGTATTACAATAATTGTTATTATTCTTATTTTGTAACTTAATTAAACAGTTTCACATATACATAAAAAGTGTTTGTAATTTTCGTAACATAACAGAAGTGTAACAATTCATCTAGCATATACATGTTTCTTATACCTCTTACATGTTTCTTTTTTTTATGAATCTAAATATTTGTTTCGTTTTTATTTGTATATATGTATGTGGCAAAAAGCTATTTTGATTTCTGGTTATTCGTTTTATTTTTGACTTATGAATTTTCTGCTTCTTTGTTGATATGATATGATAAGGGACCTCATCTTCTTCTATTTTCTTTTCGAAAGATAATTTCGTCCTTGTCAAGTTGTGCTGGGTTATTTCTGTCTGTGTTTAACATAGCCGTAGTTTTTTGTGTTCTGTCGGTTAATTGCTGAACTACTTCTGGGTATAACTTTCTTTGGTATAAATTTAGTTCCTGTAGGTATTCGTGTTCGTTGGTAAAATGAGCTGTTTTATTAAAGATATGTGTTCTTCCTGAAAATAATTCAAATGGCGTATAACCTGTGCCTGAGTGAATAGCTTTATTATACGTAGTCAATGCTTCCCACAATATCTCTTCATGTGTGCAATGTAAGCTGTTTCTTTTTTTCAAATCGAATATGATTCTATTAATTTCTGTTAGGGATGAATGAAACCGCTCTACCATGGAGTTACTTGATGATTGTTGATATGAAGTCACATGCCTGGTAATATTATATTGTTTACAAAAATCAATAAGAATGTTTCCGGAAAATTCTGTTTCACATATACTGGTCACAAATTATTTTCTTTGGCATTGCGAAGATACATATAAAACGTTTGATTTAACAACATTGACACAGTCTCTAGACGGTATGGTGTAACCGGTAGCAAATCTTCATAATTTTTCAATAATTGTGTGAGGAACATTATATGCAGTCACGTCACAACCTGTATAATTGCATGTATTTGCTGTACATTTATATGGGTGGGCGTTCAGGCATATAAATGTTCCACACAGCAAAGCGAGTACGGTAAGAGCGACCCTCGCGACTGGAAAGGGTCAAAGGCGAGCGATGAGACGTCTCGCTCGCTCTTACCAATTCAGCGATTTACTCGCGTCGCACTCTCTGCGTTGATCGTGCACCGCTAGCCGAAGTGCCGTTCTTAGCCGCGAGAAAGTAGCTATTACTTTCACTCGCAGGCATGTAACGGTGCTTCGGCCAATGAGAGGCTGCCACGCGATCACGCGTATTTAGCGTCGCACAAAATCAGGCGATGTTGCCGTTTAGGCAGAAACGAAGAGGAGACAGGCCCCGCTACAGAGAGCCGAGGCAGGCCCCGCTCCAGAGCCGAAACAAGGCCTGCGGCGCTGCTATGAAAAGGCGCCCACGGCTCGGCACTGGGTCAGTCGATTCCAGTGAAAAGTG